>OY856415.1:532163799-532631299 GCA_963693085.1 Alisma plantago-aquatica
GACCTTGATGAGACCCTGTATCGATTTGTTGTGGCCTTGAGGAGGCTTGATATCAGTTGAGGGTGTCTTAAGGGACATCCTATCGATTTGGTGGTACCTTGAGGATCACCATATCAGGCTGTGGTGACTCTAGAGGAGTGCCATATCAGTTTGTGACCTAGGGTTTCATCCCTATCGATTTTTGAAGGGGGTGGATGGGTGTGTCAACCTTGACCTTCCTTAGTGACCAAGTGGGCAAAACATAGATCCTATCACCTCATTGTATGGTGTTACATGTGTCCTTTCTTCTTAGACATGTGTATTCTAGAATTCTAAGGTGGTTACACCTTCCCCTTGCTCTCTCTCTCTCTCTCATCATCCATGTATATATACCCCTCTCTTCCCATGCAAGAGAACACTTTAGGTGATCTTTGCTTTCTCTCCTTGGTGGTTGACCTTGATCCTGAAGAGCACTCTCTCTTGGAGCTTGGTGGGCGTGCCAAAAGCTTGTGTTGTTCTCTTTCATCTTCTTCTTTTATAAGCCATGGTTTTCTAGCTTTCATTCTCTCCTTTCTTCTTCTCAGCCATGGACCTTGGTATCTTCTTTCCTCTCTTTTTCTCTCTCTTAACTTTGGTTCTATCTTCCTTCTTGGAGGTGTTGTGCTTGGAGGATCTTCTCCCTCTACCTTGAGTTCATGAGCTTGGATCTTAACCTTGGAGCTTAGAGCTTGGTGGTTGTTCGTGAGGCAGGTTATATAACTCTAAATATACCCTGCTATTATCATCTTGTACTTATTCAGTTGCTAGTTGTCCTTAGCTCGTTATTCCTTGCTTGTTAGTAACTATTCTTGGAAGCCTTATGTTCTATTTTTTAGAATGGAACCTTACTAAGTTTCTACTATGAGATACACTTTTCCTTTGCCTTGTTAGTATCGTCATATTGAGGTAGAAGATGACTAAACCGATATGACATGTGAAACCGATATGATGTGCTAAACCGATATGCAATGCAATCCGACATGCTAAACTGATATGCTTTCATCTAAATTAATATACCTACCATGATGTGACTTGTTATGATCTAGTGATGACTAGTGAGGAAGAGTGTTGAATCTCCATGCTTTTAGTTGATTATGGAAATCAACATGGGTAACCCTAATCTGATATACATATAACTCGAAACACAGGTAGCTCGATATACCTAGGGTTGAAGAGGGAAACATCTCACTTGAGGTTCAACCAATACTACCATAAACCCTAGTGGTAGATACCCTAGTGGTCGATACCCTAGTGGCTAATATCCTAGTGGTCAATACCCTAGTGGTCGATATCCCTTGGTGATACCTTAGGATGATACTATCCCATGATGCTGAATGTGGCATACAACTCATAAAAACTATATTAATTAATCCAGAAGCGTATTACTAGCAGCAAAATTACTGAAAATCACTAAAAATTAAAACCATTTATCAAGGGATCCATTCACAGGAAAACTCTTTCATTCAGAACCAAAGTAAAACATTACATCCCGGTTCATATATACATAACATGCATCATTGCACCTCGAGGCATACATGCATAAAATCTCAGATCGAAGATCCAAACACTAACTCCTAGGACCCAAGAGTACAGAGAGGACTCATAGGACAAACTATAAAAAACCAGACAGCCAATGTCTCCACCTGATGGATCACTACTGTCCATGTGGTTGCTGCTGTTGCTCTTCCCTTGTAGAAGAGTTTCTGCCTTGATGTCTGTGTCTACCTAAAAACATTGAATCCCACGAGGGTGAGACAATTATAAAAAATTGTCCTAGAGGGAGATATAACTCTCTGCCAAAACATTATCATTGCAGTTTAATATCAATAAACTGAGCAGTAGGATAATATAAATCAGTAGCAGATGAATCAACATCTATGCATATTAGAGCAACATTCTTATGCAAGTATTACAACCATAACTTGATTAGGCAGCATGTCTCATATTCAATATGAATTAAACGATCATAAATAACATTTATGTATCAGGACATGTTAAACATAATAACATCAACTAGGGGTTCTCGTATTTCAATCTTATGCAAATATGCTACATGGTTGATTATATTTTACAAGCATATTTAAGCTCTGAGGAGATGAGGTATAGTGCTCATACTCCAACTGACCATTTCTAGAATTGAAATCAGTACCATAAATAGGTCAATGGAAGAGTCGGATTCCCATGACCTCCCACATCCCAGTCGGTACTGGACTACAAGCAGGACTATGTCGACTACTCAAATAGCTTTCCAGGGTATACTTGAACTTCACTATAGAGTTACAGCGTCAACTGCACTCTCATCGGCAATCGAGAGCATTAATGTTTATCTCCATCGACCCGACATAAAAATATCATTGGGAGATTAATGATACATTCGTCCCAACCATCGGGCGATTTATGTTACATCTATCCCGACACATGAAGGATTGAGAGGTTAATGTTTACCCTCCCTCAATCTCTTCACAAGGACGTAAGGATATTTTCACCCATTTACCCCCACATATTTAGAATATGTGAACTCCAGGAATTCTATAGGAAAACATGTTTCACCGTCACCAACTTCTGACGATGATGGATCTATGGTCATAGCACTACATGAATAGATTTTACTTGATTAATTAAGTACATTATTATATTCTTTTAGCATCAGGCAAGTTCTCAAACAAAACTTGTTATAATAATGTTATAAAGAAACATGTACTATTTTCATCAACTACTTAATAATCTTTGAAAGATATTGGGAACTCGGTCCCTTATTTCAAAACTGGGAATTCTCATCCCTTCATAATTTCATCACCATAATCATGTGGCCCTGGGTAACTAAACCCTTGATTCATCATTAAGCATTGTTACCACTTTTCCAGGTAACCATCACCTTCAGGTCAACTGACCAAGGCAAACATGACACTTGCTATTACAAGCATCACACATGGTACTTGAGGCCCATTAACTCTCTTGTTACCTCTTACCAGGCAACAAGGTATATTATGGCACACAAGGCCCAAACACAATAGTGAATTAAATTTCATAGCTCATACCTGGACATGATCATCATTTCAACATTACTCATGGTTAGCACAGATGATAACAGTGATATCAATTGCATATCAGAACCATGTTCAACAAATATGAATTCACTATTCATGGGTAATGCCACTATTCCCTTACCAGGGTTAGGGTTTCCCATTGCATTTCAAATGAGGATAATCATCTCATTACTACATCATAGTTATGGTTTATCATCATATTGCCCAAGATTAGGGTTCATTAAGCATTACATAGCATTATCCTGGATTTGAGCTTCACAGAACATCAAAACATCAGAGTTTCTCATGAAACCATCCTTAGTGAGGGTTTCACATAAATTTCACCCTAGAAAAGGATTTACATTCAATAATCCACAATTAGGGTTTACTATTCATCCCAATTAGGGTTTCATGTTCCATTACCCATAATTAGGGTTTACTGTTCATCCCAATTAGGGTTTCATGTTCCATTACCCATAATTAGGGTTTACCACTCTTCCTAATTAGGATTTTGGATCACATTACCCTTAATTAGGTCTACACACATCATCATCCTGAATTAGGGTTACATCCATACCTTGGATTAGGGTTTCAATTATAATTGCCCTGAATTAGGGCTAAGGGTCAAAAACCTTGTCAATTAGGGTTTATGTTCATGATTAGGGTTTCATGATCTCTTTACTTAAGGATCATACCCTTAATCACCACATGAATCATACTCATGTATCAATTCCATATTATCACCCTCTCAACTTGATTAGGCTACATCAACCCTTTAGTCAAGTTCATACAACTATAATTAACATAGTGTACCAAGTCATTGTTCTTATAAGCAATTAGGGTTTATCCCTTAATTGACACTAATCACTTAGGTACTATTAGGGTTTTATCCTTTGTACCTTCATTTATTATCATTACTAATCATCATTGGATTATTAGAACTATCATAACCTTCAATATCCAAGTGATTGAACCACATTGAACTCCATTCAGTTTTGAAGGTTTCACCACCAAACGGTTTTAAAACTGTTTGCCACCAAATGGTTTTGAAACCGTTTTACCCCAAACGGTTTTGAAACCATTTTCCCCCAAACGGTTTCAAGACCGTTTGGTATCAAACGGTCTCAAGATCATGTGGGCCAAATCAGTCTCAAACCGCAAGGGCTCACTAGGTCATTTTATCAATCCAACCGATTTCCAAATTGCATCATTGAATTAACTATTGGTTATTCAATTGAAGGAGTCATCAATCAATACCATTAGATCATCATCCATGGGTCAAGGATCAACCACTAACCCACCAAACGGTTTTGAAACCGTTTGGTCCCAAATGGTTTCAAGACCGTTTGGGCTCAAACGGTCTTAAGACCGTTTGACCCAAGTTGTCTCGTTAGGACCAATCAAGGATTCTTCAATCAACTTGATTAGGGTTTCCACTTGAAGGATTGTGCACACATTGGATCACTCAATTGCATCCATTGGATCATCATCCAACATGTAATTAAGTTCATACCTCAAACAGTCAACTAAACCAAACGGTCAACCCCTTCATTCGGTTTTGAATCCAAAGCACCAAACGGTTTGCAAACCGTTTGGTCTCAAACGGTGTCATGAAACTGTTTGGACCAAAGGTCCAAGACCGTTTGCTCATGTTCTTGGTTGAGGTGTGTGCTTATGAAAAGGTTATTATCTTCAACCTTTAGACTCATGAAATCTACTGCCATTTCCATGGCAACTCCATCAATCAAGCAAAGCTATTGCAATAATAACAATTAAATCAATTGTATGGAGAAATCGAATTCAATGACAAAGATTAAGGGTTTAAGTTATATAACCCGCCTTCAAATCTGATCCCAAGATCCAATATTCATGGCTCCAATGGTGGTTGAAGATCTAGAAACCTCCCAAGGTCGTTTCTCAAGCTTTTGGAGTGAAAGGATTGGCTAGGGTTGAAGATGGAGTGAAGAAATGAAGGAATCATACATTGTTTTATGATTTTCACCATGAAATCAAGAAGAACGAAGGTCAAAGACTTACCAACAGGTTGGGGCGTCCTTCCTGCTGTTCTTAGCTCTCTTTGTAGATTTTGCAAGCAAGGAGAAGAAAGGAATCCAAAAATGATCCTTAGGTGGGTTGGAAAAGGCTCTTTTATAAGAAAATTGATGAAAGAGAAAATGTTTTATAAAAATCAATTAATTCCAAAAATGTTGCCACCACTTCCTCCTTGGTTTTCTTACATGCAAAGGCAACTCAATCCCACAGAGCTCCCTTCCAATATCCATGGATTACGGGAAAAGAAATTAAGCACCTTAATCCCTTATAATATATATATATATATATATATATATATAAATATTTGAGTGGAAATTCTTTTCCTTATATTAAGGTGAGTGGAATTTCACCTCCTTAGGATATTTTCGGTCCTTGCAAGCTCAAGGACGTACAAACACATCTGAATTCCACCATTTAAATTTTGGTTGAAGGCCCTTCAATTATTTTATTTATTTATTTATTTGCATTAATGTTTCCATTATGCTTAAATCTTGATTATTTTAATATCAAGATTCTCTCTCCTCCAACTTAATTCAAATGAGGCGCCCCTCTCATTTTCTTTGCTCCACATGATGCTAAGAAACATTAGGGACCTTATTGAAGTATTAATTTACATATTGCACCCTAGGTTTTGGGTAAATTGCACATTACACCAAAACTAGGTTTTCATGCACAAACATTGCATTATCAGCTCTTTCTTGGAATTTAGGCTATCACAAGCCATACATCTGAATCATCTTCACTCTCATGATGCTTTAACACATGAGGAACACATTATCATGCACAATTTGCAAATAGACCCCTCAACTTGGGTAATTTGCACTTTAGTCCAAAACGGGCAAAATATTGATTTCAACAATATTCAAAAAGGACTAAAATTGTAATATAAGTTCCTCTTAAGCCTTAATTACTTTTCAAAAGATAAGAGCATGCATATAATCACTTTTATTAAGCAAAACACCTAGGGTTAATTCATAACCCAGGTCAGAGATGTTACAAGTTTATCCACCCCTTACAATGATTTCGTCCCCAAAATCATCAACAAAACATTAAGAGAAAAGAGTAGGATATTTCCTCCTCATCTCATCATCTAGTTCCCACGTAGATTCTTCAATTCCATGGTGATTCCAGAGAACTTTTACAAGACTAATGTCTTTCATTTTCAACTTTTTGATTCTTCTGTCAAGAATCAACACATGTCCTTCCACATAAGATATGTCAACATTTAGTTCTACTTCCACAGGTTGTAGAACTAACTCAGTGTCAGGATGACACTTCCTCAACATAGAGATATGAAAAAATGGGTGCAATATATGCAACTCAGGTGGTAACTCCAGCTTATAGGCTACCTTTCCCATCCGTTCAATGATCGGATAAGGCCCCACAAATCTAGGAGCTAACTTCCCTTTCTTTCCAAATCTCAGGATACCTTTTCAAGGTGAAACCTTAAGGTATGCCCTGTCTCTGACTTGGAATTCAAAGGGTCTACGATGCTTGTCAGCATAGGATTTCTATCTATCCTGGGTTGTTTTCAACTGTTGTTGTATGATCTTTATCTTCTCAGTTGTTTATTGAACCAGCTCAGGACCCAAATTTTGATGTTCACCGGTTTCATACCAACATAAGGGAGATCTACAACGTCTACCATACAAAGATTCATATGGTGCCATCTCAATACTGTGTTGATAGCTGTTATTATATGCAAACTCTATCAAGTTCACATGTAGATCCCAACTCCCCACAAACTGAAGGACACATGCCCTAAGAAAGTCCTCTAAGGTTTGTATCGTCCTCTCAGACTATCCATCTGTCTGAGGATGAAAGGTTGTACTAAACCTCAGCTGAGTACCCAAAGCTCTATGGAGTCGCTCCAACAAATGACTCGTAAACTAAGGACCTCTATCAGAAACTATTGTAACTGGTACCCCATGCAGCCGCACTATCTCATCTATGTAGATTTGTGCAAGCTTCTCAGTTGTATAGGTTGCCTTGACATGTAAGAAATGTGATGTCTTTGTAAACCTATCAACTATTACCCAAATGGAATCATGACTTTTGGTTGTTCTAGGCAAACCAACCACAAAGTCCATAGTTACATGATCCCATTTCCACTGTGGTATAGGTAGAGGTTGCATTGTTCCTGCGGGCTTCTGATGTTCAGCTTTAACCTGCTGACACACCGGACACCGCATAACAAACTCAGCAACATCTTCAAACCAGGCCACCAATACATATCCTTTAAGTTATGATACATCTTAGTGCTCCCTAGATGCATAGCATACATTGAAGAATGAGATTCCTCTAGTACTAACTTTCTTAAGTTGTCAACATCAGGTACTACCATCCTACCATGGTAATAGACTACATGATCATCATAATCATGGAAACCATCCCGTTTCTCACTACCATATTCTAACCTGATCTGCTGAATCATAGAATCAGTCTGTTGTGCTTCTTTAATCTGGTGTCTCAGAGTTGGTTTTATGTGCATCTCAGCTAGCAATTCGGCTAACAATGACACTTTAAGTTGTACATTGTTTTGCCTTAATGAGATAAAAATATCTCTCTTAGAGCACGCTAGGGAGTTTATTTGTGCTTTATCTAGGGCTGGTGTTGCTGATTTTCTACTTAGTGCATCAGCAACCACATTGGCTTTCCCTAGATGATAATTAATGGTACAATCGTAGTCCTTGATTAACTCCATCCAGCAACGTTGCCTCATATTTATCTCATGCTGAGAAAAGATATACTTCAGATTTTTATGGTCTGTGAAAATCTGGAATGTTTCTCCATATAGATAATGTCTCCAGATCTTCAAGGCATGGACCATAGCAGCTAATTCTAGATCATGTGTTGGATAATTTTCCTCATGTTTCTTAAGCTGTCGAGAAGCAAAAGAAATCACTTGCTTATCCTGCATCAACACACATCCTAAGCCATTCTTAGATGCATCACAGAAGACTATGTACCCCTTTCCTTGCTCAGGTAGCACCAACACATGTGCACTTGTTAACCTTTCCTTCAGCAACTGGAAAGATTGTTGACACTTGTCATTCCAGACAAAAGGAATCTCCTTCCTTGTCAACTTAGTCAGGGGTAAAGCTATAGAACTGAAGTTCTTGATGAACCTCCTATCATAGCCTGCTAGTCTTAGGAAACTTCTTATCTCTGTCGATGTCTTCAGCTGTTCCCATTGCAGGACAGATTCTACCTTCTTAGGATCAGCATGAATACCTGAGGCAGATATTAGTGTCCAAGAAAAGAAACCTCTGGCAACCAGAACTCACATTTGCTAAACTTAGCATATAACTTATGCTCTCTTAGCAAAGTCAGAGCTTGGTGAAGATGTTGCTCATGTTGTTGCGCATCTCTACTATATATCAGGATGTCATCTATAAGGACGACAATATACTGATCCAGAAAAGGTCGAAAGATTCTATTCATGAGTTCGATAAATGCAACTGGTGCATTAGTTAGTCCAAACAACATAACTGTGAACTCATCGTGACCATACCTCGTCCTAAAGGCAGACTTAGGTATGTCACCCTCCTTGATACGTAACTGATGGTATCCTGACCTCAGATCTATCTTAGAAAAGACAGTCGCACCACACAACTGGTCAAACAAGTCATCAATCCTTGGTAAGGAATACTTGTTCTTTATAGTTACTTTATTCAACTGTCTATAGTCAATGCATAATCGCATTGACCTGTCCTTTTTTTTAACAAAAAGGACCGGAGCACCCCATGGTGAAGTGTTTGGTCGGATAAAACCCTTCTCAAGCAACTCTTATAGTTGTTTCTTGAGTTCTACCATTTCAGCAGGCGCCATCCTATATGAAGTTTGTTCTATTGGTTGGGTGCCCGAAATTAGATTAATCTCAAAATCTATCTCTCGGGGCGGTGGAACACCTGGAAGTTCTTCAGGAAATACATCTTCAAATTCCCTGATTATTGGAACTTCAGAAGGATGAGGGCTCTCCATTGTGGTATCAACTACATGGGCTAAGAATGCAAGGCATCCATGTCTCATCAACTTCTCAGCTACCATGGCTGACACAAGACATGTTGGAAGAATCTTTCTATCTCCCTAAAAGATCCATGTGTCACCACCATCTGTGAACACAGCTTGCTTGGAACTACAATCCAAGACAACCTTATACTTCTCTAAGGTGTCCATCCCAAGTATTATATCAAAACCTTGCATCTCAAGTGGTATAAGATCCACTTGAATGCGGTGATCAGAAAGGAAAAGGTTGCAGGGAGAACACACTTCCCGCAACACTGTAGATCCCATCAAAGGTATTTCTAACAACAAGCTATCTGCTCTATGACTAACAATCATATTGCAGTCATCAATTACTTCTTGAGTGATGAAAGAGTGTGTAGCACTCGAATCAATTAACACAGATACAAAGCAGGATAAAGACATATCAGAATAAAGCAGTTACATCTGACCTGTCACAACCCAAGGGTTGGCCACTGCTTCTGGCTGGTTCATAGCATGGAACCTAGTTGTTGCTTGCTTTTGACCCTGTGCTCGGTTATTGGATGTCAAAGAACTGGCTTGGGACGCTTGTCCACGTCCTCTAGAACCACTGTCAGGTTGTTGCCTCTGAGATCCTTGCTGACTCTTCCTTGGTTGTTGGGTCACATTCCTGACTTTCTCAGGACAATCCCTCACCACATGGCCTTCTCTTCCACATCTATAACAGGTTACATTCCCCATTGGTGGTCTGGGTGGTCCTGTTACTGACATAGAGGATGAGTTGTGGGCTCCCTTCACTGGTAAACTACGGCCTCTACCCTTACTTGACATCCACTGCGTCTGGGTATTGAACCTCAGTGGTGGTGTAGGCACAGAATACCTTGGTTTCTTGAAACTTCCAGCACTCTATCCTTGAAACTGTGGGTATTCCTTCTTACCCTTGGTCTGTCGCTTCTCAATTACAGACCTCTCTATGAGTCTTACAGACTCCACAAAAGTTGCAAACCTCACCCAGTTCTCCAAAGCAGACAACGGAGTGGTTAATTCAGTGTTCAACCCCTTCTCAAACCATCGAATTCTCTCCTCATCATTAGATGCCATGTGCGGACAGAACTGCAACAACTCCATGAACCTAGCCTCATACTCATTAATGTTCATTGGTCCTTTCTTAATCCTCTCAAACTGAGAGATCTTCTCATCTAGATATGTCTTAGGAAAGTATCTAGCGACGAATTCATGCCTGAATTCATCCCATCCAATCACAACTCCAGGTCTTTTGCCTTCCTCGATGGTCCACCAGTGGCCAGCACTCCCTTTGAGGAGATATACAGCATTCCTGACCCTCTCATCATCAGGAATCATGAGGATCCTGAAGGCTTTCTCCAACTCAGTCAACCATAGGTCAGCATCTACTGGATCGACTGTACCAGCATACTCTAAGGCTCCTACCCTCTTAAGCCTTTCAAAAGTCTTGCCAGCATCATGTCTTTCTTCATGGGCTGGTGCCCTAGCTGCAGGTAATGGCATCCTATCTATCATGTGGGTCATAGATGCCATAAATTGCCCGAACATAGCCTAGAAGGCTGGGTTCCCCATATCAGTTGGGTTGAACTGGGGCTATTCATGTATAGGTTCCTCCCTGTCCTGGTCTCTTGCACCTCCTCTCGGTGAAGCAACACTACTCTCAGCAGCGTGTTCATCATGTGATCCAAACATCTTTAGTTCTTCTTATCTTATATGAGCAGAAGACACTATTAGATAAATTGGAAGACACTTGAAACAGACTCGACTACCTTAATCATATGTCTCTATAGACTCAGCGAACCTAGAGCTCTAAGACCACTTAACTTGTGGCGTAGAACTCATAAAAACTAGATTAACTAATGCGGAAGCATATTATTAGCAGCAAAATTACTAAAAATCACAAAAAATTAAAACCATTTATCAAGGGATCCATTCACAGGAAAACTCTTTCATTCAGATTAAAAGTAAAACATTACATCCCGGTTCATATATACATAACATGCATCATTTCACCTCGAGGCATACATGCACAAAATCGCATATCGAAGTATCCAAAAACTAACTCCTAGGACCTAAGAGTACAGAGATGACTCATAGGACTAACTATACAAAACCAGACAGCCAATGTCTCCACCTGATGGATCATTGTTGTCCCTGTGGCTGCTGCTGCTGCTGCTCTTTCCTTGTAGAAGAGTTTCTGCCTTTATGTCTGTGTCTACCTAAAAATATTGAATCCCACGGGGGTGAGACAATTATAAAAAATTGTCCCAGCGGGAGATATAACTCTTCGCCAAAACATTATCATTGCAGTTTAATATCAATAAACTGAGCAGTGGGATAATATAAATCAGTAGCAGATGAATCAACATCTATGCAGATTAGAGCAATATTGTTATACAAGTATTACAACTATAACTTGATTAGGCAGCATGTCTCATATTCAATATGAATTAAAAGATCATAAATAACATTTATGTATCAAGAGATGTTAAACAGAATAACATCAACCAGTGGTTCTTGTATTTCAATCTTATGCAAATATGATACATGGTTGATTATATTTTACAAACATATTTAAGCTCTGAGGAGATGAGGTATACCGCTCATACTCCAATCGACCATTTCTAGAATCGAAATCGGTATCATAAATAGGTCAATGGAAGAGCTGGATTCCCATGACCTCCCCATCCCGGTCAGTACGGGACTACAAGAAGGACTATGTCGACTACTCAAATAGCTTTCCATGGTATACTGGAACTTCTCTATAGAGTTACAGCGTCAACTGCACTCTCATCGGCAATCGAGAGCATTAATGTTTATCTCCATCGACTGACATAAAAATATCATTGGGAGATTAATGATACATCCATCCCAACCATCGGGAGATTTATGTTACATCTATCCCGACACATGAAGGATTGAGAGGTTTAATGTTTACCCTCCCTCAATCTCTTCACAAGGATGTAAGGATATTTTTGCCCATTTACCCCCACATATTCAGAATATGTGAACTCCAGGAATTCTATAGGAAAACTTGTTTCATCATAACCAACTTCTGACGATGTTGGATCTATGGTCAGAGCACTACATGAATAAATTTTACTTGATTAATTAAGTACATTTTTATATTCTTTTAGCATCAGGCAAGTTCTCAAACAAAACTTATTATAACAATACTATAAAGAAACATGTACTATTTTCATCAACTACTTAATAGACTTTGAAAGACATTGGGAACTCAGTTCGTTATTTCAAAACTGGGAATTCTCATCCCTTCACAATTTCATCACCATAATAATGTGGCCCTGGGTAACTAAACCATTGATTCATCATTAAGCATTGTTACCACTTTTCTAGGTAACCATCACCTTCAAGTCAATTGACCAAGGCAAACATGACACTTGCTATTACAAGCATCACACATGGTACTTGAGGCCCATTAACTCTCTTGTTACCTCTTACTAGGCAACAAGGTATATTACGGCACACAAGGCCCAAACACAATAGTGAATTGAACTTCATAGCTCATACCTGGCCATGATCATCATTTCAACATTCCTGCATGGTTAGCACAGATGATAATAGTGATATCAATTGCATATCAGAACCATGTTCAACAAAAATGAATTCACTATTCATGGGTAATGCCACTATTCCCTACCAGGGTTAGGGTTTCCCATTGCATGTCAAATGAGGATAATCATCTCATTACTACATCATAGTTATGGTTTATCATCATATTGCCCAAGATTAGGGTTCATTAAGCATTACATAGCATTACCCTGGATTTGAGCTTCAAAGAACATCAAAACATCAGGGTTTCTCATGAAACCATCCTTAGTGAGGGTTTCACATAAATTTCACCCTATAAAAGGATTTACATTCAATAATACACAATTAGGGTTTACTATTCATCCCAATTAGGGTTTCATGTTCCATTACCCATAATTAGGGTTTACTGTTCATCCCAATTAGGGTTTCATGTTCCATTACAATAATTAGGGTTTACCACTCTTCCTAATTAGGATTTTGGATCACATTACCCTTAATTAGGTCTACACACATCATCATCCTGAATTAGGGTTACATCCATACCTTGGATTAGGGTTTCAATTATAATTGCCCTGAATTAGGGTTAAGGGTCAACAACCTTGTCAATTATGGTTTATGTTCATGATTATGGTTTCATGATCACTTTACTTAAGGATCATACCCTTAATCACCACATGAATCATACTCATGTATCAATTCCATATTATCACCCCTCAACTTGATTAGGTTACATCAACCCTTTAGTCAAGTTCATACAACTATGATTAACATAGTGTACCATGTCATTGTTCTTATAAGCAATTAGGGTTTATCCCTTAATTCACACTAATCACTTAGGTACTATTAGGGTTTTAACCTTTGTACCTTCATTGATTATCATTACTAATCATCATTGGATTATTGGAACTATCATAACCTTCAATATCCAAGTGATTGAACCACATTGAACTCCATTCGGTTTTGAAGGTTACACCACCAAACGATTTTAAAACCGTTTGCCACCAAACAGTTTTGAAACTGTTTGACCCCAAACGGTTTTGAAACCATTTGGCCCCAAACAGTCTCAAGACCGTTTGGGCCAAATCAGTCTCAAACTGCAAGGGCTCACTAGGTCATTTTATCAATCCAATCGATTTCCAAATTGCATCATTGAATTGACTATTGGTTATTCAATTGAAGGAGTCATCAATCAATACCATTAGATCATCATCCATGGGTCAAGGATCAACCACTAACCCACCAAATGGTTTTGAAACCATTTGGTCCCAAATGGTTTCATGACCGTTTGGGCTCAAACGGTCTCAAGACCGTTTGACCCAAGTTGTCTTGAAATCGTTAGGACCAATCAAGGATTCTTCAATCAACTTGATTAGGGTTTCCACTTGAAGGATTGTGCACACATTGGATCACTCAATTGCATCTATTGGATCATCATCCAACATGTAATTAAGTTCAGACCTCAAACGGTCAACTAAACCAAACGGTCAACCCCTTCATTCGGTTTTGAGTCCAAAGCACCAAACGGTTTGCAAACTATTTGGTCTCAAACGGTTTGAGGAAACCGTTTGGACCAAAGGTCCAAGACCATTTGCTCATGTTCTTGGTTGAGGTGTGTTCTTATGAATAGGTTATTATCTTCAACCTTTAGACTCACGAAAGCTACTTCCATTTCCATGGCAACTCCATCAATCAAGCAAAGCTATTGCAATAATAACAATTAAATCAATTGTATGGAGAAATCGAATTCAATGACAAAGATTAAGGGTTTAAGTTATATAACCCACCTTTAAATCTGATCCCAAGCTCCGAGCTTCACGGCTCCAATTGTGGTTGAATCTCTAGCAACCTCCCAAGGTCGTTTCTCAAGCTTTTGGAGTGAAAGGATCGACTAGGGTTGAAGATGGAGTGAAGAAATGAAGGAATCATACATTGTTTTATGATTTTCACCATGAAATCAAGAAGAACGAAGGTCAAAGACTTACCAACAGGTTGGGGGCGTCCTTCCTGCTGTTCTTAGCTCTCTTGGTCTATTTTGCAAGCAAGGAGAAGAAAGGAATTTGAAAAAGATCCTTAGGTGGGTTGGAAAAGGCTCTTTTATAAGAAAATTGATGAAAGAGAAAATGTTTTATAAAAATCAATTAATTCCAAAAATGTTGCCACCACTTCCTCCTTGTTTTTATTGCATGCAAAGGAAACTCAATCCCACCGAGCTCCCTTCCATTATCCATGGATTAAGTGAAAAGAAATTAAGCACCTTAATCGCTTATAATATTAATATATATTTTTGAGTGGAAATTCTTTTCCTTATAATAAGGTGAGTGGAATTTCACCTCCTTAGGATATTTTCGGTCCTTGCAAGCTCAAGGTCGTCCAAACACATCTTAATTCCACCATTTAAATTTTGTTTGAAGGCCCTTCAATTATTTTACTTTTTTTTGCATTAATGTTTCCATTATGCTTAAATCTTGATTATTTTAATATCAAGATTCTCTCTCCTCCAACTTAATTCAAATGAGGTGCCCATCTCATTTTCTTTGCTCCACATGATGCCAAGAAACATTAGGGACCTTATTGAAGTGGTAATTTACATATGGCACCCTAGGTTTTGGGTAAATTGCACATTACACCAAAACTAGGTTTTCATGCACAAACATTGCATTATCAGCTCTTTCTTGGAATTCAGGCTATCACAAGCCATACCTCTACATCATATTCACTCCCATGATGCTTTAACACATGAGGAACATATTATAATGCAAAATTTGCAAATAGACCCCTCAACTTAGGTAATTTGCACTTTAGTCCAAAACAAGCAAAATGTTGATTTCAACAATATTAAAAAAAGGATTAAAATTGTAATATAAGTTCCTCTTAAGCCTCAATTACTTTTCAAAAGATAAGAGCATGCATATAATCACTTTTATTAAGCAAAACACCTACGGTTAATTCATAACCCAGGTCAGGGATGTTACAGTGAAGGTGGTCGATATCTAAAGGGATACTTAGGTTGATACTCTATGAGATTGTATTGCTGATACACTTTCTCATGTACCTCTAAACTGATATCATTTTGTGGTTCCTGATACCTAGTGATGATAAACTGATACGAAGTGATAAATTGTTATCCTACCTTAGTATGGTGGCCAATACCCAATCTTAGTTAGTTTCTCAGTATCTAGGGTTAACCAATACCCTACCCTAACTGATACCCTATGTGATGTGTAGTGATGCATCTTGCTGATGTTAGGGTCTCATAGTGATGATGTGATATCTTGTGGATTAGTTGTACATATGATGTGAGGGTTATGTTCCTTTACTTCATAACATGTTTTACAATGATAATGATAAACATGCTTCTATGTCTCATAACACATCTCATAATAATGAGGAAAGTGATAACCTAAGGGTAGTTGGTGATCCAATCTTGTAAACCCTAATCGAGAGAAGTCATACCCTAATTGATATGATGTAAATGTATGATGTAAATTTATAGCATGAGTTCTATGGGATGATGATGCTTTGCCTTCTTGTTATCAGCTTCTAACCATGTAGGTGATGTTGATTGATGTACATAGCCATGTATGAGCTATGGTGGTTATGATGTGATGGACATTGGTCCTTGTGATGGACATTGGTCTTTGTGATGGACATTGGTCCTTGTGATGGACATTGGTCCTTGAGATGGATATATAATGAATAGCAAGCATAAAGTGATGATGCGATGAGATCCCACCTACTATGTTTTAGTTGCTCTAGTGATGAGTTATGCCATGTTTATGGAGATCTTGTTTAGAGGTTATACCTTGTAACTTGGTTCATGCTTAAAGATGTTTAAATTGATCTAATTAATCAAGTGAAATCCAATAGTGTAATTGCCTTATGCCATAGATCCATTCCAGTGTCATCTTTATTACTGGATGGTGAAACGAGTTTAACTCAGAGTGCATATTTTTGAATATGTGGGGTACAAGTCCAGTAATTCCTTGTATCCTTAAATACATGATGTGTGAGATGGCCATGTGTGAGCTGATCTCGTTGTGATATGGATGGTCATGTGTGAGCCGCTCCTTTTGTTAGAACGGCCATGTGTGAGCATGTTCTTCTAGCATTGTACCTATACTAAGGTGGGCTAGTTATTATTATATATGTGGATGGCCATGCGTGAGCCAATCTCAGATCTTGACTATATGTCATTGTTGCAGTTGGCTGATATGTCTCTACAGTGTTTTCTCTTGTGCTGACCAAGAGGTGTGGTGAGGTCATGGATTTTGGATCTTCCATTAGACCTTGTATGGCACCAATTTCGACTTATCAAGTGGTCGGTTGGATTTGGGTGGTAGAACTAAAATCCTCAGTGCATAAGGAAACACATAATCAGTTGTGTAGTATAATTATATAGGGTCAAATATGAAAATATTGGTTGAGGCCTTGCTTGATATTTATACAATATTGTTGATAGAAAATATACATGTTCTTCATATACCTTTTTAATTATTAATATGTTTCACAATTCAACAGTAATTACCCATCCTATTAATAATCATTATCTGCTTCTTCTTGGTTGTATTCATATTGTTGCTCAATTTATCTTATTTGTGATAATAATAGAGTTGGTGGTGAGTTATATCTCCCGCTGAGATTTGGAATCTCACCCTGTTGGTTTCCCGCACCCTTTTTAGGTGGACAAGCACAAAGACGTAGAGATCGTGCAGAGGAGGTTGAGCAGCAACCAGATGAGCAGTAGCTGATAAGGTTGGAGGTGTTGCTAGATGTCTTTTGTTGATAGAGTCCTAGAGTCGTCCCTGCACACTCGGATATTTGGGAATGTTTTGTAGATGTTTTGCGGAAGTGTTATCCTTATGTGCCTTTTGTATATCAGATATGATGGAATCATGTATATATGTTCGAGAACAGTGCTTTGTTGCAGGATTGACATCATGCCTTGTGAATGATTTGAGGCATGAAAGGACTCATGTGTAAAGGTTCTTGCTATATGACTATTTCATGAAAATGGTTTTAATTTTTAGTGTTTTCTCAGTAATCTATTTTCTAATCTTTCTTCTATAGTTATGTTTTGAGTAATCTCATTTCATGTGGCGCGGGGCATCACAGTTTAGGTTGGTATCAGAGCTTTAGTTTTGCTGAGTCTACAGGGACCTAGGACTAGGGTTTGTATTTGTTCTAGTGTCCTCCAGTCTGTCTTATAGTCACTTCTGCTTATGCAGAAGAATAAATAAAGTTGAAATATGTCTAGAGAACATGAAGAACATGTTGCTAAGAGCAGTGTTGTTGCACCAGGTGGTGGTGCAAAGAACCAGGCACATAAATATTGGGTGCCTGAAGTTCCCTAGTTTGACCTAGCCATGATAGAAAACACTGCATTTTAATCGCTTTTTGGGCAGTTTATGGCAACAATGACTCATATGGCGGACAGGATGTCTGCACCTCATCCTAGGGCACATGTTCCCCATACTAAATCTTCATGTACTGGGAAGACTTTCAAGCAGCTTCGCCATGTTGGAGTGATTGAGTACGTAGGAATAGCTACCCGGTGGGTGCGGATTTGTGGCTGACTGAGCTTGAGAAGGCTTTTAAGATCCTGAGTATCCCTGAAGAGGATAAGGTGAAGCATGTTGTGTACCTCCTGAGAGGGAGTGTTGGTCATTGGTGGGCCATAGAGGAGGACAAGAGACCTGGTGTTGCGGTTGGTTGGGACGAGTTCTGACGAGAGTTCATGAGTCGGTACTTTCCTTGGACGTATCTTGATGAGAAAATCAGTCAGTTTGAGAGGATTCGATGGGGGTCCATGACGATCAATGAGTATGAGGCAAGGTTTATGGAGTTTTTGAGGTTCTTTCCTCACGTGGCTGTGACAGAGGATGAGAGGATTTGTCATTTTGAGAAGGGGTTGAATGCTAAGTTGTCTACCCCAGTTGTTGCCTCGATAGTAATGTGAAGCCATGAGTCCAAGGTCAAAGGAAATTGAATGACAAAATGTGAGAAGTTGTACACAAAGAAGTCATCAAACTAGCTAATATATGTTGGTATTATCTATGCTATTAGTGACAGCAACTGGGTAAGACCCAAGAAAGGTGGGATGATAGTAGTAAAAGGTAGTGAAGGAAAGGAATTAGTGACTTGTACAGTGACTGGTTGGCATATGTGCATAGACTACAAACTATTGAATGTAGCAACACGCAAAGACCATTTCCCTCTTCCTTTCATCAATCAAGTTCTAGAGAGGTTGGCACATCATTCTCAATTCTATTATCTAGATGGGTATTTTGGATTTTACCAGATTCCCATTCATCCAAAAGATTAAGAAAAGACCACATTCACTTGTCTGTATGGGACATATGCTTTTTGATGCATGTCGTTTGGTCTGTGCAACGCCCCTGCCACCTTCCAAAGTTGTATGTCAGCTATATTTTTTGATCTGATAGAAGAAGTCATGGAAGTCTTCATGGATGACTTCTCTATGTATGGGTCATCTTTTGAAGAATGTTTAAAGAATCTATCCCTAGTCCTCAAAAGATGTGAAGAAAAATAGTTAGTCCTCAACTGAGAGAAGTGCCATTTTATGGTATAAGAAGGAATAGTTCTAGGATACAAGGTGTCTGAAGCTGGTATAGAGGTGGATAAAAGTAAAATAGAGGCTATATCTAAACTTCCACCTCCCTCTTCAATCTCTTTTGTCTATAGTTTTCTGGGACATGCAGGATAGTATTGGTGTTTCATCAAGGACTTTTCAAAGATAGCAAAATCGTTGTCCAAACTATTGATAAAAGACACTTTGTTTATCGTTTACAAAGAGTGTCATAAGGCCTTCAATACCCTCAAGGATGCCTTAACCGTTGCTCCCATTATACAAGCTCCATATTGGGATTTACCCTTAGAAATAATGTGTGACGCTAGTGATTATGCAGTCGGGACTTTCCTGGGACAAAAAAAGGACAAGAAACATCATGTTATCTACTACGCCAGCAAAAATCTAGATGAGGCTTAAATTAATTATACTACCAATGAAAAAGATATGTTAGCCATCGTCCACGCCGTCGATGAATTTAGATCCTATCTTTTAGGTGGGAAGGTGACAATCTATATTGATTATGGGGAGATCAAGTAACTTATGCATAAGAAAGATACCAAACCACATATTTGCAGGTGGGCCCTTCTTTTGCAAGAATTTGATCACAAGATTGTTGGCAAAAAGGGGACAGAGAATGCCATTGATGATCACCTCTCTTGAATAAAGGTGGAAGAAAACAATTCACTCCCTATTGACGAATCCTATCAAGATGAATCCCTAGTTCTTATTTCATTCTCTTGATCAAGTAACTCCATGGTGCATTGATTTCTTCAACTACCTGGCATGCTGACGGTTACCTCCAGGGATGACCTACAATCAAAAGAAGAAATTCTTTTTTGACATCAAGAACTATTTATGGGATGATCCCCTACTTTTCTGAAAGTGCACATATAATGTATATAGTCATTGTGTGGATCACGACGAAGCTCGTTCAATCTTATAAAAATTTCATGCGGGCCCCTATGGAGGACATCTTGGCACTGAGAAAACAGCTTTAAAAATCTTGAACTCTGGTTTTTACTAGTTGACTATATTTAAAGACGTGCACGGTTTCACTAAGATGGGTGTCAATGTACTGGGAATATTAGCAAACGCAACGAGATGACCCTTGTTGAATGGATAGAAGTAGAGATATTTGATATTTGGTGGATAGACTTCGTGGGGCCTTTCCCACCATCTTCTGGAAACAAATATGTTGTTGACCATGTCTCCAAGTGGGTTGAGGCTATACCATCATCAATCTGTGACTCCAAAATGGTCATGCGTCTATTCACAAAAATCATTTTTCCTAGGTTTCGAGTTCCACACACTGTAATCAGTGATGGAGGATCGCACTTCATTGAAAAACAATTTGAGGCTCTTTTGAAGCAATATGGAGTAAGACATAAGATAGCTAATCCTTATCACCCTCAGACTGTAGGCCAAGTAGAGGTCACCAATAGGCAGATCAAGCAAATTCTTGATAAGACAATGAGTAAGTCAACAAAAGATTGGTTGTCCAATCTTGATGATGCTCTCTGGGCATTTCGAACTTCTTACAAAACACCCATAGGAACCACCCCTTATCGGCTAATCTATGGGAAATATTGTCATCTTCCATTGGAACTGGAACATAAATCCTATTGGGTTGTTATAGCCCTAAACATAGATGATGGACTTACCAAAGGAAAGTGCTTTTTACAGTTACAGGAGCTAGAATAACTCCATATGCACACCAATGAGAATACAAAGATCTACAAGGATCACACCAAGATTTGGCATGACTCTCATATCAGGAGGAAGGATATTTAAGAAGGAGACAAGGCTCTGCTATTCAATTTTGCCCTTTGTCTCTTCCCAGGAAAACTTCGTTCTCGTTGGTGTGCACCATTCACAGTGGTTACCATTTACCCCTCTGGAATGATGGGCATTCATAGCAAGAAATCAGGGACATTTTTGGTTAATGGTCATCGATTAAAGTGGTACTATGAAGATGAAGCCATCACTAGAAGGGAAGACTTGGAGCTTCCAGGTGCCCCAGAAGTATAATGAGATGTTCAAGAAGTCAAGCTATATGACTATAAACAAAGAGCTACTTGGGAGGCAACCCAAGTATTTATCTTTTCTAACATTTAGATTAGTTTTTGATGATTTTGTTTTTCTTGCATAAAAACTTTTTAGGGGGATTATCATATCTAAATCAAGGTGGACAATCATTTTCTTTCCTTTTAAATTGATGATTGGAAGACTGTCAATTTATTGTACTTGTCAACCTAAATTCTAATATGACTTATCAAATTTTACTCAGAAGGGTTCTTATTTATCCAGTCGATCCATCTAGGTCGACAAGACTGTCAACCCATCTAGGTCAACAAGAGTATCGACAACAAGTACTGACTTTCCCTTTGGAAATAGTTGTCAACCTTTAAGCAATATTGATCGACAAGCTTTCTATCGACGTGGGTCGATAGCTTTTTTAGTTTCCATCCGTCAATTTCTATATCAATAGGTCTTAAGGAGAAGACTGACAAAGTCATTATGGAGACCACTCGACCCTCTTGGTTGACACTCTTATCGACCGAAATCATGTTGTCGAATCTGGATTTGCAATCTGAATAGCCGACTTTATTTTCACCGACCTTAACCATAGCTATAAATACTAGGCCCATTGTTAAGAATCTTT
Source organism: Alisma plantago-aquatica (assembly GCA_963693085.1). Lineage (NCBI taxonomy): Eukaryota > Viridiplantae > Streptophyta > Magnoliopsida > Alismatales > Alismataceae > Alisma > Alisma plantago-aquatica. The sequence goes on from OY856415.1 coordinate 532,185,710, forward strand.
ACTGTATTCTAATCCTAGTGAAGCGTTGTCTCTCTGTTTACTCGACTCTTGACATCTAGATCAACAAGCCTTCTATCGATGTACTGGTAGACACCCTTCTTTTCAGGTTCATGTCGACTACAAATTTAACCAATCGACAGGTACGTACTCACATTGGTCGACAGTCTTGTTGACCTTGTCCACAATGATTTTCGATCGATGACCTTATCGACCATTTTTACATAATGCGGTTGTCGACCTAATCTGTAATCCACATATTGATTTACCTCTTGTCAATCATCTAGTTTATAACATTGTCGACTTAGTTTTAAATAATCGATGGCCACATCGATAGTATTTTCCTTTTACATGTCAAAACTACTAGCTTTCGTGAATGTTGTCGATGCTTGCATCCATAAAAGTAATCAGCAGATTTGATTTTTACCTAATTTGTGCTCATACCTTTTATTTTATAGTGATGGCTACGCAAGGAAACACCATCCCATCAAATAAGGGTGAGAAGAGACCTCTCTCTGAGAAAACCTCAACAGAAGTATAAAAGAGATCTAAGATTACTGAACCAGAACTAGAGCTCAGCAAGGCTCACAGTTAGAGCTTCCCTATTCTGGAACCTTCAAGCCTCATAACAAAGACCATCTGGAGGCATTCAAGGCGATGAAAAGAGAAATTTACAAACCCACTCACTTCATCTCTTCCACCGCTCTGGAGGAAATAGGCATCTGGGCAAGAGTGGAAGAAATGTTGGCTAAATCTAGTAATCTAGCTCACATCTATTTCATGAGGCCTTGAGCTTATGTGGAAGAGATAATGGAATTCCTATCCTCTATTCAAGTGGTCTCGTCTAGGTAGCTATAAGTCCGCATCAACAATGTTTCTCATTTTCTTCTCATTCAAATCTTGGACAAAACCTTTTGTAGTTCCAAAGAAGAGTCTACCAAAGCTTTGTTAGGGTTTCTAGAGAAAGAAGATTCAAGCTTCAATGCTTCCAAATATTAGGAGCGCTTAACTGGCCAAAAGAAGTAACAATCTGGGCACTCAAAGGAATCGATGGTACATTTTGGTTTCTAGAGAATCATGCACAAAGTCATGGCCAATGTTCTATGTACTAAGGTAGAGACTGGAAGCATCTATCTTGAGGAACTCTATGTACTATCTCGTACTATGGAAGGATGACATGTCAACATTGGTCGCCTTCTGATTGACAAATGATTGCACATCAGCTCGGCTATGCAAAAAGAATATTATATGGATGGTCTCGTGAGACTCATATTTCAGGCATATGGACACCCGCCATGTGTCACTTTTAAGGAAATAACATGAGACAACTTTATCACCATAAGGTACCTGATGTATGTTGGTATCTTGGTAAGGCATAACAATTCTAGCCACTACAATTTCACAAGAACCAAGATTTCTATTCCTTTACCTGGACTGGCAGATTATGACAAAGACAAGTTACTATTTTCTGAGGAGGAAATTATTGAGCTCGTTCAAAACTTCCATAAGACAAACCAAACACAGCTAGGCACGTCATATGGGTAGGTCCAACCAAATCCTATTGCTACAAAGAAACATAAGCGACATATGTCTAAGATATCAGAAGAAATTGAACAAAGAAGAGTTGTCAGGTATGATTTAGAAGAATTACGGGTGTCACTTGATCATGAACCAGACTCCCCTCCAATTTCTAAAGAAGAATGCCCTCTGGTTACTCCATCTTCTTCTACAATTAAGCTACCTCAATCCACCACAAAATGCCCTGTCATCATCCTAGTTCCAGTTGCTGCTATTAGCAAACTTGTCTCTCTGCCATGGCAGATGGTGCATGATGTTCCTGATATCCCACCACAACTCACCATCATTCAGATCACCCCTCTTCTTCTCACCAGGAACGTAGATCTGAATATCATTCTTCATCTTCCTCAGATCAAGATACTTTGGGTGGCACCTCTGGTCATGAATTCACCAAAAGGATCAACAAAAGACTATCGACTCAAGCTTGAAAGGCTCATCGAGCACCAACCTGACGAATTGAAGAACCTCGACAGCTACTTGTCGAGGTAAGGAGTGTTGTGCAAGAAGACGAATATCACTTTTGTCGATTAGACATCGATAGTCTATCCATCAACACCAATAGTCTCTTGTCGATCTGAAGCTATCAAACTAGTGCTCGACACACCTATCGAGTAGAGGATCCTTGATATCCCCATCGGTTATTCTATCGATAGCCACGTCTACATCACTATCTTCATCCAGAAGATAATTGTCAAGGAATCACTTCAACAAACATGACAATTTCACGATCTATATAATCACCTTGATAGATCCCTTGCAAGGAAGAACTTTGTTGATAATGAGAAGAGATCAACATACATGTTGATCGATAAAGATTTTTTGTCCATTATAAACCCACAGGTCGACAGTCCTGATGACCAGAGGTGCAAAATCCATTGTCTGGTAGGAAATGATCGACACCAACGGAGAGGGTTCGACTGCCTCAACCCTATAAATAGGTCCCCAACGCATCCAAACAAGGACATCTTGAATCTGGAGCACCGAGAGCATGCTGCCAAGTTTTCTCAAGTTCTAGAGCTGAAGAATGTGACATGTTGACCTATCTAGATCTCTCAATCCAGAGCTATCAACCTTGTTCCTTGATGGGTCATTTGCCATTGCTACTAATTTGAAGGACCTTCTTGTCTCAAGACAAGACCAGAAAGGAGGAGGAAGCCTATCAACACTACTATCGACCGCCGAGATATCAACCGAGAGGTTGGTAGACCGATCATTCAATATACCCTTGTATGGATCTTCTCTTCCTCTTTTCTTCATCATGACTTATTCTAGTTATACTCTTTTTATTTCTTCAGCCATGCATGGATAAAGCCTACTTGGATTGGGAGTAGCCGTCAGGCCTTCCCAGCTATGTAGTTGTTCATCTTTTTATTTTATGGCATATGTTCTTTAAGGTTTTATTTTGGTACTCTTATTTTAATGTGTTAATTGATGATTAGATACCCTCTTATGATGTTCGATATGAATATTGTTTGAGAGAATGATTTCTAATAGATTTGGAGTATAGGATAACAATGATACACAAACGTGAGGAGTTTCTATAACAAAAGTCATACGATTTTTCCTTGATCTTTTGGTTATTAACTCAAGAGAGAGAACCACAGTAGATAGAAGTCTACCTAAATCTTGAGAGAAGAATGGAACATATATTTTCTTATGGCTATTTGCAAAACGAGTAGAGAACATATATCAAATAGGAGTGAATCTTTTACATAGTTGTGGATGGGTTTATTGGTGAAACCCAATCCAAGTCTCTTTTATTCTTATTTCATGATTCATCTTTGTTCCTTTCTTTTGGTTTTCTCTAAATTTAAGTTATTTCTTCATTAGATCAACTTGTTCCTTAATCAGGATACCATCAAAATTGTTCTTTGGTTAGATTAGACTAAGACAAGATTCCATGTTCTTATTCTATAATTCTCCTTGTCCCTGTGTTTGACCCCGCACTACTATAAAGACTTTGTATTGAGTTTTGGATGTCTCTTCTAATCGGGTATAAATTCAAAGATCAATTTCTTTGATTAGGACAATCGTGTTAACACTTTTGCCCCACAAAAAAGAGTGATCAACCCGTCCTCTTTGTAAAGAAGAAGGATGGATTGCTCTGAATGAGTGCCAACTATTGGATGATAAACCAGGCTACCATTAAGAACATGTATCCTTTACCCCATATAGATGACCTATTTGACCAGCTTAAGTCTGCTCAAATCTTTTCAAAGATTGAATTAAGGTATGGTTATCACCAGTTGAGAATCAAGAGTGAGGACATCCCTAAGACTGCCTTTAGAACCGGTTATGGCCACTATGAGTTTGTGGTGATGTCTTTTACTTTGTCTAATGCCCTGAGTGTGTTTATGAATCTCATGAGTAGTGTGTTCCAATCTTTCCTAGACTCCTTTGTCATAGTGTTTATAGATGACATCTTAGTTTACTCCAATGACTTAGAACAACACTAAGACCACCTGGTTAGAGTCCTTGCTATCATGAGGAAGCAGAAGTTCTATGGGAATTTCTCAAAGTGCAAGTTTTGGATAGATTGTGTCATGTTTCTTGGACATATCATATCCGGAGGGACAATCTCAGTGGATCGTGCTAAAGTGTTAGTTGTACGTGATTGGCCAACACTGAAGAACCCTTTTGAGATTCCCACCTTTGTGGGCTTGGCTGGATACTATCAGTGCTTCATTCAAGATTTCTCTAAGTATGCTCTACCCCTTAGCAAGGTCACCTGAAAGGATAAGAAGTTTGTATGGTGTGATTTGTGTGAATCTCGTTTCCAAGAGTTGAAAGAAAGTTGAACACAACTCCTGTGTTGACTCTACCATCAGGAAATGAAGGTTTTATGATCCACCAACACTTAAAATATGGGACTTTAGATGTGTGATAGATAAAAATAAGCATGTTGTTGCTTATTCCTCTAGATAGCTTAAGCCGAATGAAGTGAACTACCCAACACATGATCTAGAACTGGATGTGATCATTCATGCCTTGAATATATACCAGTACCATCTTTATAGAGCCACCTTTGAAATCCTCACTGATCATAAGATCCTGAAAACCTCCTGACTCAGAAAGACTTGAATTTGAGGCAAAGGTGGTGGATGGAGTACATGAAATACTATGATTTCACCATAGCCTATGACCCAAAAAAAGCTCATGTAGTAGTAGATGCTCTTAGTCAGAAATAGCTCAGGTGTGTAGCTATCTTATCTACCAAGTGGAGAGAACTAGAAGAGTTTTCTAGGTGGACTCTACAACCGCTAGAAGACTGTATCCATTTGTCTAACATTCAGATAAAACCAGACCTATTGACTGAGTTGGTTGTTGCCTAGTTAGTCAGCCCAAAGCTTGACAAGACGGGGAGTTTGTTAGAGAAACCACAGACACATCTCTCAGTGGGAGTAGATGGTGGGATCTGATACAAGAATTGTATTTGGGTTCCTGAGGAGTCACCTTTGAAAAATAATATTCTGCAAGAAGCTCATGGTTTTAAGTATACAGTTCACCCTGACACCACTAAGATGTTTAAAAACTTGCAGTGATACTTTTGGTGGTATGAAATGAAGAGAGACACAGCAGCATATATGGCCAGTTGTCTCATGTGCTAGATGGTGAATGTAATGTCTTAAGATTTGAGGCCTCAGATAAAATGATCTTAAAAGGAATGATTGGACTACCCATATCACCAAGGTGCACCTCCTTTTATGGGATCCCATCACTAGAGAACTCCATAGTTAAGTGTGCTCAACTTGGAGTAGTACTAGGATGGGTGACTAGTCTGGAAGTTGACCCCGACTTATGCGTGAGTGAGGAAAAAGTGCACAGTTAAGGCTAGTGATGGTTTGTGGGGCTAGTCGTCATTCCCAAAACTCTACTAGAGTCTAGGGCAGTGGGCCCGGCCCAGGTGTTACAAATGGTATTAGAGCCAATTCCCCTCCAGTAGATGGGACCCAAATGGGCATGTGGCATGCCAGTCTTGAGCTGTGTGGTCCAGGCATGTTGAAAAGGGTTGTCTATGGTGATGTATCCACCCTTACGCTGGTATTCCATGATCGGGAGATGGGTGTCCATGGGTCATTATGGTTCTGCACTGATATGGGGTAATATTATGAGGCCAAATAGTTGAGCCTTGATGAGGACATCAACATTCTAAGTGGGGGAGATTGTAATGTCTCAGGATTTGAGGCCTCATATAAAATTATCTCAAAAGGAATGATTGGACTACCCATATCACCAAGGTGCACCTTCTTTTTTGGGAGCCCATCACTAGAGAACTCCATAGTTAAGTGTGCTCAACTTGGAGTAGTACTAGGATGGGTGACCAGTCGGGAAGTTGATCAGAGAGGACAATCTAGACTTTAGAAGACTTGTTAAGAGCATGTGTGCTCGATTGGGGTGGATCCGGGGAGCGGTATATGCCCCTAGCTCAGTTTGCCTATAATAATATTTATCAGGCCAGCATCAGGATGCCTTCATATGAAGCTCTCTATAGTAGGTTGTGTCGATCACCGCTTCACTGAGATGATGTTAGTGAAAGGACCTTGCTAAGGTCAGAAGAACCATAGTTGTATGTTGACAAAGTCTCTTCGAGCAAGCAAAGGCTGAAGAGAGCCCAAGATTGACAAAAGTCGTATGCTGATGCAAAGCGGACTGACTTGCACTTCACTATATGTGAATATGTGTTTTTTAAAATCGACCCCTCCAAGCAATATCTAAGAACATAGGAAAGCTAAGTCCCTAATATGTGGGTCCTTTTAAAATCCTGGAACAAATTGGAGAAGCTGCTTACCGTTTAGCCTCACCCCCTCAATATATTATGATGCATGATGTGTTCCACGTGTTCAATCTGAAGTCATATGTGAAGTATTTGAACCATGTTGCTAAGCATTGAACCTATTGAACTCCAAGGGAGGTCGTCATACCCTGAGTCACCTGTGAGGGTACTAGATACCAAGGGTAAAGAGCTCAGGAACAAATAGGTAGAGATGGTAAAGGTTCTCTAGAAGCACCATGGAGAGGATGAAGCAACATGGGAGATGAAGGTGGACATGGAAAAGTCTTATCCTGAGTTATTTGCTTGATTAGTCAAATTTTGAGGAAAAACTTCCTATAAGAGGGGAAGGATGTTATAACCTCAATTTTTTTAGTACTACGAAAAAGGACTTGATTGGAAATTGTGTGCTTTGTTTTAAAGAATGGATTTCTTTGCAAATTCCCCTTCAATGATAGATTTCGTGAGTTCTACTGCCTTTTTATAAATAAAAGGAAAAGGGAGAGAAGAAAATTCCCATAATAATTAAAGAGAAGAAAAAAAATAGATATGAATGTATGTGCTTAAAAGAATAATGTGGAATTCTCTAGAAAGTGGCATGGATGGCTTCAATTAACTAGTTTTTAGTTCCACATGCTTTCTCATAGAAAGAATAGTTGAAATGAAGAAAACAGAAAAGAAAGGGAGAGAAAATATTGTTTTTTAATATATAAAATATGCCTTAAAAGTGAAAACCTTGCATTTTAAGAAAAGGTGCTTTTTTAGTTTTGGCCCAATTCTTTACAGACACCTAGATAAAGTTATTTAATATTTTTCCTTAAAATTTGGGATCAAAAGGAATAAAGATATGAGAGTTATGTATTTTAGAAAAATATCTAAAGTGGGGACAATACAAAAGGAAAGTATTTACATCACAATTAAGTGAAATAAGAAAATCAGATTTGTTTTCTCACATGTGATAGGAATCGTCGGATAAAGATCTGAAGCCTCACGTCTTATCCCTCACCCTACGATAGATCGAGAAAGTGAACATGTACACACGAATAAGGAAGATGCTATCTTCCTCTCTAATCTTGATCAGAGGGAATTTAGCGGAAAACTGCCTTCACCTCAAGAAACCGAACTAGATATCTATTGATTTCTAGTTGATTCGTGTCCTGTAGAAAAGGCTAGAACCCTTGGTAGCCATCCCCTCTCCACAGGGTTCCGAAACCCTAGATTCATACACCCCGCCTATAAAAGAACCCACCCTCAACTTTTCCAAGACACCACGAAGGAGAATGGAGTGATTCTGACCCCTGAAATCCTCTCTCTCACTCTCTCTCCAAATTCAATTCTCTTCACTGCGGAACCACCGCATGCAAGAGTGAAGAAACAGGAAAAAGGGGCATAAGGAGGACCGTAGGATTGCAATCCATTGTGGGCCGACAAGGAGATCAATGGTTGATCTCCGTCCTAGTTCAAAAACTCAATAGGTGGGCACATTCAACCCTGCCCACACAATCTCCACTCTAGTAATGAAGACCGGTGATCTGACAGTGTGTGATTTTCCTATTTAGGTATTTTCTTTGCCTCTCTAGTCAGAAAATAGGGAAAATAAATCTATCTTACAAAATTGGTTAAAATCCATTCTTTGGCCAAAATTTTCAAGTAAGATATGGTTTTTGCTTATAAAAATTTGTAGAGTCCAATAAAAATATAATCAAGATCTAAATATGCTTCTAGTTTGAAAAGTATCTAAAGTCAATGTCTTTAATACATTAAATGAATCAAAACCCTAATTTCTAAGATTTTGTGACTTTAATGGATTCAATTGATGATGATTAGTAAGCATGAAACTTTTATGGACAAAAAGAACACCTTGAAACTTACATGGACTTATGAACCCATAATTTGGTAAATTAGGGTTTCTTTGAGAATAAAGGTGCAATTAATGACTAATTAGGGTTTGTAACCCAAAAGAACATAGAAAGTGATGATTTGGGTTTGGAAATCCATAACCTTAATAGAACCTAAAGTTTCCTTCAAAACCCTATCTTGAAATCCGAGTCAGTCTTAATGATTATTTGGATAAAATAATGATGCATGGGTACATTGCTTGAACTTTTGGGATAATGGTTGATTGCTTGTCTTCCTTTCCTCATTGATCTTACTTGGATATCAAAGTTACTACTAAAACAGGTATGTGTCTACGCATAAGAACAGTCGATTTAGTTTCACTGGGATTTTTGAGGATTTTCCGCATGGATTGGAAATAAATGTTTGTTTGTTTATCTAATGCATGCAAACTATAAAGTCTCAATGGCTATCACATTATATAGGAATGACTAGATCGATTCCTAGCCACCTCTGAATCTATCATTTATATGAGAAATGATGGTTCAGCCCATGTGGCTAGAGAAAAATAAAAGATCATACACTTGCATAGGGGAAGACAATAATGGTCGTCCTCCTGCATAGGGGAAGACTAGTATGGCACCAAGGAGGTGGCCTAGGTCCACTATAGGGACAATACCCAAGGACGGTTTTATAGAGGTTGGATATATCAGGATTGAGTAGTCATGGTTAAAATATAAAGTTTGATTCTTTATTGATAATTGTTGTGATTATGTTGTTACTCCTAGATGCAATATTTTGTTTCCCCCACATACTAGTATAATTTGTTATACTGACCGCATGTTTGAAATATCAATGTTTTATGATAAACTATTGATATTCTACAATTATGATGGAAATAGACATTCAAGAAAGAAGACACCAACAAGAACAAACATTAATATAATTCATGGAGGTTATAGATATTTGTAATTTCATGGTACAAATTCTAGAATGTAATCCTTTTTGGAAAGTTATTTATGTATCAAACTCCTTTTGAATCAGTGAAATTTATTAATTATTTTTAGTTAGTAATAAACCTTCAGTCATGTGTTAGAGTAACGATCATTGCCCTATCAGTCTGGCTGAATAGGGGATAATGGGGGGGGTGTTACAGAATACCCAAAAAAAGATTCATATCATCTTACTCACATGGGTCAACCTCTCAGAGGAGAGAGAAGTGTATAGGGTAGTATTTCCCAAAGGACTAAGAGAGTGATAACCATGGGTATTTGCCCAATGCGGAAGTAAGGGAATGCAACATACTTCAAGAGACATAAGATTCATATTAATTTCTAAATGTGATTAAGGGTATGCAACATACCTCATAGGCTTATGTCAACTGTCCAAGTCCAAAACCTGGATCCAAGTTAGGGTTCTTCTTCACCTAGTATTGAATTATATATGCAAACAATTAATTAGAATGTATATTATAAATCATAGATTACCTACCCTTATTATATTTGTTTTTAGGTTATAAAATATATTTATTTAGATAAAGAATAATTTTCTAATTTGAATAAGTATTTATTTGTAATTTTCTAACAATCTAAGAACTCATTACGTATTTTAGAAATATTGACCAATTGTAAACTCAGAAAAATTTGCAAAGTTAAGTAATCTTAACAAGCCTTGTTGAGGTAGACCAATAGGAAATGGCCACTTGGTTCTTGTCCCACATCATAACTAGCACAGGTGTAACTCAAAATATCAGGGAAAAAAGACCATAGAGCCCATTGTTGTGTGACAAAATGAAAATCAAATCCAAGGGTGTTATTGTGAAATTAACTAAATACAAGTTGTCATCTTCATGGTCCCCAACTCAGGAAGACCAGGCCCTGAACCAAAGCTTGTAGATGAAGAATCAAGACTCAATAAATCTAGAGCACCCAACCTGTTGGAGGACAGATATAGTCATCATCCTTATCGAGATACTCCACACTTAGCAAGCCAAGGTAGCAATTGAAACATTCCCTGGAGCTTGTGCTTTCACGAGCCCCATGGTAGACTCAAAGGGCAAGGATCATAGACTCAAAACCATGAGTTCAGTACCAACGAAGACAAGCCACTTTGGAATCCAACAAACATATAGGTGAGGAACCAGCGATGAAGGGGCAAAATAAGATGTACCTCTAATTAGGCCAAGGGAAGGTGTCATAGCGAGATGTCAGTGAAGTTTGGATAGCCAAAGTATCTCACAAAGTCCTCAAGAACCATGTTGAATTATTGATGTCCCTAGGGGAAGATGAAGTCAGGAATATGGGTTCTATAGGAAAGTAGATCAGCCTAGAGGTCAGAAATGACTGTGAAGGTCTCAATGATGGTAAGGCTAGACACATATGTAGGTCTAAAGACCTAGGGTTGCAAGGAATTGCAAAAAAATGGGAAACATAGAAGCATCATAGGTTACATTGTGTATGAGTTCGTTGAAGGGTTCAGATGAAGAAATCCCAAGTAGTCTAGGATTAAAACACTCAAAATCATGGAAAAAAATACAAAGTAAAGGGAAATAGAAGGCAAGATGGAGAGAAGGAAAGAAAATGAGGAGGAGGAAAGGAGTGGGAACAATCTGGACTATAGAGTCCCATTTAGGATAGGATCTGAGTCAAGTAGATAATAGAGAGACTTCAATTTAGTTGACATTAGGACTCTAACCCAGAAGGTAAAAAGAGGGTGAAGATAGTGTGACTGCAACTTAGGAAAAATGCAGGAAAAGAAAAAATAAGCATGACCATGATATAAACCAAATAGAGCATAGGTTGGTTCACATTGGGTTCTCACTTTTAAGGATTGTCTCTTTAATCATACCGGGATAGTATTCATTACCTAATTAAGGGAAAGTTGAAAACTAGACTGACTACGACATGAAGAAATCAATTTTAGTATTAGTTCTCACTTCTTGAGTCATCCAATAATTTCTTTAATATTTTGAAGAAATCCTATATTTTCTTTACTAGATGAAATGAAGGCATATAGAATTGATTAATTAATGTGAAACATGGCACCCAATCAAATTGAGACCCAAGGACCATCTTTTCCCAATATATTTGGGTTTTGAGTTTATTTTTATGAGTTATAATATAATTAGGGTTTAATAGTATAACAATTATATTTCTGTTGGTACATCATTACCATCAACATTAATTAAATTGAATGCCAGTTTGGCATGCTAGGGTTCAGGAGCTGTGGCGGAGGTCGTGGCATTAGGTGCTCAGATCGGCATCTGCATACCAGTAAAGATAGCACCAATCTCAATGGAGGTAGCATTCCAAGCTCCCTGACTGCTAATCATAGCCAAGAAGAAACATCTATGGAACCAGAAGCAATCATTACTTAGGACAACAATGGGAAGTCTTACAAATATGTGACAATTGGATGAACATACAAGATCCCATCTTCCTTACTATAGATATCACCAAACATGCTCAAGGATGCTGATATTCAAATTGAAGAAAGTGGCAGTCTATCGGCAATCACTTTGAATCCCAACTCCATGTCGTCCTTGCTGGAACCATGGAAGTTTGTGGTTGTCATCAAGGTTATTGGTTTAGATTTTGGGTTCAATGGCCTTATGAACTGTGTTGCGATATTATGGCAGTTAATTGGTGAATTTAGAGCCATAGATTAGGACAAAGGCTATTACATCATCCATCTTGCAAACAAAAAAGACTTTTAGATGGCACTAATTGGAGACCCGTGGATGATCTTTAAGTGTTATATTTCAGTCCAGACTTGGTTGATGACATTCAGGCCTTCAGATTTGATCCCATATAAGCATGTCGTCTGGACACACATTGCGGACATTCCCATATATTTCCACCAAAACCCACTCCTTGCCAGAATTGGGAATCTAACAGGAAGAACAGTCAAAATCTACAACACAACACAGTCATGCCATCCTAGGAAACTCACGCAAATAGCAGTGGAGGTTGACACCACCACGCCATTGTTATTGGCAGTAACCGTCAATGTTAAGAGATATTGACTGTAATACAAGAACTTACCTATAGTCTGCATGCATTACAGGTGCTTAGGACACACTGACACAGACTGTAAGTTTGTTCCCACTTTTACGAGCATGGACCCCTCATCTTCTACAAGCCCCACCCTCTAGTTTAGAGCCCCTACACAATGGTCATCCATGCGAACATGCCAGAAAGAAGACCCAAAGCCCCCAAAAAAGTTAGTCCCTATGGCCATGCTGCCTAGGAAAATAACATCCATGAGGAACTTTGTGTGCCTTCCAAAGCTACAACTCCTACAGACACATTCCCCCAAAACCCCATGGATGGGAACCAGTGGAAATGAGAAATAGTGATCAATAAGAAGAAAAAGAATAAAACCCAAAACCAGCATGCACAACTAGGTGTGACTGCTCAGTCCAGTAGCACCATTCCACCTAGAGTGGAAAAGCCTAACACTTTCCCTGGCAATGATAGTGTGAATGTCACCCTAGTAGATGGTGAAACATGTGAAGGGAGGCTAGTTGATTCCAATGTGGCTATATTGTTCCACTTCTAAGGTAATGAAGTATCTGCATTGGCCACTTTGGGTGTGAGTAGTAGGGGGGTCATCCTCCACAACCGAAAGATCATTTACTAAGAGGCTAGGCCAGGGAGGGAACATAAAAAGGCAAACTTGTCCAATTCCTTCAAGGATCATACTATTGGCCAGATGCAAGGAATCTTCTTTCTCTCTAGAAAATGATGCTAAAAAGAGTGATATGATTGATGATAATTAGGAAAGGGGGCTCTTAGTGTCCATCATCTAGCTACCAACTATCCGTATAAACCCACACATATTTATTCCATTATGGCGAACATAATCTGTTGCAACATCCAAGGAGCATGCTCCAAGGATCAAATTAATCTCCTTAAAGAATATAACTGTAAGTACAGACTACATGTTCTTGCAATCATTGAACCTCGATGTAGCGGAATCAAATCTTCAAACATAATCAAGAATCTCAGCTACACATCCTCCCACAAGATTGAAGCATTGGTCTTTTCAGGGGGGATATGGACACTCTGGGATAATCACCTATGCACCATGGATATCATTCGAAATTTTCATCAATACATTCACTATAAGATGAACAACTTTTGGTTTCTAATGTTTGTCTATGGACGTCCTAATCCTCAGAAAATGGAATTTCTATGGAACTGCTTCTCTGACCTATCTTCGTGCATCTATAAGTCTTAGGAATTGGTTGGAGACTTTAATATGATGCTCAACATTTCTGCAAACATGGTGGGAATGGCTTTGACTGTTGCTCAAGTTTAAGTTTAACTCATTGCTCCTATCTTCAGGCCTCGGTGACACCCATCCTTTGGGCCACTTATTCACCGTCAAAGGAGTCTTCCTTCGTGAAAAACTAGACTGAGTTATAGATAATGATAACTGACCCTCGATTGAGGGCAAAATGAACATTAGGGTTCTCTCACACATCAATAGTGATCACAACCCAATCTTGATCAATGATAACAAGGACACACATCAGAATCACATCGATATTAGAACTAATATGAGTTGGAACCAGGATCCTGAGTTCCACACATCTCTTCTTCCTTCTTGGGACTACTCAACCCCACTTCTCGAGCTCTCCCATCCTTCAAGACTATTTCTACAAATGGGATGTGAATTGCATTAAATCACAACATCACAAAAAGAACAACATCCTGGAACACTTACATAAGTGTTACGTACTAACCTCTCCTTTCCCGTCAATTAATCTTTCGAATGATCTTTGATCGATTGATCTACAAGAGAAATATAATGCCATTCTATGGCATGAGGAATCTGACTAGCAACAAAAGTCAAATATAAATTGGCTCCAACACAGTGATGGCAACAGCAACTTTTTCCATTCTTGTGTTAAAGTTGGGAGAAACTTAAACAAAATCACCAAACTAAGGAATGAAAGTGGGTCATGAATTTCTTCCCCAACTTCCATCAAACAACACATGAAGAATTTTTATAAGGATCTCCTTACGGTGCCTAAAGTCCCTATCCCTGACCAACTTAGGATCTCTGCCTATATTGGGGCCTTTCCTATAGTATGGAACGCATAGGATCTCATAAGGATTCCAACCCCTGCTGAAGTTAATAATGCGGTCTTCCAAATGGCCCCTTCAAAAGCACTTGGGCCAAATAGAATACATAATGTCTTCATCCAAGACAACTTACATCATGTGGGCAACTCCTTCATCCTCACAATCTGAGAGACCTTCCAACAGGGATACATAGATCCCAGGCTAGCTGATTCACTCATGGTCCTCCTTCCCAAGGTTCAACATCCTCAAAGATGTGGAGATCAGAGACTAATATCCCTGAACAACTATTGCTTTAAGATTATTTTAAAGATTATAGTAGAACATCTCAAAAAATTTCTAAATTCATGGATCTATGAACATCAATCCAGTTTCATCCATGGACTGTGTATTAGTCATAATATCCTCCTTGTCCAGGAGGTTTTCCACTCCATGAAGACCAAAGCAAGTGAAAACAAATGGGTGAGCATCAAAATTGATTTTTCAGAAGCATTCGATAGAATGCATTGGCAATTCATCCCCGACACCTTGATCAAAGTTAGACTCCTAGACAAACATATATGCCTGATTATGCAAATCATTTCCTTAGAACATACCTCCATTCTATGGGAGGGTGTGCCTCTTAAATCCTTCAAGGCAAGACAAGGTGTATGGCAGAGAGATCTGACTAGTCCCTACCTATTCATATTGTGTGTGGAAATGCCTAAGCCAAGCAATATGCAAATCCATAATGGATGGCTATAGGAAGCCCATTCTCCTATCTCACAATGGAGCCCCCCTCACCCACGTAATGTTTGTTGATGACATAATGTTAATGGGCGAGGTCTCTACTTTACAATCCTCTATCCATTCCAAAGTCCTTGACAACTTTGTTGTTGAGTCTAGGAAAATTCTCTCAAAAAAGAAATCTAGGTGCTTCTTCTCAAGCAATGCCTCACAAGCTAAAAAGTGAGCTTATTACAAAAGGATCAAAATCCAAAGTATTGATGACCTCGGTCAATACTTGGGGGGTTCCTATTCTACACCATCATCTCAACAAAGGGAGGCATGCAAACATTATTTGTTTCAATTAAAGCAGGATGACCAGCTGGTCATCTTGACACCTCTCCCTAGATGGTTGTATGACTATGGTTAAGAGCATGTTGCAATCAATACCCTCATACACTATGCAGTCTTCCAAGCTCTCACCAACCCTCTGTGATGACATAGGCAAACACATAAGATATTTTATCTATTCAAGGGACAAGATCAAGGGAAAATCTCTATGGTTCCATTGAATAACATCACTCTACCTAAATCCATTGGAGAACTAGATATCAAGAAAGCCATGACCCAACACTTAGCTCTGATGATTAAAAATGTATGTCAGTTTATGAATAAGCCTCATACTCTTTGGGTTACAGTGATGACAGATAAATACTTATGCAATGGAACCCTCAATAAATGCCCTTTCTCATCTGCATGAGCCTTAATCAAGCAAAATATTTTGACATTACAGGCTGCTAGACACAAGACTATCAATGATGTATCCAGTACCAATGTCTAGTCAGGTCATTGGATATTGGGGAAATCAGTACTTGACATTGATTCAGCAACAACTATTCCTTCTGGTCTCGAGGGACTCAAAATCCATTCCATGGCCTAGACTTCCAATGGTTGGGACTGGGATTTCATCATTACCTTTCTACCCTAAGAATCTAGGCAACTCATTTGCTTAATCAGGCCCCTCGAGAACGGTGACACCACCAATAGATGGTCCTGGCCATATGAACCCAATGGAGAATTTGTAGCAAGTTCAACCTATTCATGGCTCTATGTGCAACACCCAACAGTCTCACCAGCTCCTTGGAAGAATGTTTGGGATTCATTCCTCCCACATAAATATCAAACTTTCATGTGGTTGTTCAACCATTGTTCTCTACTCACAAATTTTTTGAAAAAAATAAGGAGTCATATTACTACTTAATCAACTTGTCCTATTTGTAATAATTCCCAAGAAACTCTATTTCACTACCTCTATGACTTCATTCAATTAAACAAACTTGGGTAAACCTTAATGTGGGCCTCGACGTCTTGACATCGTCAAAATCTGAATGGATTTTGATGGTCTCTTCAAAATTTGGGGATAGAATGTAGAAGATTTTACATTGCATAGGATGTTAGGCCATCTAGCATAATAGAAATGAGCTCATCTATTGTGGGGTCTCTATGCCTAGTTCCACCTTCATCAAGGTAAGATCGAACACCATGTTTCAACTGCCAAAGCCCCTACAATGTTGTCAATAGGGAGCCTGTGATTTTTCGACAAGTCCTCTACTTAAATATGACATCATCATCTTTGTTGATGCAGAATTCCAAACACATTCATAGGAAACGGGAACTGACATACATGTGGTTGACCACTCAAGATGATGCATCCTAGGGACAAGTCTGACGGGCTATGCATCATTAGCACTAGAGGCACAAATGAATGCTATTCTACAATCTTTAGTCATGTGTAAGGAGAAAGGTTGGCAAATCCTCATAATCTGTATTGATGCTAAAGTATATATCAAGATGCTCAAGAATTGCAATCCAATACCTAGTAAATTTAGATCTCACCATAGGCAGTTTGAATCTCTTTTGTTGCGTCAAGGTAGCATGCAATTTACATACATCCTATGCAGCTACAACACATTAGTTGACACTTAACATGTCGTATTAGTTTTCAATCTTTTACATTTTATGGGTTAACTTTTGAGTTATGTTGCATGCATTAACTATACAGATTAGTGTTACAAACAATTGCATTAAGGTATAACTCCAGCCTTGTTTTATTGAAACTAAAGATCCAAGCATTCTAGTTTCTAAAACATGGTATTAGAGTTTTTCGAGTCAAGATGCTAGGTTTTGGTATGTTACATGGAGTTAGTCCTCATGGACAGACTTCACATAGACCAAACCTACAGTTTATGGGCAATGAAGAAAAATTGGTGCATACAGGAGCATTGGCATGCAAAGTCCTATTTAATCATTTGATGTCACAACTTTCATAATATAGTTTATCTCCTAGAAGATAAGAAGAAGGAGACAAATGGAGGTCCATGGAATTTGAGAACAAGATATTGTTAATGATGGAAGTCGAGAGTGGATATCAGCCCAAATAAAATGAATTTGTAATTGTGCTTTTTTGGCAGATAGTTACAATCTTCCTCTCAGCTATATATTTAAATCAGTAGTTGTGATATCAGGGAGAATTGGGAAGGTTTTGAAGATTTAAAGAGACAAATTATGGTGGGAAACATCAAAATTGAGTTCATCTATTGATAGCATCAAGAAACCTTTAAAACATTTCCAATGTATTAGAACAAAGGAGGGCACCCTTGTCAATCTTGAGATCAAGTACAAATGACTCCCCAACATTTGGCATGTGTGTGGATGTCCATGGCTCACATGAAAGGATTGGGTGATGTATGATGAGGATGATAGGTCTATAAGAGCTTGGGGTTCTTGGATCAGAGCCTCACTGATATATACAAGGGTTCATGTAACATCCCTGACCTGGGTTATGTTCTAACCCCAGGAGTTTTGCTTAACAAAGTTGATTATATGCTTGTACTTATCCTGTGAAAAGTAATTAGGGCTCATGAGGAACTTATGTTTCAATTTTGGTCCTGTTTGAACAATGTTAAAGCAATGATTGCTTGTTTTGGACTAAAGTGCAAATTACCCAAGTTGAGGGGTTAACTTGCAAATTGCATATGATAAGATGTTCCTCTGATTTTGAGACATCATAAGGATGAATATGATGTAGTAGTATGGTTTCCACAAGCCTGGACACTAAGAAAGAGCTTGTTGGACAATGTTGTGCATTAAAACCTAGTTTTGGAGTAAAGTGCAATTTACCCAAAATCTAGGGTTCAATATGCAAATTACCACTTCAAAAAGGTCCCTAATGTTTCTTGGCATCATGTAGAGCAAATAAAATGAGAGGGGTGCTTCATTTGAATTAAGTTGGAGGAGAAAGAATCTTGATATTAAAATAATCAAGATTAATGCCTAATTGAAAGCCTAATTCGATTTAGGGCAAAAATGAATAAAAATAATTGAAGGGCTTTTAACCAAAATGTTTTGGGTTGATTTTGAATAAGTATGGACGTTCCTTTGCCAAGATAAGGAACGAAAATATCCTAAGTAGGTGAAATTCCACTCACCATTATTATAAGGAAAAGAAAACCCACTCACATATAGATATTAATATAATAAGCATTAAGGTGCTTAATTTGATTTTCTTTAAAACATGGATAATGGAGAGGAATAAGAGGCAATGAAGATAGCCTCGTCCTTAATGATTTTGAGGAGAATTTTAGGGGGAAGAGGCGGCACCAATTTTGGAATTAAATGCATTTTAATAATGCATTTTCTCTTTCATTGAATTTTTATAAAAAGGCCTTTTCCTAGCCAAATGAAAGGCTATTTCGACCCCACTTCTTCTCTTATCTTGGAAACCGACCAAGGAAGCTAGGGAGGACCAGGAGGACGAACCCCAACCTGTGGGTAAGCTCTTGACCTTCGTTCTCCTTGATTTCATGGTGGAAATCAAAAATAAATTATGGATTCCTTCTTATTTCGATCTCCTCTTCAACCCTAGCCAACTTTTGCAATCAAAAGCTTGAGGACGAGCCTAGGGGGAGTTGCAAGAGCTTCATCCACCATTAATGGCGTGAGCTTGGAGATTTGGAGCTCAATTGGAGGCGGGTTTTATAACTCAAACCCTTAAACATTGCTATTGCATCAATTCTCTATGCTTTGTTGATTGATTTCTTCAATTTGATACACTCTTGTTTATTTGCTGCAATTTCCATAAATAAAGGTTGCTGTTCTTGGTTGTTCGAAGGAAGGGGATGATGACATCATCCTAGATGCTTATCCAAAGAAAATTACCAAGCAAAACCGTTTTGATAGCTACTCCAAATCGTTTTAATTTGATTGGCTATGCGGTTTCAGCAAACCGTTTAAGGGCAAACGGTTTGAAACCGTTTGGGAGAAAACGGTTTCAAGACCGTTTGAGATGGTTGACCAAGCGTTGACCGTTTGGGAATCTTGTTCCTAATTATGTAGACTAATGACCCTCCAAATTTTAGGGGTTAACTCCAAAGGAATAGTGAGTTGAAGGCCAATCAATTAGGCAAATCAAATTGAATTAAATGCTGATTTTCAACCTGATTAACTGGACCTGTTTGGGAAAACGGTTTCAAGACCGTTTGAGATGGTTGACCAAGCGTTTACCGTTTGAGATTCCTGTTCCTAATGATGGTGGTTAACAACCCTCCAAATTTTCGGGGTTAACTCAAAAGGAATCGTGAGTTGAAGCCTAATCAATTAGGGAAACCTAATTGGATTAAGTGCTGATTTTCAATCTGATTTAATTGAACTTTTTGGGAAAACGGTCTCAAGACCGTTTGAGTGCGTTTACCAAGTGTTGAACGTTTGTTATTACTGTTCATAATGATGTGGTCTAATGACTCACCTAATTTGAGGGATTAACTCCCAAGGAATCATGAGTTGAAGGCTATTCAATTAGGCAAACCCTAATTGAAAACAGTGCTGAAATTCCAATGAGTTAAGTTGAGATTTTGGGTTGATTAGCCCAAACGGTTTCAAGACCGTTTGGGGATCAACCAAACGGTCTCAAGACCATTTGGGGATCACCCCAAGACCGTTTGGAGGTCTGGGGTCAAGTATAGTTGACCAATTGAAGGTCCAAAGGTACTAATCATATTGCAATGTAGTGCTGATATGTTGATCAACTCGATAGACCAATCCATGATGATTTTTCACTAGAATCCAAAGGTTGGATGGGCCAAACGGTCTCAAGACCGTTTGGTGGTCACCCAAGACCGTTTGGAGGTCTAGGGTTGAGTATGGTTAGGTGTTTGAAGGTCTAAAGGTACCAAGTTGTTATACAATGCAATGCTGATTTGGTGATCAATCCAATGATCCAAACCTTAATTGGATGGATTGGATTTGAGTGATATGATGGGCAAACGGTATCAAGACCGTTTGGAGGTCATCCAAACGACCTCAAGACCGTTTGGGGTCAGGTCATACCCAATTTGGATAATGGTTCAATAGTTTCAAAGTAACCAATCTTGCATTGATGAGTGTTGTTGGATCTTCGATTCTAAACCCTAATTCAATTGAATCAAGCCCTAATTGATGACCAATTGAGGGTCAATTGAGGGTCAAATTAGTTGAAGGTTGACCTATTAAACTCAATTGAAGTATGAGCATAGGTCCAATTGATGATTGGTTCCATGAATTCAATGGTTGAAGGTCCAATGCAATCAATTGAAACACAATTAGTAGCATGATTGATGATCAACTTCAAAGCTCTAATTGGTGTTTATAAACCCTAATCCCATTGAGATCAGACCATAATTGAAGTCCCAATTGAGGGGTGAGCCATGATTCAAATGATGATTGAGTTGATGATCCAATTGGTTGAAGTTCCATTGATTAGAATTGAGTGTGGTTCAATTTGGTTAATTCAATTGGATACCTCATGTTATTGAAGGTCTAATTGATCAAACCTTTTTGAAAACCTAATGTGATTAGGTGGGAGATACCTTTAATGGTACTAGTCATTAATGCATAACAAATGCATGGACCCAATACATGATGTAAACCCTAATTGAGGTTGATTCAATGTATAACCTTAATAAGAGGTTGTCTACATGTGAAATCACTAATTAGGATGTTAGTAAACCCTAGTTGAGGGTGTATCCTTGTGAAACCCTAGTGGAGGGTGTATCATTGTGAACCCTAGTTGAGGGTGTAACCTTGTGAAACCCTAGTGGAGGGTGTATCATTGTGAACCCTGGTTGAGGGTGTATCCTTGTGAAACCCTAGTTGAGGGTGTATCATTGCGATTGTTTATAGGAAACTTTATAATAAAGTTATGCCTTAAACTAAGATAAGTCCATATCATGTGAGATAGCTGGACAATTCTAATGTGTGACCTATGCATTATATGCTAAGGGTGAGTATTCTGTGATGGAATGTATTAAGAGGGGAAATACCTTAATACAAGATAAATTTGGTTAACTCAAGAGGGTCTGAATTAATGAGAAATGGGAAACCCTAACCCTGGTAAGGGAATAGTGGTGTTACCCTTGAATAATGATGTTATATATTGTTTTGCATGGTGCTGATATGAAATTGATGTATTATCATCTGTACTAACCATGCAGGTATGATGTGATGATGAACATAGCCAGGTATGAGCTATGACATTTTATGTATTGACATTGTTTATTGGGCCTTATGTGCCATGCTATACCTTATTGCCTAGTATGAGGTAATAAGAGAAGTAATGGGCCTTAAGTGCCATGAGAAGATGTTTATGTAATAAGCATCATATTTACCTTGGTCAGGTGACCTGAAGGTGATAATTACCTGAAAAAGTGGTAATAATGCTCAATGATGAGCTAAGGGTTTGAATACCCAGAACCATATGATTATGGCATTGAGTTGCAAAGGAATGAAAATTCCCAGTATTGAAATGAGGGACTGAGATCCCCATGTCTTATAAAGACTGAGAAGTGATTAATGGAAATAGTACATGTTTTCTTTATAGCATTTGTCTTATTAAGTTATGTTTGGAAACTTGGCTGATGCTAAAAGAATATGACAATGTACTTAATTAATCAAGTGATACCATATAATGTAGTTGCCCTGATCACAGATCCATCAGCGTCAGAATTAGCTGAATGGTGAAACGAGTTTACTCGGAACGCATATTTTTGAATATGTGGGGGTAATTGGGCAATTATATCCTTATGCCCCATAGGCATTGCTACGGGATATGTCCTATGAATGGGATTGGTTACGGACCATACCCCAATAAGAGCATGGCTATGGGCCATGACTCCACAAAATAATACCGGGCATTGGCTACGGGCCATATCCTAAAGAGAGTATATGCTATGGGCTATAACTCTAATAGTGATGTTGCCAGTATACCCTGGAAAGCTATCTAGAAGAGACACAAGATGTCCTGCATGTTATCTCGTACTGACCGAGATAGTTGAGGTCATGGGAATCTGGCTCTTCCATTGACCTATGTGTGGTACCGATGCTTTACATAACCGTGGTCGGTTGGAGTATGAGCGGTATACCTCATCTCCTCAGGGCATAAGTATGATTGTAAAACGTAATCAGCCGTGTAGCATATTTGCTTAGGGTTGAATTGCGAGAATCAATGGTTGATGATACATGGTCTATTATATCATAGTTGGATAAATGATATACATGTTCTTCATATTCCTTCTTAAATGAATGACTTGCTGCTTAATCAAGTTATAATTGAAATGATTGCATAGAGAATACTGCTCTGTATATCTTATTCAATGATTTACTTGTTGTTGAGTAAATATAATTCTACTTCTCAGTGTTATTCTATTATCAGTAATAACAATGTTTCTGGCGGAGAGTTATATCTCTCGCTGGGACAATTTTTATAATTGTCTCACCCCCATGGGATTAAATTTTTAGGTAATCGCCGAAGAAGAGGAAGAAACCTTTCAGTGGGTGAGCAACAGCAGCAGCAGTCATAGGGACAGTAGTGATCCAACAGGTGGAGACATTGCCTGTCTGGTTTTGTGTAGATAGTCCTATGAGTCGTCTCTATACTCTCGGGTCCTAGGAGTTAGTGTTTTGATTCTTCGATCTGAGATTTTGTGCAAAGAGGCATGATATGTATATATATGAACCAGGATGTAATGTTTTACTTTGGTTCTAAATGAAAGAGTTTTCCTATGAATGGATCTCTTGATAAATGGTTTTAATTTTTAGTGATTTCAGTAATCCGCTGCTAACGATCGCTTCTGCATGTTTTATTATTGTTAATGACACTTGTTATCTTAAATGATGGCGGGTGTCGTCACAGTTTAGTGGTATCAGAGCTCTAGGTTCGCTGAGTCTACAGAGACATAGGATTAAGGTAGTTGAGTCTGTTCTAAGTGTCTTCCAGTTTATCTGATAGTGTCTCCTGCTCATATAGAAGAAGAAGAACTAAAGATGTATGGATCACACGATGAACACGCTGCTGAGAGCAGTGTAGCTGCACTGGGAAGAGGTGCAAGAGACCAGGACAGGGAGGAACTTGTACCTGATCAACCCCAGTTCAACCCAGCTGATATGGGGAACCCAGCCTTTCAGACTATGTTCGGGCAGTTTATGGCAGCTATGACCCACATGACGGATAGAATGCCAGTACCTGCACCCAGGGCATCACCCCATGATGAAAGACATGGTGCCGGCAAGACCTTTGAAAGGCTGAAGAGGGTAGGAGCATTAGAGTATGCTGGTACAGCTGATCCAGCAGATGCTGACCTATGGTTGACTGAATTAGAGAAAGCCTTCAGAATCCTCATGATACCTGATGATGAGAGGGTTAGGCATGTTGTATATCTCCTGAAAGGGAGTGTTGGACACTGGTGGACCATTGAGGAGGGCAAAAGACTTGGAGTTGTGATTGGATGGGATGAATTCAGGCGTGAATTTGTCACTAGATACTTTCCTAAGACATTTCTAGATGAGAAGATATACCAGGTTGAGAGAATTAAACAAGGACCTATGAACATTAGTGAGTATGAGGCTAGGTTCATGGAGTTGTTGCGGTTTTGTCCGCACATGGCATCCAATGATGAGGAAAGAATTCGGCGATTCGAGAAGGGGTTGAACGCTGAATTAACCACTCCGGTGTCTGCTCTGGAGAACCGGGAGAGGTTTGCAACTTTTGTGGAGTCTGTAAGACGCATAGAGAGGTATATAGTTGAGAAGCGACAAACTAAGGGTAAGAAGGAATACCCACAGTTTCAAGGGCATAGTGCTGGGAGTTTCAAGAAACCAAGGTATTCTGTGCCTACACCACCAAAGGAAGCTCACAGTTCAGCTTCTATGTCAGTAACTGGACCCCCTAGACCACACCAAGAGAATAGAACTTGTCATCGATGTGGACTAGTAGGTCATCTGGCAAGGGATTGCCCAACGGGGAATGCTGTGGTGAATCAACCCCCGAGACAAAGTCAGCAAGGTTCTCAGAGAAAGCAGTTTTCTAGTGGTACCCGAGGACATGGACAAGCATCCCAGGCAGGATCTTCTGTGTCCAATAATAGAGTACAGGGCCAACAGCAGGCAACGGCTAGGCTCTATGCTATGAACCAGTCTGAAGCAGTAGTCAACCCTCGGGTTGTGACAGGTCAGATGGAATTACTTTAATTCTGATATGTCTTTATCCTGCTTCGTATTTGTGTTAATAGATCCGGGAGTTGAGGAGGAAATATCCTACTCTTTTCTCTTAATGTTTTGTTGATGATTTTGGGGACGAAATCCTTATAAGGGGTGGATAATTTGTAACATCCCTGACCTGGGTTATGTTCTAACCCCAGGAGTTTTGCTTAACAAAGTTGATTATATGCTTGTACTTATCCTGTGAAAAGTAATTAGGGCTCATGAGGAACTTATGTTTCAATTTTGGTCCTGTTTGAACAATGTTAAAGCAATGATTGCTTGTTTTGGACTAAAGTGCAAATTACCCAAGTTGAGGGGTTAACTTGCAAATTGCATATGATAAGATGTTCCTCTAATGTTGAGACATCATAAGGATGAATATGATGTAGTAGTATGGTTTCCACAAGCCTGGACACCAAGATAGAGCTTGTTGGACAATGTTGTGCATTAAAACCTAGTTTTGGAGTAAAGTGCAATTTACCCAAAATCTAGGGTTCAATATGCAAATTACCACTTCAAAAAGGTCCCTAATGTTTTTTGGCATCATGTAGAGCAAATAAAATGAGAGGGGTGCTTCATTTAAATTAAGTTGGAGGAGAGAGAATCTTGATATTAAAATAATCAAGATTAATGCCTAATTGAAAGCCTAATTCGATTTAGGGCAAAAATGAATAAAAATAATTGAAGGGCTTTTAACCAAAATGTTTTGGGTTGATTTTGAATAAGTATGGAAGTTCCTTTGCCAAGATAAGGAACGAAAATATCCTAAGTAGGTGAAATTCCACTCACCATTATTATAAGGAAAAGAAAACCCACTCACATATGGATATTAATATAATAAGCATTAAGGTGCTTAATTTGATTTTCTTTAAATCATGGATAATGGAGAGGAATAAGAGGAAATGAAGATATCCTCGTCCTTAAGGATTTTGAGGAGAATTTTAGGGGGAAGAGGCGGCACCAATTTTGGAATTAAATGCATTTTAATAATGCATTTTCTCTTTCATTGAATTTTTATAAAAAGGCCTTTTCCTAGCCAAATGAAAGGCTATTTCGACCCCACTTCTTCTCTTATCTTGGAAACCGACCAAGGAAGCTAGGGAGGACCAGGAGGACGAACCCCAACCTGTGGGTAAGCTCTTGACCTTCGTTCTCCTTGATTTCATGGTGGAAATCAAAAATAAATTATGGATTCCTTCTTATTTTGATCTCCTCTTCAACCCTAGCCAACTTTTGCAATCAAAAGCTTGAGGACGAGCCTAGGGGGAGTTGCAAGAGCTTCATCCACCATTAATGGCGTGATCTTGGAGCTTTGGAGCTCAATTGGAGGCGGGTTTTATAACTCAAACCCTTAAACATTGCTATTGCATCAATTCTCTATGCTTTGTTGATTGATTTCTTCAATTTGATACACTCTTGTTTCTTTGCTGCAATTTCCATCAAGAACGGTTGCTGTTCTTGGTTGTTCGAAGGAAGGGGATGGTGACATCATCCTATATGCTTATCCAAAGAAAATTACCAAGCAAAACCGTTTTGATAGCTACTCCAAATCGTTTTAATTTGATTGGCTATGCGGTTTCAGAAAACCGTTTAAGGGAAAACGGTTTGAAACCGTTTGGGAGCAAACGGTTTCAAGACCGTTTGAGATGGTTGACCAAGCCTTGACCGTTTGGGAATCTTGTTCCTAATTATGTATAATAATGACCCTCCAAGTTTGAGGGGTTAACTCCAAAGGAATCGTGAGTTGAAGGCCAATCAATTAGGCAAATCAAATTGAAATAAATGCTGATTTTCAACCTGATTAACTGGACCTGTTTGGGAAAACGGTTTCAAGACCGTTTTATATGGTTGACCAAGCGTTGACCGTTTGAGATTACTGTTCCTCATGATGTTGGTTAATAACCCTCCAAATTGGAGGGGTTAACTCAAAAGGAATCGTGAGTTGAAGCCTAATCAATTAGGGAAACCTAATTGGATTAAGTGCTGATTTTCAATCTGATTTAATTGAACTTTTTGGGCAAACGGTCTCAAGACCGTTTGAGTGCGTTGACCAAGCGTTGACCGTTTGGTATTACTGTTCCTAATGATGTGGTATAATGACTCACATAATTTGAGGGATTAACTCCCAAGGAATCATGAGTTGAAGGCTATTCAATTAGGCAAACCCTAATTGAAAACAGTGCTGAAATTCCAATGAGTTAAGTTGAGATTTTGGGTTGATTAGCCCAAACGGTTTCAAGACCGTTTGGGGATCACCCAAACGGTCTCAAGACCGTTTGGGGATCACCCCAAGACCGTTTGGAGGTCTGGGGTCAAGTATAGTTGACCAATTGAAGGTCCAAAGGTACTAATAATATTGCAATGTAGTGCTGATCTGTTGATCAACTCGATAGACCAATCCATGATGATTTTTCACTAGAATCCAAAGGTTGGATGGGCCAAACGGTCTCAAGACCATTTGGAGCTCATCCAAACGGTCTCAAGACCGTTTGGTGGTCACCCAAGACCGTTTGGAGGTCTAGGGTTGAGTATGGTTAGGTGTTTGAAGGTCTAAAGGTACCAAGCTGTTATACAATGCAATGTTGCTTTGGTGATCAATCCAATGATCCAAACCTTAATTGGATGGCTTGGATTTGAGTGATATGATGGGCAAACGGTCTCAAGACCGTTTGGAGGTCATCCAAACGACCTCAAGACCGTTTGGGGTCATGTCATACCCAATTTGGATAATGGTTCAATAGTTTCAAAGTAACCAATCTTGCATTGATGAGTGTTGTTAGATCTTCGGTTCCAAACCCTAATTCAATTGAATCAAGCCCTAATTGATGACCAATTGAGGGTCAATTGAGGGTAAAATTAGTTGAAGGTTGACCTATTAAACTCAATTGAAGTATGAGCATAGGTCCAATTGATGATTGGTTCCATGAATTCAATGGTTGAAGGTCCAATGCAATCAATTGAAACACAATTAGTAGCATGATTGATGATCAACTTCAAAGCTCTAATTGGTGTTTATAAACCCTAATCCCATTGAGATCAGACCATAATTGAAGTCCCAATTGAGGGGTGAGCCATGATTCAAATGATGATTGAGTTGATGATCCAATTGGTTGAAGTTCCATTGATTAGAATTGAGTGTGGTTCGATTTGGTTAATTCAATTGGATACCTCATGTTATTGAAGGTCTAATTGATCAAACCTTTTTGAAAACCTAATGTGATTAGGTGGGAGATACCTTTAATGGTACTAGTCATTAATTCATAACAAATGCATGGACCCAATACATGATGTAAACCCTAATTGAGGCTGATTCAATGTATAACCTTAATAAGAGGTTGTCTACATATGAAATCACTAATTAGGATGTTAGTAAACCCTAGTTGAGGGTGTATCCTTGTGAAACCCTAGTGGAGGGTGTATCATTGTGAACCCTGGTTGAGGGTGTAACCTTGTGAAACCCTAGTGGAGGGTGTATCATTGTGAACCCTGGTTGAGGGTGTATCCTTGTGAAACCCTAGTTGAGGGTGTATCATTGCGATTGTTTATAGGCAACTTTATAATAAAGTTATGCCTTAAACTAAGATAAGTCCATATCATGTGAGATAGCTGGACAATTCTAATGTGTGGCCTATGCATTATATGCTAAGGGTGAGTATTCTGTGATGGAATGTATTAAGAGGGGAAATACCTTAATACAAGATAAATTTGGTTAACTCAAGAGGGTCTGAATTAATGAGAAATGGGAAACCCTAACCCTGGTAAGGGAATAGTGGTGTTACCCTTGAATAATGATGTTATATATTGTTTTGCATGGTGCTGATATGAAATTGATGTATTATCATCTGTACTAACCATGCAAGTATGATGTGATGATGAACATAGCCAGGTATGAGCTATGACATTTTATGTATTGACATTGTTTATTGGGCCTTATGTGCCATGCTATACCTTATTGCCTAGTATGAGGTAATAAGAGAAGTAATGGGCCTTAAGTGCCATGAGAAGATGTTTATGTAATAAGCATCATATTTACCTTGGTCAGGTGACCTGAAGGTGATAATTACCTGAAAAAGTGGTAATAATGCTCAATGATGAGCTAAGGGTTTGAATACCCAGAACCATATGATTATGGCATTGAGTTGCAAAGGAATGAAAATTCCCAGTATTGAAATGAGGGACTGAGATCCCCATGTCTTATAAAGACTGAGAAGTGATTAATGGAAATAGTACATGTTTTCTTTATAGCATTTGTCTTATTAAGTTATGTTTGGAAACTTGGCTGATGCTAAAAGAATATGATAATGTACTTAATTAATCAAGTGATACCATATAATGTAGTTGCCCTAATCACAGATCCATCAGCGTCAGAATTAGCTGAATGGTGAAACGAGTTTAATCGGAACGCATATTTTTGAATATGTGGGGGTAATTGGGCAATTATATCCTTATGCCCCATAGGCATTGCTACGGGCTATGTCCTATGAACGGGATTGGTTACGGACCATACCCCAATAAGAGCATGGCTACGGGCCATGACTCCACAAAATAATACCGGGCATTGGCTACGGGCCATATCCTAAAGAGAGTATATGCTATGGGCTATAACTCTAATAGCGATGTTGCCAGTATACCCTAGAAAGCTATCTAGCAAAGACACAAGATGTCCTGCATGTTATCTCGTACTGACCGAGATAGTTGAGGTCATGGGAATCTGGCTCTTCCATTGACCTATGTGTGGTACCGATGCTTTACGTAACCGTGGTCGGTTGGAGTATGAGCGGTATACCTCATCTCCTCAGGGCATAAGTATAATTGTAAAACGTAATCATCCGTGTAGCATATTTGCTTAGGGTTGAATTGCGAGAATCAATGGTTGATGATACATGGTCTATTATATCATAGTTGGATAAATGATATACATGTTCTTCATATTCCTTCTTAAATGAATGACTTGCTGCTTAATCAAGTTATAATTGAAATGATTGCATAGAGAATACTGCTCTGCATATCTTATTCAATGATTTACCTGCTGTTGAGTAAATATAATTCTACTGCTCAGTGTTATTCTATTATCAGCAATAACAATGTTTCTGGCGGAGAGTTATATCTCTCGCTGGGACAATTTTTATAATTGTCTCACCCCCGTGGGATTAAATTTTTAGGTAATCGCCGAAGAAGAGGAAGAAACCTTTCAGTGGGTGAGCAACAGCAGCAGCAGTCATAGGGACAGCAGTGATCCAACATGTGGAGACATTGGCTGTCTGGTTTTGTGTAGATAGTCCTATGAGTCGTCTCTGTACTCTCGGGTCCTAGGAGTTAGTGTTTTGATTCTTCGATCTGAGATTTTGTGCAAAGAGGCATGATATGTATATATATGAACCAGGATGTAATGTTTTACTTTGGTTCTAAATGAAAGAGTTTTCCTATGAATGGATCTCTTGATAAATGGTTTTAATTTTTAGTGATTTTCAGTAATCCGCTGCTAACGATCGCTTCCGCATGTTTTATTATTGTTAATGACACTTGTTATCTTAAATGATGGCGGGTGTCGTCACAGTTCATGTTCTAGAGGAGTTATATGGGAAGGTATATCCAATACCTGATTGAAGACTAACTTTTTCTGCATAGTAAAACCCAATAAATTCATCAAAAGAGTCATTTGAAAACTCTATGACAAGAAACATTTGGAGCTCCATCAAGGGAGATGGCAGAGAAGGAACCAAGCAAGTAGAGTTGCATCAAGGTGGAAGAGATGAGGAGGTAATGACAAAGCTATAGTCAATAGAGGTATGTCAAAATGTATCAAAAGTGGGGAAAGAGTCAAATACAGAATATAACAACTACAGATTATGAACAAGCCACGAGTATAGTTAAACAACTCAAGGGCGCAAGCAAATTGCCATTATCTATCATATTTGGTAGGAGATGGTATGTTTGAGAGAGAGGAAGGGAATCTTTTGAGAAAAATGAGTTAGATGATACTTATAGAAGTAGTGGGAAACACAAAGAACATTTTCCTGAAGGAAAATCAACATGTCTAGAGTTAGGCAATAAAGAAAAAAGGAATTGAGACAACCTACATAGGAGGTAACTACGTGGGGAAAAGGAAGTTGGTAAAGGAAATTTGAGAAAGGTTGATCAGTTATTCAAAAGAGAAGGTCTATGGAAATGAGATGATGGCCACATTGAAATGACAATGGTTGAACAAAATGGTGATGATATTTCTAGTATCAGATTCAACTGGGGGTGATACCAAAAGTGTATCCAAACAAGGGCCCAGAAAAGTAAGGGAAGAAAGAAAGAGTGCTAGAGAGGGAGCATCCTTATAGAAACATCAAGAAGAAACAATGTTTTTGTTAAATAAATAGAGAAGGGAGAAGAATATTGAGGAGTTGAAGGAAAAACATGGTCTTAACACCAAAAATAATATTGAAGTCTTAACTATACTCCATATTATATAGAAAGTGATGCAACACATATACAGACAGTGGATAAAAAAAAAGAAATACATAAGTGAAATAGTTATGATATGTATAGTATATGTGTGTCACACCAAGTAGTAGGTGTTGGTGGTGAACAACCATGTATATGTGTCTCACACCAAGTAGTAGGTGTTTGTGGTGAACAACCCTGTGAAGAGCAATGAAACTCCTAAGCTAGAACTTTTAGGGTTTAGGCCACTCTGACTCACTTAATGCACTCCGGTTCACCTACTTGAGTGAGAGCCCAAATGTGGTTTTCAACATGGATAACATGTTGAGTTCATACAAATTGGAAAAAGAGGCATGTGGATTCGTGGACAGATTGTGTATGTCAAGCCATAGGAGAGGTAAAGGGATCGGGATCTGGTGGAAATTTGTCCAGCTAGACATCATCAGTTATTCCTAACACCATTGTGACTTCCACATTACAGATGTTGAAACAAACTTTTTGTGGAGAGACTTATCTATCTGTGGATGGAGAAGCAAGCTCATAAGTACAACACTTGGTAGTTGATGTGGAAGTTAAACAAGGAGTCGAATTTGCCTAAATTAATTTTTGGAAATATTAACTAGATAGCCAGCAATACTGAGAAAAAGGTGGCCCTCCAGAACCCAAGTGTTTTATGAAAGACTTTAGGTATTTTATTGATGACTACAAACTTCAAGATTTGGAGTTTTATGGCAATAATTTTACATGGTGGAGGGGAAACATTGAAGATGTCCATGTGAAGGAAAGACTAGATAAATAACTAGCATGTGAGGGTGGGGTTAAATATTTGGCTTGTATGGTATATCATTTACCTTTCTATTAATATGATCATGGTATACTGATAATTGTGGCTAAAAACTTTAAAAGATAAAGATGAGAAAAAAAATAGATATCTTCTTTGGACCTATGTGGACTAAAGAATACAGATGTGGGGAGGTTATATATGTGGTGTGGAAAAATCTACCATATGATCATGTCACTACAAAATGTGTTAGAGTAAATTTATAGAATTGGGTGATCTCACACTTTAGTGATCTAAAAAGAAAGATAAAGAACAGCAAAAAGGAACTTGTTGAGGTCCAAAAGAAGCCAACTAACAACGAAAATCCGATATGATGTGAACAATTGGCGAATGAACTATAAAAGTGGTAGAGGATTGAGGAAGATTTTTAGTTTTCTAGAATAAGGATAAAGGATATGAATGAAGAGGATAAAAACATAATGTACTTCCATCATAGGGCTCAATGAAAATATAAAAACTCCACTAAAGTTCTAAAATACGTTGCTGCAATCAGGAGGATAGAAGAATAGGACATCTCTACCATTTTCCTAAATTTTTTTGTAGGATCTCTTCACATCTAGTGGCATGTCACTCTTGAGGAAGCTATGAGGGCATATCTAGGAAGACTGATAACGCCATGGATGTAATACTTGAGGATGATTTTTCTGATCAGGAGATTGGGGCACCAGTGAGACATATGCATCTTAACAAAGCCCCGGGTCTGGACAGTTTGAATTTCTTTATGAAATCTTGACATATAGTGGGAAAGGATATGGCAAGTATATATGAAGTTGGTGGAAAGGTGAAATATCATCTAGAGAGATAAAATCCACTTCTTTAGTGATGATTCTAAAAATCCAAAAGCCAAATAAGATCATAGAACTTGGGCCAAATAGCTAGTGTAATGTCATCTATAAAATGTCTTCAAAATTTCTAACTAACAGGTTAAAACATCCAATGGACAATATTGTGACTAGAAAGGGTGGAACTAAGTTTTTGGAGGAAAGTTTTAGGAAGTTGGGGTTTGGAGATAGTGGAGAAATATGCTCTTGGATTGTGTCTCCATAATTAGTCGTTTATCAATATTGGGGATAGATCCAAAGTCATTTAGCTGACACGAGACTGTGATAGGGAAACCCACTTTCAACTTGCCTATTTACTCTATGTGTTGAAGCTTTTACTACCTTGATAAACCTTCCGAGAAACCATAATCTTATTCATGGTAGTAAAATGAGCCATGAGGCACCACGTGTTCCACATCCCTTTTTTGCAGATTACAACCTATCATAAATGCTTGATGATAGTTGATATAATAATATGGTATAGCTTCACGCTGGAGATTTGGGAGAGGGCAAGAACTTGGACTGGAGCTATTCCAAGAAGAAGAAAGGACCTACTGGTCTGTACGAGCAGCTCTAGCAAGCTTATGTGCATTCTCGTGCTCTATCACGTTTGGAATGCTAGAAATAAAACCATTTTTGACAATGTAACTCTTTCCAAAGTTTATACTTGGAAGAGGATAGCAGATGACTTTAATGCTTTGCATAGATAGGTCTCTTTTGGAAGCTTAGTCTCCCCCCCCACTTGTACATTATGTTATGAATAGATAGAAGCACGCTTACTGATTCAAAAGAAAATATGGTATGAACAAGCAAGAGGACAATAGTAGAGTTATCTAAGACATGAGTGGATTTTAGAAAAGGAGTATAATGTGTCAAAAAGGATGTGATCATGCACATTCTTAATGTCAAGGAGGTGGAGAGGCGTGCCCTTTCCTTGGGAGCACCCAAGGTGATTGGCATACCAAAGAAGTAGGCATTTTCTTATTTCTAAGAACGAGTTTGGAGGAAGATCTAAGGATGGAAAGAATGTCTACTCTCAAAACTAGGAATAGAGGTAGTAATTAAGGCCATTACATAGGCAATATCTGCATACATGAGCATTTTGTAATTAATTATAGGTCTGGTTGAGGATATAACCATGGAGTGTTAATGATTGGAAATGGAAAATTTCTTGGCTTTGTTGGGTAGACTTTTGCAAACCAAAAAAAGAGGGACATGGGATTCAAAGACATGGAAACTTTCAACTAAACCCTCTTAGAAAATCTATTCTGGAGACTGGCAACAAAGCAGGATTTTGTTTGTATTCAAAGGGCTAAAAGTCAAATATTTTCACACAAAGTACCATGGACTCATGTTTGGGTCTTATACAGATCTTTTCATGAAGGAGTATATGGGGAGTAAAAGCACCAATCACAGGAGGCATGGCTTGGATACTGGGTCATGGTAGAAATATTAATTTCTGGGAAGATAAGTGGGTATTGGTGTGGATTAAAATCTAGAGGTGTGCTGGACCCAAGGAGAAGACTATCCATAGCATGTGAGTGATATGTTTCTTAAGGGTAGGAGTTTTTGGGACACGAAACACATATTATACATTATCAATAGAGTAATAGAAGAAGTTATTTTATGAAACCCATTTGGTATGTGTGACATTAAGGATTCTTGTTTTTGGTGGTAGTCTAAGGTGGGTTTCTTCTTGGTGATGTCAGTCTACTGGCTAGGTCGAGCAGGA
The DNA here is from genome assembly GCA_963693085.1 of Alisma plantago-aquatica. NCBI lineage: Eukaryota > Viridiplantae > Streptophyta > Magnoliopsida > Alismatales > Alismataceae > Alisma > Alisma plantago-aquatica. Next base: position 532,220,082 of record OY856415.1, read on the forward strand.
GCATCTGTATTCATATCATAAAGGAAAGTCACCTAGATAAGATCAAGATCTATATTTGGAGCATTGCCTAGACGCCAAAGCTTTCATATTTCTTATGAAGAGAGATGAAAGGAAGTATTGTAACAAAAGTAAGGATGAGAGATAGGAATGTCATGAATGATGGTGCATGCCTTATACGTACCACCTACATAGAATATATCCCACAGATGTTGAACCAATATATAGGTCGACAAAATTTTTGTAAGAAAAAGCTAGTTGGCAAGCATCACTCTGCTCAATGAGGGTAAATTAGTTCAAACATCTACCCTTCAAATCTTTGATAACTCATCCCAGTAGGATATGTATGAACTTGTAACTATTTGGTAGACAAACTAGAACAGAAAAAATAGCAAGATCTTTAATAATGAGGCATTGAATCCCAAGTTATATGTAACACCCTATTTTCTTGGGTTCCAAACCTAATAAATCCTCAATAGAATAGTAGGCATCATTGTATATAAGTCCCCATTGAGGTCCATGTTGGAGCGTTCATATACCTTAAAACTCCATATGGAGTGGCATGATGCACACTAGGGATTGCAAAACCCTAAAGGATAATATTAGATCATGTTCTAAGTACACGATTAATAGAATGATGAATGATGTGAGGATCATAGTTTTTGTTTTGAATTTAAGTTTACACTCATACTTTGAACCCTTGATGGGGCAAAATCAAGAGTGATATCAGTTTCCAAAATCATGAAAAGGGTGAAAGGAGGGTTATCACGGTACTTGAGACCATAGATGATGGTCTAGAATGTATCACAAGCCTATGATTAGTGATGACTATTCATGAATATCAATTGACTAAATATTATTATTGGATTTATGTGAATAGATGGTTTTCAAACTGAAGTTACATAAGTAATACATGGCATGTGAAATTAATGAGCCATAGTGATGGATAGAATATGTGCGTTAATAAGGCTCATATCACATCATTTGAACTTTTTAGGATGCATAATAAATATGATGACCTTAAATTGAAATAATGATGCCTCATTCCTTAGTTTTATGAAATAAGCCTATTTAGGGATAGAATCTTTGTGGATTTCTATGAAATATAATGATAATGAGAAAATGTGCAAAATATCATAATTAGAATATATAAAATATATATGTCACATCAGATAAATTCTATACATAATAAGGGTACATATTCATGACCCACACACACCTAAATGAGAAAAGAATCCTAACTTAACCTAAAAGGATATAACTCTGAGTTTCATAAATATTCATGATCTTTTCAGGAACTAGGTTTTTGTCCTAAGGATGTGAGAACCCATTTAGGTTTCTACAATAGAGGTAAGTGGTACATTCATTGGGTTTTTTTATGTTGCATCATTTAGTTTTGCTTGCATAATCATGTTTAAAGTTCATATTATATATGTTACATGTCAGGAATTTAATGTTATAGGATGTATTTATCATATGCACATCTTATTAAGATTTACTACATTGAGATTCATGCTAAGATCATATCAGTTTAAAGAAAATACATCTTCATTTTTAAGATCAAAAATGCAATTATGGGTGAAAATCCTAAGTAAAATGAGATTAGATCATATCAGAATAAGAGCTAATAATTAGTCCCTACTCATGAAGGTTGGTGCCTCATGTGCCCCCTTCACTTTATGGGTTCAAACTCACATCTATTCACTTTCAGTGTGTCATCGATGATATGTTTATTGGTTTTAAGCCCAATCTTGTTCACTTTCAGTGTATTCAGAAGCTTGCATACCTCATACGTGTTATGAAATCAGATCAGATAAGGTTCACTAAGTAGGTGTCCTAATAAGAATGTGTAATAAAGCTAAGAGTGCATCCTTAAGACATAATATTAATGTTTATGCAAGTTCATATCAATTTATGCTTTATTTAGATTATGTTCATATATTTTCTAGTACCCAACCACTTACAATTGATTTGTCGAATGCATGGCTATGTGTGGATGCACATATGTTGTCTGTAGAGTGGGATAGCTCTCAAGAGGTTGAGGTACATACAAATTCATAATCTGGTGGAGTGTCATCTATAAGATCCAAGGAGGTGTAACCAGATCACCAATTATAGCATATATTATATTTCTTATTGTAAGTTTTGTGAGAAGGATATGTACAAGAATTGATGTATCAATGTCTTGTGTAATGTTATTTTTATTATTGTAATGAATAATATATGCTATTTGTGACATACCTCGAGTGTGATCTTTATGGTCCATGTTTCTGTGATGTTATTGATGGATTGCACTTAGGGGATGTTACATCGTATCTCTAGTCAATGAGGTCATTGATCAATAATCAATGTCTCCTACGAACTTTGCACATATATGTAGTATATAGGAAACATGATAATGGTTAAGGGACCATGGCAAACCTTCACATAGACTGTATTATATACACACTGACATAACAATTCAAAAGTATAACGTGCATGTGAGGTGTTCATCAAGATATACTTGGGCTCTAGTGGCAATCCTTCTAACTTCTAGCCATGTTACTTGGACAAAAGAAGTCTCTAAAGCCATTGCTGCAAGAATGGTCATGGTTGAGGAAAGAAAAATGAATTTTAAGCATGCCATTTTGGACAAAAGGAGTCTCTAAAGCCATTGTTGTAAGAACAATTGTGGTAGAGGCAAGACAAATGAATTCGAAGCATGCCATCTATTTTCAGACTTGATGATGCTAACCATGCACTCATAAATCCTTCATCCTTTGGTGACTACCTCTGGTTTATTTCCCAATATGTTCTAGAAATGGGTTCAAGTTTCATTTCTTTCTCTTTGGACAATCCAAAAATTATTTTTCTCATGTAGTTTCCACACAAGAACTAGTTTCAAGGGAAAGGATCCTCATAAGAAATCATTAACCCTAGTAACTAGTGTTGATGGCATAAATTAAACTTTTTGAATACAAGAGATGGATAGAACCCCAAAAAATATGTGTTTATGTGTGACAAACAAGAATAATATAAATCATGTCGATAGAAAATAACACATGTAACATATATGAGGTGTGATGGAAAATATACACATACCTATAATATAGGGTGACTAGGAAAAGATACACACCTTCTCTAAGCAAGATAAAATACACATGCGCTCTTCTAAATTCATTACATGAACTATTACCTCTGCACAATTATATGATGTGGAATTGATCACACCCACACAAAAAGCACATATTGAATTATGCTAAGAAGTCACCACATGATGCATGATAAAAGGTCCAGCATGTTCATTAAGAATATGAGGGATGAAAACATCCCTAATATGATAACTTGAGGTCATATCACCCATAAGAAATAATTCAATACTTACAATAATCAAGAGTGAGAAAGTATTTTATAAGGAAGTATGTATCAACAAAGGATCAAGTGATAAACCTACACGGCCATGAAGAGGGGTAGTGTAAACAGTGCGGGTACGGTGCGGGTCTGACCATACCCATACCCATACCCATACCCATTTGATTTAGCGGGTCTAGTTCTGGTTCTAGACCCACATAATTAAAATCTAGACCCACATTATACACGTACCCACATATATAGTGGGTTTGTTGTGCAGGTATGCAGGTAAGTGGTTCCATATAGAACATCATATTGTTATTGTAAAAAAAATTATGATTATGTTGTGTTTACTTTAATACTACTAGACATTACTATTATATAGTATATTAACATGAAATAGTTATATTAAATAATGCAATACTTTGTACATTGAATATTAGTTGAGTTAATTTGTTACATGTTTGTAGTCATCGTCATAATGTTTTAATTATGTACCATATCATGTAACTATTTTAGTTTTGAGTTTACATATGTTGCTCATGATTGTAATTAGAATAGTTAATTCTCAATTAGATGACTAGTCTCAACCTTATTAAAATTAAAGTGGGATATAATCTCAAGTATTATATTAGTTAGACTAGGAAAGTATGATATAAATAGCATATTATCTAAGAAATTATTTATGTATAGTGGGTTTGCGGGTTTAGCGGTTCTGGGTCTAAGCATACCCATTAGTGGACCTACTTATATGCAGGTCAAGGGCATTAGGTTCCACAGGTATGCAGATACAAAAATTTAGACCCGTGACGGTTCTTTAAATGGTCTGGATTTGTAGGTCTACTTGTACCCATTTACAGTCGTAGTGACCAACCAAAAGAAATAATGGGATAAATGGGAATAATTATCTGAACTATCTTGCTTGGATGGAATACCCTTAGTGTACTTAATAATTGGCTATCCTAAATGAGATCTTCCTTAAGGCTCCCAACCTACATGCATATCGATGGGAAAAAACACATCAATTAGTTTCATGCTAAAATTTTGCTTCATCCTTCTTCAACCCTTCAATTTAAAGCCTCATTTCTTTATTAGCCCACCTCACATTAGTACAATGTTTGATACAACTACAAATTTCCATTGTGCCACCCATTCTAGTAGGATTCCAAAATCAACTTCAACGTAAATTTAATTCTTCATTAATTTTCCCCACATGTGATAACCTAATGGAAGCAAATTCAATCATTCATTTATACCCTCCATATGTGAATTTTCCATCCCATAATGGTGGGATCTTGAAATGAACTTCAACCATTGGATTTGAACCCTCAACTTTTCATTACCCACTCCATGTTGATAGGGCATTGAAAACAACTTCAATCATTCAATTCAAAACCTCAATTATTCAGCCCCATCCAGCATTGATACGCTATCAAAATCAATTTCACTCATTCAATCCAAAACCTTAATTCAAGGAACAAAGATCAAGATTGTCTTCAAAGAAACACATTATCTTTATGGGTGGCTCAATTGAGTCATATGGCCATGAACAAAGGCCAATATAGCATGATGTGATTCATTTGATTTGAATTTTGAGTGGCCTCCTCGCATACCCTCACAATTGATGAACAAGATTATGGTAGAGGATGTCACAGAACCATTCTTACCCTAATCCCAATCCCACTATCCAAATGGGTAGTGTTAAAGGGATTAGAGAGCCCATCCCTGAGTGGCATGAAAATCACACACAGATGATATGCAAAAAGGAAATAACATTCTTATTTTATTCAAATAAAGCAAAATGTTTATCACATCAATCCTATAGGAAAACATGGAAAGAGAAAGTAGATAAGAAAACTAGTCAACAACTACATCTCTTTTAGAAATTAGCTCCCATGTAGAGTTCAGATTTGATGTAGCAGTCTTTATTTTCAACATGTAATAAAATGGAGTAGGTAGCATGCGCATAGTCTCTAGTTCCTTGCATTACCTAAAATCAAGAAAATCATGACTCAATCAATGCAATTTCATGGTATGCTATCAAAAACAAGTAAAATAGTTTATAGCAAAAATAGTATACTTGGCGGGACTTATGTTCAAATAATTAATCAAGAAACAATTTTCCAAAACCATATTTGTTCGATAAGATTTAATTGCACATTTCCCATTATGCTAATATCAAGAAGCATGCCTATATATGTATATTCATGTTTCTCTATTGCCCCAACGAGATGGTGGAGGACACTGGAATCCTTCTCTCAATATGAGGCTGTGTAAGGAGTTTGTATAAGAAAATCATGATACAATGTTCTAGAAATAATTTTGAATTAAATGGTACCTTCCATGGGTTTGTTTCCATTTGCATTCACTACAAAGACACAAGTCTGACAATGTTCACCCTTCTTGGCCCATGCTAGAGGAGGATGAGGGTAGTTGTCTCTGAAGTGTCCCTCCTGTTTGCATAAGTGGCATACTGGGGATGAATACTTGCACTGGACAGAATGGAGATTACCACAGTTGCAGAAACAAGGAACATTGGGATTCCGGCCTTGACCTCTATTTTGGCCAAGATTTTGCTTTTGTGTAGGGTCACAATTGTAGTTCTGGTTGTGGTGTTGATTGTAGTTCTAAATAGGAGGATTTATGTGATTCTTATATCGGTGTCTATTCTTATTGCCACCAATTATGGGGTTTCCTTTTCTGCTCAGGGTTTGTGGGTATAGCTTTAGTAAGCCCTGGGTAGGAAAGGGTAGGTAGTGGCTTCTTGATCCCATTCCCAGGGTTCTCTCCATGGACAAGGCATGGTCGTAGGCTTCTTGGATGGATGTAGGTTTGGATGAGGACACAAAAGATTTTAGGGTAAGGTAGAGGCCATCAATGTAACAGTCAAGTTTCTACTCTTCTATGAGGTTGGTAACATGTCTTTCTAGGAGACAGAACTGATGACTGTACTCAGCCACTGAGTTGGTACCTTGGGTAAGGGTGAGAAATTTTTTTTTCTTTTCTCTCAGAGGTGGGCTGGAAACGGTTGGTGAAAATAGGTTTGAAGGCTTCCCAGTTGATAGGGATGACATGTTGTGACTTGGATGTTGTTCTCCAACCAAAAATTGGCCACCCCCTTCAACTGGTAGGTGGAAAAACCAACTTTGTCTTGCCCAGGGCACCTCAAAACCCTAAAGGTGTTTTCCATGGATACTAATCAGGCATCAGCTTTATCAAGTACATCATCCTTATCTTCTCCATAGAAGGCTTCTGGGATGAGTTTTAGAAGTATTGGATGGTAATGGGTTTTGGGTGATGGTTGGGTACCAAGGATGTTGTTTGGACTACAAGGTTATGAAGGGCATCCATAATGGCTTTCTATTTCATTTCACATTCCCCCATATCGGTGGTCCTATTGGAAGAACCGACATCCTCATCATCATTTATGCGGGGCTTCTTTCCCTTTTTTTGGCACCAGAGGTTCCTTCACCATCCATATTGTTCCTGGTTTTTGGGGCCATCTGCAAGGGTTCAATTGATATACGTTTTCTCATTTATAGTTTCAAAGCAAGGATATAATAGATCATGGAAATATTGCAACAAGTTTTATCAAATTATTTTCAAATTTTAGTTGTTCCCATCCTTAGACTACCCAAAATAGGGAGAGTATGTAGATCAAGTCGTGACACCCTAATGAGAATGAGAAGAGAAGTCATCCTACTTCCTTCTAATAGGAGGCTTGGGTAATTTTTAAAGAAGAGATGAGATGTTAGAAGACTCTTTAGGATTATAGTAAGTCCTTCCATTCATTTCTGGATCCAACAAAGCCAAGTGGAGTAGGAGGAACCCCAACCGCCGTGAAAACGGATAGGACGAAGTATGCCAGAACCCCCTTTTTTCTCTTTCTAGACACCTCAGTTTCACCATAGTGAATTTTAGGGCTTCCCTGGTTTAGTGATTAAGAACATCACTTGATTAATGCATATGAAGTGTGTTATGGCTCTGATACCAACTGTCATGGAACCATTCTTATCCTAATCCCAATCCCACTGTCCAAATGGACAGTGTTAAAGGGATAAGAGCGCCCGTCCCTGAGTGGCCTAAAAATCACACACAGATAATATGTAAAAGGGAAATAACATTATTCTTTTATTGAAATGAACCAAAAAAATTACTACATCAATCCTATAGCCAAACATGGAAAGAGAAAATAGATAAGAAAACTAGCCAACAATTACATCCCTTTTAGAAATTAGCTCCCATGTAGAGTTCAGATTTGATGTAGCAGTCTTTATTGTCAGCATGTAATAAAATGGAGTAAGTAGCATTTACATAGTCTAGTTCATTGCATTACCTAAAATCAAGAAAATCATGACACAATAAATGTAATTGCATGGTATGCTATCAAAAATAAGTAAAATAGTTTATAGCAAAAATAGTATACTTGGCAGGACTTATAATCAAATAATTAATCAAGAAACAATTTTCCAAAACCATATTTATTTGACAAGATTTAGTTACACATTTCCCATTATGTTGATATCGAGAAGCATGCTTATATATGTTCATGTGTCTCCATCACCCTTACGAGATGAGGGAGTTCACCAGGATCCTTCTCTCCATATGAGATAGGAGGTCAAAACAACATGTACAAGTTCCACCCTCCAAATGAGGAGGTCACTTGTACTCAATATCAACATTATCATCATTATCATAATTTTGGGCAGTCATAGTGGGCATTTTCATTTATGTTTCAAGTTATCTCAAAGTATAATATAGAAAATTGGAAGACTAATCAATCGGGAACAATATCTCAACCAAATACATAGCCAAGTAGAGGTACATACAAACATCTTCAATACTACTAGTCTGGTCAAGGAGGAGATATAACAATAGCGTACCCTCTTGATGAGTATTCGGAGTATAGATTCCAAGAAAAGTAGATCAACCCCTTGAGTTAGATCCTAGATCAACAAGATTGGATCAAGGGTCAAGATCATGGTGCTAAAAGATCATGTTTCAATATTCAAGATTAGGGTTACATTTCCTACTTCCACCTTAGGGTTAGGTCATCCATTTATAAGCAACAATACTTCAGGATGTCCAATATTATTCAAGTGTCAAGAATGTTTCAAGAATGAATGACCTACCTAGGCAATTTTGGAATATATGTCAATCCTAATTATTATCATCATTATTCAAGTCATTATCAAGTATTTAGGCCATCATGATGAATTAGCATTATTGGCATTCAAGATTAGATCAAGTCTTGATTGATAACAAGTAGAGTCATGGTTTAGATATATGATCAAGGATTTTGCAAGATTAAGATCAATCATCATAATATTAAGATTAATCCTTATTTCAAGGTGCATGATTCATATTCTAGGGTAGATGAGTCAAAATATTATATCTCAATTCTTAGTCAAGTTTGGTCTTTAGTGTTTCAAGATGATCATTAGAGTCAAGAATTAGGGTTTCTCAAGATTAAACTCAAAATAGAGTCATTAGCTAAATTATTATGATCAAGAGAGAAAATCTAGAAATATCAGTGATATCCATAAATAATTAGACTTTACGAGTATTTTTAATCGATTTCTTGGGTTTTTCTTATCAAGATTGACTATTTACTCATAATTTTTGGAGCTAGGACGCATTTTTTATGATTTAAATAAGATCTGGCCTTTTAATGGAATTTTTTAGTAGAGAGGAGAAGAAAATACCTGAAAAAGGAAAGGCTGAGAAATATATGGGTCATTGATCGGACAGGCATCCTTTGACCAAAGTCGAGATCTTGTCGCTAAGAAAGTGTGCCATCCTAGGCACGTGTGAGTAGTGCAGAGAGGGAGAGGTGTGTGGAGTCTTCATAGTCGTTGATCCATGGTCTTGGTCAAAGCCTGACCGTGATCCAATGATCACTGCTTGTTGTCCTAAGTGAGGAGGCAGGCCTCGCGGTGGTGATGTCATGGTGGTGCAGGACAGCGTGAAAGAAGGCAAAAGTATAGGGGACTGAGAGGGTGAGAGAAGAGATGCCGCCAGGGTTCGTGGGAGCATGTTGAAGGTGAGGATGGAGTTTTTATAGTCGAATGGGCTAGGCTTAGGGTTAATCCTAGGGGTCAAAGTGCCATGGAGGCGGCTAAGAGAGGGATCTGATTTTCTCTCAAAACAAGTCGATTAGAAGGGGGGAAGGGTTAGTTGAAACTAGATTGGCGGGTGAGCATTTCTATTTGATTTGATTTTCAAAATGGGGTCATATTCAGTCAATTGCACCTTCGGTCGCCCAATCTCCTCTCCGCTGATTGTGGGAGGTAGGGGATGACCCCGTTCCCGCTCGATCAGGGCCTCAATCCATAAGATCCTGATCTGAGGGTCAGGGTTTGCTCCCAAGGTTGTCCGCGGATTGCTGACCTGGTAAAGGTCAAATAAAAGGCAAATAAAAAAGATTTTTAGCACAGAACTTCAAAAATTCGTGGAAATTAGTAGGAAAGTCCATTTGGAGTGAAATTTCGACCATAGCTTCATAAAAATGTGAAGAATCTTTAGAAAAAGTTTGAGGGCCATATGATGAACTTTGGTAGACAATTTTATTTCTTTGGATAAAGAGATAATTAAACCTAATTTGTAATGTCATTATGTATAAACAAAACACATTGGTCATCATATATCGAATTTGAGTCTCAACATTGATTATATATCCAAGAAAAATATATTGGGGCCATGAGTGAACATAAAGAGGGCAAAATTAGAATTGGACAAAAATAAAGGTAAAACTCACTTTATCACATAGGACTTTTGTCTTCTATGTGAAAGGATGTGTTTATTAGCATATACATAGGGAGGTCATTAAGTTGATCATTTGTTTAAAAGGTATCATGCTAGCAGGTGAGCAGATATATTTTTACAAGGCCAACATATGTAGCCAGGGTGAGGGGTAGGCAGATGTCAGTAGCATTGCTTACATTAAAAGGGTTGTTGATTAAGATTATACCGCTTAGATGCCTTATGATATGCCCATATAAATCTCTAACGGTTAATGTTTTCGTTGCATCATGGTCAACCATTGGTCGTTCTATAATAAGTTCTTGTTTCATTCTTTAAATAAAGAGTGATATGAATACGATTATCCCTCATCTTATAAGAATTCCCCCTTTGTGGTATTCTCCACATGATATTGCTCCCCTTGGTTGGATGTGGCCCTTCGTGAACATGTCTGTGAACCACATAGTAGACCTCCCTACTCTAGTGTTGAAGTAGACAAACCCATTTAGTGTTATAATTGAATGAGGGATGTAGAGAGTTTATGTACAGCTGGAGGTAGTGGAAGGAGAGAAATATATAGAAAGGACAGAAAAAGAGAGTGAAGGGGGAGACAAAAAGTGAGAAGGAAAGTTGGTTTCTTAATTTAAGGGGAGGGAGAGGGGGGAGAAGAAGAGGGAATAGAATAGTTGTTTATGTTTAGTAGATGGAGACATAGAGATGAGGAAGAATGAAAGAGAGAAAATGGAGGAAGAAAGGCATATAAATAAGTTGAACTCGAAGTGGATAGTGCAATATATGAATTTGAATCTGGCAAAAAAAGTTAGATCTTGTATTCGACAAATATCATATGGTGACATTTGAACCAAATCTGATTTAGATAACTAGTACAAATAAATGTCATATTTAGACAGAAGATGATTTTTCTTAAGAATATACTAAACACAATATTACTATTTAATTATATATTGTAAAAACATTACTTTTCATGTTTATATATAAATTTATATAAATATATTTTAAAATTATGTTTTTTGTTGGATCAGATAAAACAAAATCTGATATTGATCTAAAATCTAGTATGAATGTTATCCGACTTTTTTTTAAATAGCATGCATGAATCCGGGTCAAGCATGTGGATTCGGATATCTAATTTACGGTTTAGTAGACACACAAATATGACGCAAGACAAATTATACGTCAATTCGGTTACATAATAACACAAATATATTAAATAAATTCAAAACACACTAACTCATAGATGTGATATAGTAAATTAAAAAACATTATACACGGTTTTTTTAAAACATACGCATGAAACTTCAAATCAAAAGCTATACACAAAATATACAATATGCATAAATAGAATTCAAACATACAATACAAAGGACAAAAAAGATAAAAACATAGATGACAAAATAGTACACATAAATACCTGAAGGAATTATTATTTTTCTTATTTTCTCTGGTCTTTTTTCTCTCTCCAAGAAGAAGGGGTATTGGAAGTATTGTCAGAGTTCAACGAGGGGTCCATGTAACACTTCTCAAGAAAGAAAAATCCTGGATCATCCAGCTCAGGACAGAAGAATCTAAGTCCCCATGAATACCCACATGAACAAGACATGTGGCACCAGAAGTGGGTGTACAGTTAACTGCCAGCGAGGTGAAGAATGCGCTGGAAAACTAGAAAAGGCACGTTCAACAAATAGTTCGTTTTCTTGTTGTGGAAACTCCACCACCACACCAGCATCACTATTTATCGAGATGGGCGCTTGACAACAACAGCGAAGCAAAATAAATGAGGTGAGGGTGGGGGTGACCAGCCACCCACGCAAAATACTGGCATTGACACAGCCTAGTAGAGCCTCCACCGTATGGCTTTCCGTGCTTGCTAAATATATACAGAGTGCAGCAGGTAACAGAAGCCTGCCTGCCATGACCTAGGCAGTAATAATAATAACTAATAACTAAAGAATAAGAGACACATGGGAGCGCATCGGATGTCAAGAGAGACCCTTGACGGGAACTGTGCGCTCGCTGTAAGATACTGGAAGACCATGTGCGACTGATAACTGATGCACTAAGGTTTTGCTTCATTGGCTTACAGATTGAGTCATGTACAGCTATCCTCCGCTAAACAGCAAGAACGATCTGTAGTAAGCATAACTGAGCTGAGTTGATTCTTTAAGGAAGGCATCTATGGTGGTTGACCTAAACTCCTACTTGATCCAGAAGCAAAATAATAGCCTTGGCCATCAACCCCCTCCCGCTAAACAATGAAATTGAATAAGATAGTGACCTCTCTTCCTGTCCCAACTAGAACTCTAGCCTGTCGGCTCTGCAAAAGCAGTTGGCTATCTGTTTGTCGACTGTTGACAAAGAAAACTGATGAATTATTTCCTTGAGGAAACAAAAAGAAGGGAAGAGTTTGATGATAAGATGCAGTGGAAGCATGTCCACACACACAGTAGCTTTTTTTTATTATAAATTTGGTGGTCATACACAATCTCTCATATATCCTCCTAAATGGAGCCATCAATGATGTCAAAAATAAATAAATAGCGTAAGTACTACTGGAAAAAAATCAAGATGATTATGATGATATCCACGTCACATTAAGTATTCAATCCAAGTTACAGTTATGAGAAAATAATTTGATCGTGCGCTCAATTAGGTGACCATGATTAGAGGTGTGAAGAGGGAGAAGGTAAGCCGTGCAACAAATGTAGCAGACAAATATCTACCCACTTTCCTCTTAATTAAAAAGATGGAAATTTGTTGTCATTATATATCTATGACCAAAGATGAAGTTGAAATTGTGTAGCATCCAATGGCATGCAATTCGCAAATAAAAAAACACATCATATAAATTATTTGCATCTACCTAGAATAGTCGTGTTAGCATTCAGAACAGAGCTGGTAAAATGTTGTATGCATGAAGGTAGCAGAATGAAGGAGGTTTTGATGAATTCACTTGATAATCAACTGTTAAGAAGCACATTCTCTGGTGCACTCACTTGAAGGAAAACACTTAATACATCCTCTAATTTTAACAACAAATGTGAAACACCAAGGGGAGATACTAGGAAATCAGATGGGATGCAGACGTATTTATATCATGCACTGGCCTTGACCGTATCTGCTACAAGTGCAGAATAAATGACAAGGGGTATATATTGGTGATACTTACATCTGATCCCATTTGCTTCCTAGGCACCATGATACAACACTGATCAGCCTAAAATCAGCAGTCTATCGCCAAGGAGCAGAAAATGTCAAACTAATTACACAAATGGTAACTGTGCTCAGGATGTCCATAAGATTCAGTTGACCCTTTTGATTTACAAACTTTTCTTGTACTTTGTGATCTGTAGTTTTTCGGCCTTCCTGCTTGTGCTTTTCTGATCACTGACTGAGCCCTCCTGTGCACTGCACATCTGTGACTTCATCTTGAAACCCAATTTCTTTGGCACGGTACTCCACCCATTCTTCCCATGGCCCAACTTCTCAATTTCTTTCTTCATGCTCGAGCATTCCTTTTCTAGCTCAGCCACACGTATTCTCATGCTGTCCATGCCAACCTTCAACACTTGGTTCTCTCTAATGGCTGTAGCCCATCCCCCCTCACCACCACCTCCATCGCTGCCTCCAAAACCACCACTTCGGAGAGGCCTTGAACCATCCATATTGTCAGATACAAGGAAGCAGCCAGCAATGGATGACCTGAGCTGCAACTGCTCGAAAAAGAGAACTTGGACAACAACTCTTAGGGGGAGCCTCTCGTTCTGAGCAGCATGAGTGCAAGCTTCCAGAGAGAGCTTTTGGCAATCCATCACCCTACACAGTTGCTCCCTGTCGGAATCGGTAAGCCATGGATGAGCCTGTAATGCAACAACAATACTGAAATCGTATAGAATCCTAAAGAATATAAAAGCAACACAAAAAACTTGCACAATTGAGATATTAAGTAGACTAATGTTGCATAGTTAGTAACATCTGAGCAGATATCAAAGATCAAAAACCCTTGTCTAAACTCCGATAAACTTTGTATACAGCTAAATTTGACCTACCTTCAGGTATATATCAATTGCACGATAAAGTCCATCATCAAGTGGCCTAGCAAAATCAGGAATAGTTGAAGCTAGAGACTGAAACTTAGGTAACTTCAAATTAGCATCAGGAGCAACTTCGGCCAAGAAACCATCAATGAGTTTTGCAACAGTAGTAATTGGTGTCAAAGAAGGCGAGCCAATTGATCTTTCATCATCTGCCAAACAAGGGGAAGCACCTCCCGAAACTTGGTCTATGGCCAAGAAGTGCTCAAGAATTCGCTGAACACAGTCCACATTGTACAGTGTTTCCAAGGAATACGAGAAGTTTGGCAGCAATAGATCTTCCAAGGTCGCCTGATCAAGCTGCATCCCTATTCTCCTCTCCAAATTGGAGATGCAAGAAGAGCTGGCATGGAGAATCATAGCTGTCCGCAGCAAACCGAACAGAAATTTTGTAGGTACAAGACCCTTTTGAAGTGGCAGTAAACTATCAATTTCTTCGAGCAGTACTTTCTGCTCCTCTTCTGAAGGTGCTGGAGTCAAAGTCCCAGGAGCATGACGACTACTGGGTTGACTACCGCTTTGACGCCGGTTTAGTCCTGGAAGGTACCTCTTGGCATAAAACGCAAGAGAACCCGCGATTATCTCCTGCCGGATTCCACGAGATTCCATGGAGGTTATTAATCTTTTATAGATGGGAAGGTTCAAAGACGACACGTCCTCATACCACCAGTCCGCTGTATAGGTTCTAGGCCTAGCACCTGTGCTTATCCCATTCCATAATACGCTTCCACCAGGACTTTGCATGGAACCATGATCTGTCATAGGCCAGCCAAATAAATTTGGATCAGTGCATGCTTTCACAGCCACAGACTCGATGCATCTCTTTGTAATATGAAGATCTTCAGCGTATGGAAGGAGATCAACGCATGTTTGAAGTGCCTTGACGGAGTCCTTCCAGCTTTTTAAGACCACCTGATTTAGGAAGTTTTCGGTCTGTGCTATTAAGTTTCCCTCTCCATAGTCTTCTGTCATTTGAAGATGCTCAGCAGCACAACGGAGACAAACTACATTCGCAGCTGTCATTTCTAACTTCACTCCATAACAAAATCTTGCTACAAGCTCAAACCCTTTGGCACCACCAGGAATTTCATCTAAATGTATAACGCATTCCTTATCTCCTTTCTCGACAGCATCTGCAATCAACTTCTCCAGCACTGCACTCCTCGATAGCAAAGGGAACTACAAGTACGGAAAACACACATTCAGATGGAAAAACATATTCACAATTTTTAATGTCATGATGTGAGAGGCAGATCATGCATGAATGGTCCAAATAGCAAGTGAATATTAAAAAGATTATTATAACTAAAAATTATACTACAATTAGTAATCATATTGGTGAGTGAAAATCAATATATTGCGGAAACAATTGTTTTCCAGTAGAATCATGGTAGGGAGGGCACATAGAGAGGCATAATGGCCTATCAATTGTGATGGGAAATCTGCATGTTCTCATGTCTAGGGTCAAGGTCAACCCGGTTGACCCAATGACACTGTCACGATTTCATATATAATAATTTACATGTGCAATATATGGTTTCTTTATGAAATGTCTTACTCAGTAATACAACATAAATTGATATAGGTCAATAATGAATTGAAGCTTTAATGTTTTTTGTATATGGTAATAAACAAAACCACATGATACAAGTACGAATCAAGAAATGCCTTGAGAAATACACTAAATCAGTTAGATAAATTATTAATTTCAATTTGCCTCCATTAAATCAAGCAAATCATGATGATTGAAGGAAATTCAATGCTGGAAACAAAGCCAAAAAGATGACAGGTTTAGTTGACGTACAAATGGGTCAAGCAGGTCAAAGGTTCAATAGGAAGGCACCAGACCATCTAGGTATTTCCCAAAAGCGGGTTTGAAGCTGGTTCGAAGTTCGAACTTCTCTAGATCCCAGGCCAAACAATTCAAGTGTTCCAATAACATCTTTCATAAACTCAAAGTAGAAAATATATAGTAATTAACTATATTTTTCTTATTACAACTCCTCATAAAAATATGCTTTTTCAGATATACCACGTGACTGTAATAGAAAAATTAATCTAAATCTGCCTAGGCCTCAGACTCCACTGTTGAAAATCACTATCTCATGTAATTCCTTTAGTTTGAAAAGGCAAGCACAAAGAACCTAGAATAGTTTGAAAATTTTACCTCAACCTTGATGAATACATTCTAGAGTTTTTTCCCTATCTTTGAAAACATAAAAAGTTATGAACATTGATTGAGGTTGACTACAAGTTGGACTGTCCTTGTTCACTAAGACACTAACATAGGTTGAGGTTGTCATAAGTTGGACTGTCCATCTCCAATTGGGCTCGAGTATGCTGCTACTTCATGAGTCATCTTGGCTTGGAGGTAGAGATGCCCAGTAGTGGTCTTGGGTTGTTGGCCTAATGAAAAATCAAGCAATATAAATTACAGAGAAGACTTTTGAGGATGAGCATTTGCTTCAAAATTTAGTGTTTCTTGCATAAAAAGGCTCACTGGTCCCTATAAGTGAAATCAAGAGGGACCAATGTTGTCACGGCAAGCATGGATGCAAGGCATGCAATAAGATCATCAATCAGCAGGTATTCAATTCAACCTAATTGTTGGGAGGCTCTCGAGTGACTATAAGAGACGTGGTTGAACCAAAAAGGATGTGCAGGAGTCCAATGCATATGTAGCTTCCTGTAGTGCAAGACGCGGTAATGACGACAAGAAGTGTGTGTGTGTGTGTGTGTGTGTGTGTGTGTGTGTGTGTGAGCGTGCGCGTGGGGCGCAGGCGTGTGTGTGTGTGTGTGTGTGTGTGTGTGTGTGTGTGTGTGTGTGTGTGTGTGTATGTGTGTGTGCGTGTGTGTGTGTGTGTGTGTGTGTGAGAGAGAGAGAGAGAGGCTGCACAGAAGGAAAAAGGTCACTAGATAATGAGTTGAACGTGAGTTTGATCGTGGGAGGAGGAAATCTCCAGGTCTACACACCTAGAATGAGGTCGGTGGTTAAGTGAAGGTACATCCTTCAGGCAGCTTGCACATAGAAGTCAAAGAATGGATGCATATGCATGATGGCCTTCTTTGTTACTACTAGATCGAAAGCCTAAATCACTATGGGGAATGTGGTTGGTTTTATTGCTTCTATAGTCAATTTGAGAACAAAGTTGGAACAACTATATATGATAAGACAACTTATTGAAGGACAGAAACTGGGGGCCACATATTAATTGATAGTAAACAGCAATGGGTAGCAAGAGAGGAAAAATAATAATGGCTGATTTCACACTGTAACCAATAAATTCAACAACTAATCACGTAGAAGAGGACCCCAAGGTTGGGTAATGTATGGTTTCGCACAACAGAATCTCAAGACCAATATATAAAACTAAATGTAAATCTTAATTGACAAAAAATTTAACGGAAATCCAAACATGGCCCAACTCCTACACTAAATAATGATTCTAAGTTGTTTGACATGGGAGGAAAAATCAGATTGGGATAGATCAATTGCATAGAAAGTAGTTTGAATAATAAAGCAGTCTAGGTTGGGATAGGTTGGATAGATTTTCAAACTGAAAGAGAGCAATTGGAGAATAATTACCACAATATTGGAAAAAAAAGAGTATAGCTATAACACTAGTTATTACATAATTATTTATATAGTCACATCATAGAATAAGTGGGCCTTATACTATCCATGCTTGTTAAGGAGCCAAGGCGCTCTGGCATACTTTTTCTTTTAATTCAGCTTCCAGGCACATTTCCCTTCTTATACACATTTTATGGTTACCATGGACATTTGGGGTCCCTACAATATTCAAGAGGGGTTCTACTATATATATTATATAGTATGATTTTCTGCACTTCAAGAAAAGGATTAGATAGTTCTAAACCAGAATTATGCTTAGGCCAAGGAAAAGCAGTAAATTGACACGGTTATGAAACCTTAGTGTAAGGCAAGATAAACAGCAATCCTTAATATGAACAGTTTGACCCTAAATAAAGCACCGACGGAAGGACATAATCCCATGGATCAAAATAAAAGAGACCCAGGAGGTGTGAAGGTGCACGCCAAGCAGCACCTTCTTGGGATGCCTTGATGCCCAGGTTCGCTCCTTGGCCATGAGTAAAGTTCCGCCATTAACAAGCTATAAGTTAATAAACAAATAAATAAGTCCCATGATCAAAGTAATGCAAATGTACAACGCAAACAAACAAATGCGCCAATTTGAAGCAATGTCACTGACTTGAGCATAGTCAAAATGAGAAGAGTGAAGAGGTGGTCCTAAATTAATTTTGTGAGAGCTTATAAGCGGAGGTTTAGAATCTTGATGAGAATGACCCAGAACATAGTTGACTGGAAAAGAAGGATCCATATCGCCAACCTCGACATGGTTTTGATAGAGGGTCAGATGATGAGGAGGAGGAAAAGAGAAAACTAGATTAATCATATTTTGCTTCTACAATGCAAACTCAAGAGGAATGAAACATTTTAACTATAAAGGGGCAATGAGAAATATATAAATTGCACCAACCTTGTGGAGATGAAATGACATTTCTCCAACTTCGACAGTTATATCACTAGGAAGCCCAGTTGTGCAAAACCTAATCACAAATTGAGCAGAGCAGGATAGAATTAGATACTAGAGAAAAAGTAGCTAAACAGTAACATGTCTGTGGTATAGTTAATAACAGAAGAAACATGTCTGGAAAAGATTACCAAGAAGCAGGTAATATAATCCCTTGCAGACTGCATTAGTGACACAAATACTGAAGTATCCAAGAAAAAAACACATCTATGCACTTTCGATAATGATTTTGTTACTAAACAAGGTGACTAAGAATCTCATAATAGCACCAGACAGAAACAGGAAAAATGAGCGACGAATGGAAAAAACTAGAGAACAGCATTGCACGTGTTCGGATGGAGCGTCATGATTATTAATTATTAGAGCCGTTAATCCTATGTGCATATTTTAGTTCGAAGTTTGTAATAATGGCATGCTGATCTGAGGAATTTTTCTAAGGATAGATAAAAAGCAGGCATGTCTGACAAGACAAAACAAACAGAGGGGTAGAATATCTGGAGAATGTTACCACTACAGGAAAGGAAAAAACCAAAGCGATTATTTTTGTTACACATTGTATGATATGCTAATGACTTCTGCAAAAAAGATGAAGAAAAGCACACAAAAAACAGGGATCCAGTTGAGGTGAAACGGTACTTGGCCGTACATAGTCGGACTATCAGGACAATATACATATAGCAGAAGATTTCTTCTTTGACTGTCAAGACAAGGAAGACTACCACTTCATCCACAAAAGAAAGTTTTCAGGTCACCAGGAAACTACTCTAATCATGGAATACTCTCATAACTTCATATCCTCAGAAGATAAGGATTTGTCCAAAAAACAGTATGGAAAAGTTGTGAATATTTGACATACCAAGCCTGTCCTTGTCGCTTGAAAGCGTCTGCTTTAGATCCAAGCTTCACACACGCCATTTTGAGGAACTATTTGCAGCGCCAAATTCCTCAGCAAGATGCTCGTAATCTCAGCCTTTCAGAGAACGAGACAGGGACCAGCGCAAAACCAGCTGCGAAGAATTAAATGCTGGAATTCTAACGACTCGAACAGCTTGACCAATAACAGAGAGCCAGCAACACCTGAGAACTAGGCCCAAACTGAAAGGACTTCCTCGAAACCTCTAGAGCTTGGAGGCCAGGTCGAAAACCATGAACCAAAACCTAAGAAACCAGGTGAAGTTGCACATTACGAGATCGCAGTAGCAGCCGCGCAACACAAAAAACGGAGAAGGGCTCGAATTGCAGAAACCGACTCTAGACCCTAAGCCCTAAAATATGTCATCACAAGAGTTATGATAAAAAAACGCCCCTTTCTGAAGCAAACTGAAGACTTTCCACATTTCCTCCAAGACCCACAAACCAAGACTGCAAAACAGCTACCAGCAGCAGCACAATTCCACCGAGGCCTCTGAACAATCTGCCCACAACAACCAGCGAAGTGAATACTGGACTGAACCACTCCAAAGAGAATGTAACCCTAGATGCCGATTGAGCAGTTGCACACCAAACCTCACCTAAGCATAATCCTCTGGAAGAAGAAAAAAACCCAATAACTTATGTTCAAGCAAGCACCTCCAAACTCCCACCACTTTCATAGCCAAGAACAGCAATTGGAAGTCAGACCAACTCCCCCACACACCATTGAAAAGTACTCGTCTGGTAGCGAGACAACCTGTTGTCTACATTTAACAACCGAACCCGATCCCACTACGCCCCCATGCTCATATTAAAGGCGGAGGATACCTTCTGTGTTTGTAGAGAGAGAGAAATATGGAACATAAAAGAATGTGTGGGAGGGAGGAGGACCCAAAAGGGCAGTTTCTATTCTGTCGTCTCCCCCACTTGTTCCAGCTAGGCTCCAAAAACGCAAATTTATGACTGTCAATACAGGACAATAGAGAAGCTGAAATAAACGGGCCGGCTGAAGATTCCAAACGTAGAGGAACTGCAGGATAGAAACAAAGATCCAAGTAAAACCGAAGGTTCGTCTCATGCGTTCCGCTCCCTCTCTCCTCGCACTACCTTATTTCTTTAGTGCAAGAGGAAACATTGTTTTTTGCCAGAGAGATTCCCTCGAGACCTCCATTGACTCCCATAATCAACACATCATCAATTCCGACGGCACAACTGGCTGCAATTTGTATATTCTTTAAAGCAACTGAAGCTCTCCCGTTATTTTTTGTTTGAGAAAAAACCTTTGAAGTTCTCTCATGAGTCAATGACTCAAAAGTGTGGCTTTCACGGCAACGTTAGCGTAGTTGACAATTTTCACACCAAATTGGTATAGACCTCGATCATCCCGAGGCTTGACGCCTTGTAGGTTTGGGTGTGTCCGGCGAGGGTGAGCTTTTCCTCTAAGACGGTGAATCACATGTTGTTTGTTTGCCATGGCGATAGGGAATCATGGTGAATCCATGGTGAATTCGTGGTGAATTTTGATCTATTTTTGTCCCCATGGAAAATCATGGTGAATCGTAGTGAATCATGGCGAAAGAAGTTTCTTTCAAGACTCCACTACTTATTTAGACAAATGTGTAAAAAAATGTTCTAATAAATATGATTCTTAATTGTGTAATGTGTTTTTTATAAAAAAATGTCTCCCCATCACTATAACCATGTAACAAACAATATTTTTTAAATTTTTCACCATCACCATCCTTATCACCATGCATATGTTACCAAACAACACATTTTAATAATTTATCTATCACCATCATTGTCACTATCACCGTCACCATCACTATCACCACCAATTTTATCACCACGTACCAAACACAACGTAAAAGATGTGGTTGAAACTATTATTAAGGAAAGAAATGAAAGAAGAAAACGGAGGAAAGTATTTTAAGGCAAAATAGGATACACGTATCATAGGTGCAAACCACAAATATAGTGAACAAGTAGGTATTTAACTAATCAACATTTAACAAAATAATGAAAATAACTAAAATAGAAATCTATTTGTGTCGAGTGGTAGGGATGATGTGTGATTCTAGTATCTCTCCATTATCTTTATGGTTAAGGCTTGATATAAAATCATACTTAACCACAATACCAAGCCAGACATGATCGAAAGGAGCGATCTAGACTACATTGGATGAGTAGTGAAGTTTAGTTCGCTCACCAATGGTTAGTCGGCTATTGAAACCAAACTAATGAATAATGATATGTGTATATGTGTGGCTTGATATATTGTTCTATCAAGACATCTTAATAATTTTATTATCTTAAAAGTAAACCTACAAATTGCAAAGAAAGAATTGGTAATTATGTAGTATGAAACTAACTATGCCATGTAACAACAAACCTAAGATGGAAACTAATGGAATTCCACCAACCTCAAATAGAAGAAGCATAGTTAATCATCATGAAATCTCGTAAACTAGAATATAATATATTTTTCAATAATCCTCAACTAGAAATTACTAATTGGAAATAACTAATAATTCAGTATCTTTTTTAGTGAGTAACCAATCATTTGCAAATAAAATCAAATTGATCATTTATTAGAGCATTCCAAACTATAGACATTTCATTCAATTTTTCTAGGTATAAATAATAGACATTATTAGTTAGACAAAACTAGACCACACTTCTATAGTGAATTTGAGTCCAGTTTGTATCATTTAAGCATTCAAGTCGGATCTAAAATTTTCACACCACTATGTGTAGTTTAGTCCATGGTTTAGGGTCAGACCAATCTGGACCAAACCACCCACCTTCACTTGTGGTTAGGTTCTACTAGCAATCTTGTGTTCAGAAAGAAATTGGTTAAAAAAGAGGTTTCTCTTGATATTATAACTCATTTTTGTTGCCCAATCTATGCTTGGAAAACAAAGAAATGACACATTTATATATCTACTTCAATAGCATTAATTGTAGTTATAAAAATGGAATTGGCATCTTGATGCTCTAGATATTTCAAAATAATAAGGAATGATGATGTGCAATGAAGGGATTGAAATTGTTTGTACGTAAATAATATGGTTGAAAGATTAAGAAACCATGCATCAATAGTCTAGTTCATTAGAATAGGTCTGAAAGATGATAGTGGAATAAGAACAAATGACTAAAACATATCGCATACCAAAGTCCATGTAAACTCACAAGGTTATATCAAATAAGGATTTTCTTAATGTATTAGGGATAGATATAATCTATATACTAGAAGGGGTTTTATATTTACCTAGTTTGTTAGACTAATAGAATTGGATTTTATGTGTCCATCATGATATTAGTGTAACATTTTCAACATTTTTAGATGAAAATGAAATATTATCTTCCTAGTTATTCAAGGAAAATGCAACATACTCAATTCTAGGAATATAGGTTAATCCTCCATTCTTTTAGGATCACATTCTACTATGTTGTCATCCAATCTCCCTTCTTCCTTTTTTTTTGACCCTTTTTCAATAAGACACCATCTTCGTATCCACATTTCCCTATGTTAGAATAGATTTGGGATATTTTAACCCAAAATTGACTTATTAGTATCCCATGGACATGAGATCTTAAGATGTAATAGCACTAATAATTGAGTGGAAAATTGGTGAATAATAATAATGAACTATAGTATCGCTTATAATTGAATATCCTAGTATGGCCCTAGGATCTTATATTGAGAAAATTGGAGGTAACTCAAAAGGATCTACCCTATTTGTGTTAGCTAAATTGGACATTAACACATCCTTTGTTTTGATGATGACAAACATTTCATACTTGTGGATCTAACATGCTATTTGAGTATTTCAGGGTTCAAGATAATAAGGATATTCTACGAAGTGGAAAGTTGAAGATCAATTCAAATTGAAGATCAAATATGCTTAATTGTATATGTGTTCATGATTGTACTCAAATATAAACACTAGTACAAAGATATAATGTACAAGTACTTAGACATATGTAAATCAAGCATTAGATCTTCTCTATCCACTCATAACCCTTAGCTAGGTTTCCCTCTAGAGTTAGAGTCTCATCATTCATTGAAACACACACTTAATAGGTGATTCAAAAATTTGAAATAGGGACATCCTCTGTCGAGAAACTAGTTGACTGAGACACACTTGGTTGAAGTTTTTGTCAGTCGAGAACCACCTCGGTCGAACATCTGAGCAATGTTCAAACCTTACATATTTGTGCTTTAAAAAGGGTTTCGATCGAAAATATTGTCAGCCGAGCAAACCTCAGTCCTAAGCTTGTGATCGTTAGACCAAGTGGTTAGTAGTTGGGAGTTGAAAATAGACATTTCTACATATTTTCCTTAGACCCAGGCTTAGTCAAAGAAATGCTCGACCGAGACACAGTTCGATCAACAAACTTGTCAACCGAGCAGGGTTCTAGATTGTTCCTTTAAGCACGAACAAATTAGCCATTGCTAGCCAACTATTGTATACCTAATGATTAGTTAAGCACTAAGAACACTCTAGAGTGTCCCTAAGTATGTACAAACCATTCCTATAAATAGGAGAGGCCTTAGGACACATAAAGCACACAAGACACACTTGAGAATCCATTCTAGTGAGCAACAAAGCCAAGCAACACTTGCCATCTTGTTCTTCAAGCTCCAAATTTGTGTCCTATAGCCATAGCCACTTAGCCACCAGGCCCACCACATAGCAACGTCCATCTTAAGTGGTTTGAGAGGTCTCATTCTTGATATAGGATTAAAGCACTATACACAATTGGTGTACTTCCTTTCTTCCAATCCCTCTTCACAGGTTAAAGCTACTTGTGCTCCTTGGCTACTCCAAGTTGTGGAGGCTGCTTGAGGGATCTTGGTTGAAGCTACTTCTTGGTGGAGAAGGCTGCTTCAAGGGGTTCTTGAGATTACTTCAATAAGGAGGCTTTAAGGGAGGCTGGAGCTACTCCTAGGTGAAGGCTATCTCAAGGTGGTGGAGCTACTTTAAGGAGAAGAAGGCTGCTCCAAGGGCTTGGAGTTACTTCAAAGAAGGCTGCTTCAAGGAGGTTGAGGCTACTTCTAGGTGAAGGCTACTTCAAGGAATATGATTGTATTTTATTGTAACATCCTTGAGAGGTAAATAAAATTAATCACTTTCAGTATCCCAATTGGAAACAATTGGGTAGTGGACTGACAACCTTTGATTCAAAGGTTGGAACCACTCTAAATCAAAATGTCTTCCTTGTTTCCTCCTCCTTCTTTAGTTGAGTGTTTAATTATTTTTAAGATTTAAAAATCTCTTGTAATGACCACGCCTCCCGATAATCCCCAATTAAGGGAGACCAAGAGGTCAGAGCCATTATCCCAATTTCCCGGATCAAAGGTTTGACAAATAATCAGTAATAATTATCAAATTCTACCATGACTATATTGAAAGCTGGAATAAAATAAAACTTTGCATACCTTTTTCAAAAACTTGGATATCTAACTTATATCCACATCTGGACTCTATTCTAACTAATCCTCCTTGCACTTTATTTCTTAATTTCACAATATGCTACTTTACTAGTTGTCCTTTTCAATTTGTACCTAAAACGCCGACAAACAAAACGTCGGTCAGCATAAATGAATATGTCAGTATGTGGGGGAAACAAAAATTGTGCAACTATGGTAACAATGTAAGTAACCAAATATCATTTAACAATCAAGGTTACGTTTTAAGCAATACTACTCAATCCATACCTATCCCCTATCTCTGTGATGTCCCTATAGTGGACTTGGATACTACCTCTCTCATATAGTAGATCATTACCCCCATGGTCCTACCTCACAGGTAGCCATTACTTAGGGTTGTGGAGTCGCATGGCCCTACCCAAAGGTAGCCCAATATCCGACTCATGGTGACTTGATGGACCTACCCCGTAGGTAGCCATGTACTAAGTCATCCAAGGACATGATGGACCTACCCCATAGGTAGCCATGTAATAGGTCAACCGATCACGCTATAGAGGGGACTAGGATCTGAGCTAGTAGGTGTATATCTTAGGTGATAGTCATATCCACATTATAGTATGCATGTATTAAATTCATCCAATAGTTTAATTCAAGCAACCCATGAAAACTTTAGAAATCCTAAGAAAACTAGTTTGAGATATTCATAAGCGTAACCACGTACCTGTCAGGCTGTTTTGAGTACAGAAATAATCCAATCAATGTAAGCAATCTAATAGGCAAGAAAGCATACAAAGAGATCCTGAAATATGCATATAACTTCCTATCATAAATCATGCCATTAAGATCTATTAAACCTAGCTCGCTTTCTAGGGTTTCTAGCCCTTTTTAGGGTTTCAATTGCAATTAGGGTTTTTCTTGTACTTTTATCACTACAAACCCTAGTTAGGAAAAATAGCTCTCAAACCCGAATTATTCTAACCTATTTCATTCAACAGGCTTAGGATCATCTTCCAACAACATATTATCACATATATCAAAATAAAAGTGATCTTTTTCTCTTTTACCTTAAATTAGGGTTTCTAAGTGCTTAATCCTTCATATATGGTGTAAAACCCCAAATCATGTAAGGAAACATCTAGATCAGGTTCATGTTCATCATTAACCTTTCAACATATTGTAATTGCACAATTTCATCAATTAAGCATCATGAACTTAACCATAATACTCAATTAGGGTTTCTTAATCTAATACATGAGCACTTTTCATTAGATTACCACACTTTTGTAAATAGGAGCAGAATCAGGTTCTCAAACCAATTTTATTATGTTCCTCGTATTTTTCTAAGCAACTTTCATATATAAACTTTTCTCATTAGAGTTTTCTACGAATTACTATGATTTTTTGAAGATTAATTACAACTTGCCAATCAGGCCAAGCCACGTGCCAACGGGGCCTGGACCGAGCCAATCGGCTCGCGCCGAGTAGGCAGTCGGGCCCCTCCGAGGCTTCACATCATCAGTGCTAAAAACGAATGAATGACCAAAAGGGTACTCACCTTGTACAAGGTGCGGAGGGGCAAACTAGTAAAAGACCACAAGGTCTTCTTCTTCCTCGTGTCGGCTCTATCTCATCCACACGGTCAACTCCTCAGTTGACCCCGAGGTTCAGACCACCTGCGAGCGCGTCAATCATCTAGGGAGCTTTGCCTCCCTCCTCCGAACTCAATCGCGGCCTCAATTACTCGCCACGACCTTGCTATGACAACCTCCTACTCGCCAGACTCCGGCGAGGTCCTCTAAGAAGATGGGGGTGAAGGTCAGGGTAGAAGATAGAATTAGAAGCATGAAAACACTCCTCTCGGTCCTCCGTAGAGTCTAGGGTAGCAAGAAAGCATGCTGGTACCCTCTCTCGCCCTCCCTATATATAGGTTCAGGGATAGGGATCAGATGAATTGGGAACTCTCCCAATCATTGACCAAACCCCTACAAAGTAGGGATGGCCATCACCAGACTTCTCTCCTGAGTCCAATGGTGATCTTCCCTCAACCTAACTCTCTTTCCTTTTCCTTGCAATGATCTGAGTTTGGATCATCTCAAGTCTGCCTGGCGCAGACTCCTTGTGCCAAAGGGAATCGTCTCTAATCGTTGGATCGTGATCCAACGGTCCACATAAAGCCTGAAATCAGGAAATTGGAAAGATTATCCAATTAAATTGTGACATCGATTTCTTAGGCAATTAATAAATACACTTCAGGTAATTTTGCGAATTGCATAACTCAGAAATCGTGCATTATATTCCAACCAAATTTTAAGGGTTTCTCTCTCTTACCTTGATCTGCTTGCATGTCAAGTTTGAGTCCGAAATTCCAAAAGAAAAGGACTATTTATTCATAGGCAAGTTACTCATTAATCAAATCCATTTAATGGTTATTTTCTCTTTCCTCCAACCATTATCTTGCTATTTTGGACTCCTTGGACCCCTAGGAACCCTAATGGCTCGAATTCCCATCTTGGGAATACTGTAGCCTTTTCCTTATCTTTTATCCCTTTTCTTATTTATCCCTTTATCCAAATAAATTCCTTTTTCCTTTCTTTTTCTTTTCCTTTTAATTGGGCTCAATAGCCAATAAAGCCCACTAGAAATCATATGTAAACGAAATTCATTCAATTGTGGCCATCAATGCCACTTTCTAGAGATTTCTATGTATTTCTCATAAATATATTACTTAATCTCCATTATCTTTTATCTTTTTCTATTATTTGTACTTTTCCTCTTTTCTTCTCTTTTATATCCATTATTGGATTAACATAATAGTAGGAATCATGAAATTCCTATCAAAAGGGAGATTTGCAAAGAAATCCATCCTTTGGAGCAAAGCATACAACCTTCTCAATTCAAGTCCAATATTCATAATATCATTACATTTCAATTTTGAAAACACATGTAAAATTGAGGTTGTAACATCCTTCCCCTCTTATAGGAATTTTGCCCTCAAAATTCCATCAAATATATAAACAATTCAGGATAAGACTTTTCCATATCTGTCATTGGCTCCCATGTGGCTTCATCCTCTCCATGGTGCTTCCAAAGAACCTTTATCATCTTATATTCTTTAATCCTGAGCTCTCTCCCACCTTGGTATCTCGTACCCTTATAAGTGACTCAGGGTAAGTTAGCCTCCCTTGGGAGCTCACTAGGTTCATTGCTCAACCCATGGCTCGGGTACCTCACATAGTGCTCTAGATCAGACTTGTGGAACACATCATATGTAACATCCCTGACCTGGGTTATGAGTCAACCCTAGGTGTTTTGCCTAAATATGTAATTAAATCTTTGTGATTAACTCTGAGCATGTAATTAAGTTTCTCAGAAAAGTATATTTCAGTATTTGCTCCTTTTTATTTAAAAGTTGTAGCATTGCTTTGATATACAGGGACCTATGTGCAACTTACCCAGTTAAAAGGGTTAGCTTGCAATTTGCACATGTTGAGATGTTCCTCTGATGTTGAGACATCATGAGAATCTTTTTGGTAAAGTTTGAGGGATTTCCCAAACTAGGGCACCAAGGTGCAGCTGTGGAAGCAATCCCGGTGCTTGAAACCCTAATTTGGGGTAAAATGCAATTTACCCAAATTAAGGGATGCAAATTGTAAAATATGTCATCTAAAGTATCTTTTTAGACTCTTGCCATTATTAAGAGAATAAATGATGAGGGAGTCACCTCAATTGAATTATCAAGCTATGAGATATGCCTTGTGATTGAATAATCAGGGTATATGTGCAATATTTCTTTATGTATGTACCTCATTATTAGCTTGCTCTCCTTTACCTTCTTTTCTAAGACCTTAAGAGAAGGTTTGTCCTTAGAATGAAGAGGAAGGGACGATCAAGTAAAGAAGGAGGGATCTAGTTGGAATTATGGACAACTTATGAACTAATGTTGAAAATCCTACCCCATGAATATAAGCTCTCCTTCCCTTAGTTGCAAGGGAACTTACCCTTCATTCCCTTACTGTTTCATTTCACCAAAGACGACCAAGGACTGCCTTGGAGCTAAGGAGGACGACCAAGGGGTGCAAGGTAGGTTTAAACCCCTCTTCTTGCCTAATTCCATGGTTAGAACTCGAATTCAAGGTCATCTTCATGGCTAACTCTTGAAACCCTACCTTTCTAGCCGTCTCTTTTCATCCTTCCTTGGAGTTTTCACCTTGGCCAACCTGTAAGAACTCAAGGACGCCATTAGAGCTTGGAGCTTGAAATCTTGGAGCTCACGAAGCAAGCTTTAGGCGGGTTTTATAACTCCAAACCCATGCTTTACTATGTGCATCTTTATATGCGTTTTGATGCTCTTAGTGTTTCCCTACTTTTCCCTGCTATTTTGCAAGCAAATCCATGGGATATTCGTACTGTTCTTGAGCTAGGAGATGAAGGCGTGATTTCCAAGAAAAACCCACCGCTTTTCACTTCCTTAAACGGTCTCAAAAGTTTGCTCTCTCGGTCTCAAGACCGCGAGGTGAGCAAACGGTCTCGAGACCGCGACAGGGCAAACGGTCTCCAAGACCGTTTGTCCCCATTGACCGAGAGTGGACTGTATAATAAATCTGTTCCTAATTATATAGGCTAATTACCCTCAAAATTTGGGAGGCTAACTCCAAATGAATCGGGAGATATGACCTTCTTAAGTGACAACTTTAAATGAATTTATTACTGATTTTCAAACGGTCTTAAATTGCTTTTTTGGGCAAACGGTCCCAAGACCGTGTAAGGTCGTTGACTAAGCGTTGACCATATGAAATTACTGTTCAAAACTATGTCAATTAACAACTCACCAAGTTTGATGGTCTAATTCCAAACGGGCTAAGAGTTAAAGGGTGAATACTAGGGCTAACCCTAGGTAAAATCAGTACTGAAATTATGGTGACCTAATTAGGGTTTTTAGGGTTGATTGACCTAAACGGTCTCAAGACCGTTTGGGGGTCACCAAACGGTCTCACGACCGCGAGGGAAATCACCCAAGACCGTTTTAAGGTCTAGGGTTGAGTAAGTTGACCAATTGAGGACCCAATTGCAAATAGGTTATCAATTTAATCAAAATTCTGTTTTGTGGCTCAATCATGGTTCAACCCCTATCAAATCACCTTAGATTTTGATGAAATCTTGGGAAAACGGTCTCAAGACCATGTGGGGTCCACACACATGACCTCAAGACCGTTTGGGCCAAGTTTGAGCCCAATTGGAGCTCAATTGAAGGGTTCAACCTTGTGTTGATGCACATTGTTGAGTATTGATGGGTGAACATTGATAGACCCTAATTGAATCGATTTCAATCCTAATTGGTCAACAATTGAGGGTCAATTGAATGACCAATTGGTTAAGCATAACCTTAATTGACCCAATCCATAGGTGGTCAACATATCTTTGACCTTTTGAGGGCTTCAACATCGTTTGACACCATCGATTGCTTTATTGATTTTGTTGATGGACCTAACGGTTGAGACCTTGAGAGCCTCGCGGTCTCAAGACCGTGAGAGGGCTCGCGGTCTCAAGACCGTGAGGGGGCTCACGGTCTCAAGACTGAGAGGAGGCTCACGGTCTCAAGACCACGAAGGGCCTCGCGGTCCTGAGGTCAAGATGGGCAAACGGTCAACGTCTCTTCGCGGTCTCAACATCAACTTGAACCAATGAGAGGGCTTTGCGGTCTTGAACCACTTGAAGAGGCTCGCGGTCTTGAAGCCTAAGGGGGCTCGCGGTCTTGAAATTAGAAGGAGGCTCGCGGTCTTGGAAAGTCAAAGTGGGCAAACGGTCAACACTTTCAACCGATCTCAACTCAATTGATGATTAATGATTGAAATCAATCAATGTAATTCCAAGTTGACTTCTTTCAATCAATTCATAATATAAATGGTCCAATGTTGCCCAAATCAAACCCTAATGATAATCTAGGATAGTAAGGGGTTATTTGATTAAGGTTTTTGACCATAATGATGATCAATGGGGTGAATTACCAAAATACCCCTGAAGGGTCAATTGAGTTATACCTTGCTCAATTCAAACTCTAATTACATGAGAATGATGTTTTTAGTCATAATGACTCTATCCAACTTGATCTAGTCTAATGTTATCATCAACCATTAGTATGATGAAAGATAGAGTACTTTAGAGAGAGAAAGTACTCTAGAGAGAGAAAGTACCCTAGAGAGAGAAAGTAACTCTAATCACATAATGGTGATGTTTTTGGCTATGTTAGCCTATGATGACTCAATCCAACCTGTTTTAGAGTGATGTTGACATCACCTAACCTTATGATGAGAGAGAAAGTACTTCTAGAGAGAGAAAGTACCCTTTTTAAGTGGAAACTCAATTGAAGCATCCCCAATACACAGAAATGAGCATAATTAGGGTATGATCCACCTGTGTGAGATCATAGAAACCCTAATTATGATAAATAATGAACTTTTAACTAATCTAAGATCATCATTGAAGATGTTACTCATACATGATGATGTTATGAGTTCAATTCACCTTAATGTGAATAGTAAACCCTAATTCAAGGGTGATGACATGTAATGTGAATAGTAAACCCTAATTCAAGGGTGATGACATGTAATGTGAATAGTAAACCCTAATTCAAGGGTAATGACATGCTTTTGAATATTAAACTCTATTTGATGAGAATTAGAGATTTAAACTCTTATGACAAGAGTAGGAAGGATATTCCTTATTTTTGTACTACCTTTATCAGTTGTATTAACCATGCAGGTTCTGATATGAAGGTAATCATATCCAGGTATGGATGATGATGTTATATTCATTAAAGGCATGTTGTTATCCTTATGAATAAGTAAAGTAACCGGATGTCTTGTCAGTGGCATCCTATACTGATAATGGGCTGTGAGAGCCATGAATACCATCAAAGTCATGCCTTAGAGATGACTTGTGATGAGGATAATGAGAAATGATGACTGATATGAGTTAGGCCTGTTACATTTAGTATTCTTCTTTTATAACTGCTATGCTACTGTTATTGTTTGAAGAACAATGTATGCTGTTAAAGAATACTGAATGTACCTAACTAATCAAGTATAATGTAGAGCCCTGATCATAGATCCATCATTATCAGAAATTAAATGATGGTGAAACAGGTTTTCCTCAGGGAACTCCTGGAGCACATACTTTTGAGTATGTGGGGTACATGGATGTGTAGAACCTTACATCCTAGTGTAGGAAAGTGATGTAGATGTGTAATCCATCCATCCTTCACTATAATTCCATACTGTATCAGTGGTAGGTAAACATGAGACCTCCTAATGACGAAGAAAGCACAGATATCCGTATCAGTGGTAGGTAAACATGAAACCTCCTGATGACGAAGAGAGTACAGAACGCCACTGTGACTCTAAAATAGCGAATGACCAGTTTACCCTGGTGAGCTATATTAGTAGAGACACGAGATGTCCTACAAGTGATCCTCTTACTGACTGAGGAAGGTGAAGGTCATGAGAATCCGGCTCTCTTAATGACCTATGTATGATACTGATGTGACTTCTCAGCGATCAGTTGGAGTATGAGTGGTAAGCCTCATCTCCACAGGGCATAATGTTGTTTGTAAAACATAATCAACCATGTAGTATAACTTGTTAGAGATGACTCCAAGTTAGTTGATTGATGTTACCTTACAATAATGTTTATATTCTCCACATCTCCTAAATTATAGAGATCTTGTTATACATGCAACTGTTACAGAATGCTTTGAAGGCTTTACTGTTTAAGATATTCTTTGATGTTATAATAAAGCTTCTGGCGAAGAGTTATAACTCTCGCTGGGACAATTATGTATAATTGTCTCACCCCGTAGGCTTCAACTTTTTAGGTGGACGTCGGAGACGAAGGAACCAGCCTACAGGTGATCAGTCTCAGCAGCAGCATCAGGGGCAGTAGTAATCTCAGGTGGAGATTGTCCTGCCATATGGTGTAGTTAGAGTCAGTACTATGTGTCCTCTGTACTCTCATGTCTTGGAGTCTTTTGTATAGTGATCTTGAGATTTTGTATCTTGATGTATATAATTACTCAAGAAGTAATTATCCTGAGATGTAAACAGTTTACCTCACTTTATGAAAGAAGCTCTTATGGATTCAAGCTCTTGTCACGAAAAGTTTTAATTTCCCGTGATTTTTGTCTTCCGCTGATTACCGATTCGCTTCCGCTAAGTTTTAATCGTGTTTATGTCATGGTTTGGAGATCAGAGCCCACAACTAGTGGTATCAGAGCTCCAGGTTCAGTTGAGTCTACAGAGGCATAGGACTTAGGATGTCGAGTCTACCTTTAGTACTCCTTCCTCATCTAATAGAATCTTCTGCTCCTCAGGAGAAGAAGATACATAAGAATGTCAGAACATCGTGATGAGCACGTGGCAGAGAGTAGTGCTAGTGCACCTCGAGGCGGTGCAAGAGTTCCGAGAATAGAACAACCTGCACCTGAGTCGCCAAGAGAGCCACCCCAGTTCGACCCAGCTGACATGAGTGATCCAGCTGTACAGACGATGTTCGGGCAGTTCATGACTGCCATGACACATATAACCGATAGGATGCCCATTCCTGCACCTAGGGCACCTGTCCAGCCTGAAGCACAAGGTATCGGTAAGACATTCGAACGACTTCGTCGTGTCGGAGCTACCGAGTACTTCGGAACTGCCGACCCTGCAGATGCTGACTTATGGCTGACAGAGTTGGAGAAGGCTTTCAGGATTCTTATGATCCCGGAAGCCGAGAAGGTTAGACATGCTGTCTATCTTCTCAAAGGCAGTGCTGGTCACTAGTGGAACATGGAAGAGCAGAAGAGACCTGGAGTAGAGTTCTCATGGGAAGAGTTTCGTCGGGAATTTATCAATAGATATTTTCCAAAGACCTTCCTAGATGAGAAGATCTCTCAGTTTGAGAAACTAAGGCAGGGTATGATGAACATTAGTGAGTATGAAGCAAAGTTCATGGAGTTGTTGCGGTTCTGTCCGCACATGGCTGCTACGGATGAGGAAAGAATCAGAAGATTCGAGAAGGGTTTGAATTCTGATATGTCAACCCCTGTGTCTGCCTTAGAAAACAGAGAGAGATTCTCTACCTTTGTTGAGTCAGTCCGAAGGATAGAGAGATCTGTGGTTGAGAAAAGACAAACCCATAAAAGATATCCACAGTTCCAGGGTTCTTCATCTAGGGATTCCAAGAAACCTGGATTCTCTGCACCTAACCCTCCACCACCCAGATCGAGTTTTCAAACTCAATGGACACCAAGCAGAGGTAGAGGGCGGAGTCAACCGCTTCAAGGGACGCACAGTTCTGCATCAGTGTCAGTTACTGGACCACCCAGACCACAACAACAGGAGAGGAGTTGCTACAACTGTGGTAAGGTGGGACACTTGATGAAGGATTGCCGTTCTAGGCCTGCTAGTGTGACACAACAACCTCCGAGACAGAATCAACAGGGATCTCAGAATAGACAATATCAAGGAGCAGCTCGAGGACGTGGACAAGTGTCTCAAGCTGGATCATTAGCACCACCTCAACACCAGGCGACTGCGAGGTTCTATGCTATGAATCCACCTGAGGCAGTGGTCAATCCACGGGTAGTGGCAGGTCAGATGAAATTTTTATATTCTGATATGTCTACATCCTGTGTTGTATCCGTTCTGATTGATCCGGGTGCTACACACTCTTTCATCACTCATGAAATGATTCGTAACTGCAATGTGACTATTAGTCATAGAGAAGATAGTTTGTTGTTAGAAACTCCGTTAAGTGGGTCTGCCGTTTTGCAGGAGGTATGTTCTCCCTGCATCCTTTTCTTTTCTGACCATCGCATTCAAGTGGGTCTTATACCACTTGATATGCAGGGATTTGATATAATCCTCGGGATGGATACCTTAGAAAGGTATAGAGTTGTCTTGGATTGTGAGTCCAAGTTGGCTGTGTTTGCTGATGAAAGCAACACATGGATCTTTCAAGGTGAAAGAAAGATTCTGCCCACCTGTCTTGTGTCAGCCATGGTTGCTGATAAGCTGTTGAGGCAGGGATGTCATGCATTCTTAGCCCATGTGGTAGATGTTACCAAGGAAAGGACCAATCCTACTGAAGT
Source organism: Alisma plantago-aquatica (assembly GCA_963693085.1). Taxonomy (NCBI): domain Eukaryota; kingdom Viridiplantae; phylum Streptophyta; class Magnoliopsida; order Alismatales; family Alismataceae; genus Alisma; species Alisma plantago-aquatica. The sequence continues at coordinate 532,255,311 of OY856415.1, forward strand.
TCCCATAGTCAGGGAATTCAAGGATGTGTTTCCCGAAGAACTTCCTGGTATACCACCACCTCGGGAGATTGATTTTGAAATCAATCTGATCCCAGATACGAAACCCATAGCTCAAACTCCGTATAGGATGGCGCCTGCCGAGATGGAAGAACTCAAGAAACAGCTTCAAGAGTTACTTGAGAGAGGTTTTATCCGACCAAGTACTTCACCTTGGGGTGCTCCGGTCTTGTTTGTTAAAAAGAAAGATGGGTCAATGCGGTTGTGCATCGACTATAGACAACTCAATAAAGTAACAATAAAGAATAAGTACCCTCTGCCGAGGATTGATGATCTCTTTGACCAGTTGCGTGGTGCAACCGTCTTTTCAAAAATAGACTTGAGGTCTGGATATCATCAACTCCGCATTAAGGATAGTGACATACCCAAGTCTGCCTTTAGAACAAGATATGGTCACTATGAGTTCACGGTTATGTCGTTTGGACTAACCAATGCACCAGCTGCATTTATGGAACTCATGAATAGAGTTTTTCGACCTTTCCTTGATCAGTGTGTTGTCGTCTTCATAGATGACATTCTGATTTATAGTAAGGATGCTCAGCAGCATGAGCAGCATCTTCGCCAAACTTTGACCTTGCTAAGAGAACATAAGATGTACGCTAAGTTTAGCAAGTGTGAGTTCTGGCTGCCAGAAGTATCTTTTCTTGGACATGTAATATCTGCCTCGGGAATTCGTGTTGACCCTACAAAGGTAGAATCTGTTCTACAATTGGAACAACCGAAGACACCGACGGAGATTCGAAGTTTCTTGGGGTTAGCTGGCTATTATCGAAGGCTCATTAAGAACTTTAGTTCTATAGCCCTACCTTTGACCAAGTTGACCCAGAAAGATGTTCCTTTTTCTTGGAGTGATAAGTGTCAACAATCTTTCCAGTTGCTGAAGGAGAGGTTGACAAGTGCACCTGTGCTAGTGCTACCTGAACAAGGAAAAGGGTATATAGTTTTCTGTGATGCTTCCAAGAATGGACTTGGATGTGTGTTGATGCAGGATAAACAAGTGATTTCTTTTGCTTCCCGACAACTTAAGAAACACGAGGAGAATTATCCAACACATGATTTGGAGTTAGCTGCTTTAGTTCATGCCTTGAAGATCTGGAGGCATTATCTCTACGGAGAAACATTCCAGATTTTCACAGACCACAAAAACCTTAAATATATTTTCTCCCAGCATGAGCTCAACATGAGGCAACGTCGCTGGATGGAGTTAATCAAGGACTACGACTGTACAATTGATTACCATCCAGGCAAGGCTAATGTTGTTGCAGATGCCTTGAGTAGGAAATCAGCAACATCAACCATGAATAGAGCACAACTAAACTCTTTAGTATGCTCTAGGAGAGATATGCTTATCTCTTTAAGGCAAGACAATGTACAGTTGAAAGTGTCATTGTTAGCCGGTTTGTTAGCTGAGATGCATATTAAACCTACCCTAAGGGAGCGGATTAAAGAGGCACAGCTAGGTGATGCTGCAGTTCAACATATAAGATCTGAGTATGGAAATGAGAAGCAAGATGGTTTTCATGACTCAGAAGATCAAGTAGCTTGTTATAATGGAAGAATGATAGTGCCAGATGTGGACAACTTGAGAAAGTTAGTCTTGGAAGAAGCCCATTCTTCCATGTATGCTATGCATCCAGGGAGCACCAAGATGTATCAAAATTTGAAAGATCTGTATTGGTGGCCTGGGATGAAAAAGGACGTTGTAGAGTTTGTTCTGAGGTGTCCCGTGTGTCAGCAAGTAAAAGCTGAACACCAGAAGCCTGCAGGAACAATGCAACCTTTACCCATACCACAGTGGAAGTGGGACCATGTGGCCATGGACTTTGTTGTTGGCCTACCCAGGACAAGCAAAGGATATGATTCCATTTGGGTAATTGTTGATAGGTTAACTAAGACAACACATTTCTTACCTGTCAAGACAACCTATTCTGCTGAAAGGCTATCAGAGTTATATGTTCAAGAGATAGTGCGTTTGCACGGAGTTCCTGTCACAATAGTTTCTGACAGAGGTCCTCAGTTTACCAGTCATTTTTGGGAACAGTTGCACAATGCCTTAGGCACCAAGCTGAGGTTTAGTACGGCCTTTCATCCACAGACTGATGGACAGTCGGAAAGGACCATACAAACCTTAGAAGACCTGTTGCGAGCATGTGTTCTCTAGTTCACCGGAAGTTGGGATCTACACCTAAGCTTGATAGAGTTTGCCTATAACAATAGCTATCAACATAGTATTGATATGGCACCTTATGAAGCCTTATATGGTAGACGTTGTAGATCACCCTTGTGTTGGTTTGAGACTGGTGAGCACCAGTTGTTAGGTCCTGACCTGGTGCAGCAAACCACGGAAAAGATTAAAGTTATACAACATAAGATTAAGACTGCTCAGGATAGACAGAAATCTTATGCTGACAAACTTCGTAGACCCTTAGAGTTCCAGGTTGGAGACAGAGTGTATCTTAAGGTCTCACCTTGGAAAGGGGTCCTTCGTTTTGGAAGGAAAGGGAAGTTAGCTCCTAGATATATGGGGCCTTATCCAATCATTGAACGGATTGGAAAGGTAGCATATAAACTAGAGCTTCCCCCAGAATTACAGAGGTTACATCCTGTGTTTCACATTTCTATGTTGAAGAAATGTCACCCAGACACCGAGTCAGTTCTACAGCCTATGGAGGTAGAATTGAATGATGACATATCCTATGAGGAGGGACCAGTGTCAATCCTTGATAAACGAATTAAAAAGTTAAAGAAGAAAGATATAAGTCTTGTGAAAGTCCTCTGGAACCATCGTGGTATTGAAGAAGCCACTTGGGAGTTAGAGGATGAGATGAGAAGGAAGTATCCTGCCCTTTTCTCGTAGTATGTTTTATCGATTTCGGGGACGAAATCCTTGTAAGGGGTGGATAATTTGTAACATCCCTGACCTGGGTTATGAGTCAACCCTAGGTGTTTTGCCTAAATATGTAATTAAATCTTTGTGATTAACTCTGAGCATGTAATTAAGTTTCTCAGAAAAGTATATTTCAGTATTTGCTCCTTTTTATTTAAAAGTTGTAGCATTGCTTTGATATACAGGGACCTATGTGCAACTTACCCAGTTAAAAGGGTTAGCTTGAAATTTGCACATGTTGAGATGTTCCTCTGATGTTGAGACATCATGAGAATCTTTTTGGTAAAGTTTGAGGGATTTCCCAAGCTAGGGCACCAAGGTGCAGCTGTGGAAGCAATCTCGGTGCTTGAAACCCTAATTTGGGGTAAAATGCAATTTACCCAAATTAAGGGATGCAAATTGTAAAATATGTCATCTAAAGTATCTTTTTAGACTCTTGCTATTATTAAGAGAAGAAATGATGAGGGAGTCACCTCAATTGAATTATCAAGCTATGAGATATGCCTTGTGATTGAATAATCAGGGTATATGTGCAATATTTCTTTATGTATGTACCTCATTATTAGCTTGCTCTCCTTTACCTTCTTTTCTAAGACCTTAAGAGAAGGTTTGTCCTTAGAATGAAGAGGAAGGGACGATCAAGTAAAGAAGGAGGGATCTAGTTGGAATTATGGACAACTTATGAACTAATGTTGAAAATCCTACCCCATGAATATAAGCTCTCCTTCCCTTAGTTGCAAGGGAACTTACCCTTCGTTCCCTTACTGTTTCATTTCACCAAAGACGACCAAGGACTGCCTTGGAGCTAAGGAGGACGACCAAGGGGTGCAAGGTAGGTTTAAACCCCTCTTCTTGCCTAATTCCATGGTTAGAACTCGAATTCAAGGTCATCTTCATGGCTAACTCTTGAAACCCTACCTTTCTAGCCGTCTCTTTTCATCCTTCCTTGGAGTTTTCACCTTGGCCAACCTGTAAGAACTCAAGGACGCCATTAGAGCTTGGAGCTTGAAATCTTGGAGCTCAAGAAGCAAGCTTTAGGCGGGTTTTATAACACTAAACCCATGCTTTACTATGTGCATCTTTATATGCGTTTTGATGATAGCTCTTAGTGTTTCCCTACTTTTCCCTGCTATTTTGCAAGTAAATCCATGGGATATTCGTACTGTTCTTGAGCTAGGAGATGAAGGCGTGATTTCCAAGAAAAACCCACCGCTTTTCACTTCCTTAAACGGTCTCAAAAGTTTGCTCTCTCGGTCTCAAGACCGCGAGGTGAGCAAACAGTCTCGAGACCATGACAGGGAAAACGGTCTCCAAGACCGTTTGGCCTCATTGAACGAGCGTGGACCGTATAATAAATATGTTCCTAATTATATAGGCTAATTACCCTCAAAATTTGGGAGGCTAACTCCAAAGGAATCGGGATATATGACCTTCTTAAGTGACAACTTTAAATGAATTTATTACTGATTTTCAAACGGTCTGAAATTGCCTTTTTGGGAAAACGGTCCCAAGACCGTGTAAGGTCGTTGACTAAGCGTTTACCATATGAAATTACTGTTCAAAACTATGTCAATTAACAACTCACCAAGTTTGATGGTCTAATTCCAAACGGGCTAAGAGTTAAAGGGTGAATACTAGGGCTAACCCTAGGTAAAATCAGTACTGAAATTATGGTGACCTAATTAGGGTTTTTAGGGTTGATTGACCTAAATGGTCTCAAGACCGTTTGGGGGTCACCAAATGGTCTCAAGACCGCGAGGGAAATCACCCAAGACCGTTTTAAGGTCTAGGGTTGAGTAAGTTGACCAATTGAGGACCCAATTGCAAATAGGTTATCAATTTAATCAAAATTCTGTTTTGTGGCTCAATCATGGTTCAACCCCTATCAAATCACCTTAGATTTTGATGAAATCTTGGGCAAACGGTCTCAAGACCATGTGGGGTCCACCCACATGACCGCAAGACCGTTTGGGCCAAGTTTGAGCCCAATTGGAGCTCAATTGAAGGGTTCAACCTTGTGTTGATGCACATTGTTGAGTATTGATGGGTGAACATTGATAGACCCTAATTGAATCGATTTCAATCCTAATTGGTCAACAATTGAGGGTCAATTGAATGACCAATTGGTTAAGCATAACCTTAATTGACCCAATCCATAGGTGGTCAACATAGCTTTGACCTTTTGAGGGCTTCAACATCGTTTGACACCATCGATTGCTTTATTGATTTTGTTGATGGACCTAACGGTTGAGACCTTGAGAGCCTCACGGTCTCAAGACCGTGAGAGGGCTCGCGGTCTCAAGACCGTGAGGGGGCTCACGGTCTCAAGAACGAGAGGAGGCTCACGGTCTCAAGACCGCGAAGGGCCTCGCGGTCCTGAGGTCAAGATGGGCAAACGGTCAACGTCTCTTCGCGGTCTCAACATCAACTTGAACCAATGAGAGGGCTTCGCGGTCTTGAACCACTTGAAGAGGTTCGCGGTCTTGAAGCCTAAGGGGGCTCGCGGTAAATTAGAAGGAGGCTCGCGGTCTTGGAAAGTCAAAGTGGGCAAACGGTCAACACTTTCAACCGATCTCAACTCAATTGATGATTAATGATTGAAATCAATCAATGTAATTCCAAGTTGACTTCTTTCAATCAATTCATAATATAAATGGTCCAATGTTGCCCAAATAAAACCCTAATGATAATCTAGGATAGTAAGGGGTTATTTGATTAAGGTTTTTGACCATAATGATGATCAATGGGGTGAATTACCAAAATACCCCTGAAGGGTCAATTGAGTTATACCTTGCTCAATTCAAACTCTAATTACATGAGAATGATGTTTTTAGTCATAATGACTCTATCCAACTTGATCTAGTCTAATGTTATCATCAACCATTAGTATGATGAAAGAGAGAGTACTTTAGAGAGAGAAAGTACTCTAGAGAGAGAAAGTACCCTAGAGAGAGAAAGTAACTCTAATCACATAATGGTGATGTTTTTGGCTATGTTAGCCTATGATGACTCAATCCAACCTGTTTTAGAGTGATGTTGACATCACTTAACCTTATGATGAGAGAGAAAGTACTTCTAGAGAGAGAAAGTACTTCTAGAGAGAGAAAGTACCCTTTTTAAGTGGAAACTCAATTGAAGCATCCCCAATACACAGAAATGAGCATAATTAGGGTATGATCCACCTGTGTGAGATCATAGAAACCCTAATTATGATAAATAATGAACTTTTAACTAATCTAAGATCATCATTGAAGATGTTACTCATACATGATGATGTTATGAGTTCAATTCACCTTAATGTGAATAGTAAACCCTAATTCAAGGGTGATGACATGTAATGTGAATAGTAAACCCTAATTCAAGGGTGATGACATGTAATGTGAATAGTAAACCCTAATTCAAGGGTAATGACATGCTTTTGAATATTAAACTCTATTTGATGAGAATTAGAGATTTAAACTCTTATGACAAGAGTAGGAAGGATATTCCTTATTTTTGTACTACCTTTATCAGTTGTATTAACCATGCAGGTTCTGATATGAAGGTAATCATATCCAGGTATGGATGATGATGTTATATTCATTAAAGGCATGTTGTTAGCCTTATGAATAAGTAAAGTAACCGGATGTCTTGTCAGTGGCATCCTATACTGATAATGGGCTGTGAGAGCCATGAATACCATCAAAGTCATGCCTTAGAGATGACTTGTGATGAGGATAATGAGAAATGATGACTGATATGAGTTAGGCCTGTTACATTTAGTATTCTTCTTTTATAACTGCTATGCTACTATTATTGTTTGAAGAACAATGTATGCTGTTAAAGAATACTGAATGTACCTAACTAATCAAGTATAATGTAGAGCCCTGATCATAGATCCATCATTGTCAGAAATTAAATGATGGTGAAACAAGTTTTCCTCAGGGAACTCCTGGAGCACATACTTTTGAGTATGTGGGGTACATGGATGTGTAGAACCTTACATCCTAGTGTAGGAAAGTGATGTAGATGTGTAATCCATCCATCCTTCACTATAATTCCATACCGTATCAGTGGTAGGTAAACATGAGACCTCCTGATGACGAAGAAAGCACAGATATCCGTATCAGTGGTAGGTAAACATGAAACCTCATGATGACGAAGAGAGTACAGAATGCCACTATGACTCTAAAATAGCGAAGGACCAGTTTACCCTGGTGAGCTATATTAGTAGAGACACGAGATGTCCTACAAGTGATCCTCTTACTGACTGAGGAAGGTGAAGGTCATGAGAATCCGGCTCTCTTAATGACCTATGTATGATACTGATGTGACTTCTCAGCGATCAGTTGGAGTATGAGTGGTAAGCCTCATCTCCACAGGGCATAATGTTGTTTGTAAAACATAATCAACCATGTAGTATAACTTGTTAGAGATGACTCCAAGTTAGTTGATTGATGTTACCTTACAATAATGTTTATATTATCCACATCTCCTAAATTATAGAGATCTTGTTATACCTGCAACTGTTACAGAATGCTTTGAAGGCTTTACTGTTTAAGATATTCTTTGATGTTATAATAAAGCTTCTAGCGAAGAGTTATAACTCTCGCTGGGACAATTATGTATAATTGTCTCACCCCGTAGGCTTCAACTTTTTAGGTGGACGTCGGAGACGAAGGAACCAGCCTAAAGGTGATCAGTCTCAGCAGCAGCATCAGGGGCATCAGTAATCTCAGGTGGAGATTGTCCTGCCATATGGTGTAGTTAGAGTCAGTCCTATGTGTCCTCTATACTCTCAGGTCTTGGAGTCTTTTGTATAGTGATCTTGAGATTTTGTTTCTTGATGTATATAATTACTCAAGAAGTAATTATCCTGAGATGTAAACAGTTTACCTCACTTTATGAAAGAAGCTCTTATGGATTCAAGCTCTTGTCACGAAAAGTTTTAATTTCCCGTGATTTTTGTCTTCCGCTGATTACCGATTCGCTTCCGCTAAGTTTTAATCGTGTTTATGTAATGGTTTGGAGATCAGAGCCCACATCATACATCATGTTATCCTGAGGGGTAAGGCTAAACATAACCACCTCCACCAATCCATCCCAAATGGACCCATGTATCGGGGACTCAGCTTTCTCAGCTATAGCTCAGAGGGGTCGTATTTTTGTATCACATATTTTCCCACAGTGAACTGCATGTTAGTCTACTTTGCATCAGCTCACAACTCATGTCACCCCTGGACTCTCTTCCAGCCATTGTACGATCATAGCGACTTCATCTGCACACACTGTGGTCTTTTTCTGACCTTCATGAGTTCCCTTCACCAACGTCATCTTAATGAAGTGGTGACCGACACAACCTTCCTTACAGAGCTTATTTACATCCCGATACTAGCTATGGTGGCTATCATCACATCTTACATAGGACAAGAATTGTCTCCATGTTTTTTTTTGGGTTAAGCCAGGAGGTGCTTTTATTCATCCTACCCTCCTCGTGTAGGCAAAATCACCAAAAAAACATTTACAACTCCTGCTTATAAAGTGCAGGTATTCACCCCAAGCAAAGAGATAACACACCTCTATACATAAACCACTCCCAACTAATTACAACTCCAACCCTTATCCACATGGACATAAGGAATATTGCGCCTCTCCATAATCAACATACCCTTGATCTTTTGTGGCAGATTTTCTGGGATAATACTGATGTATATATCTTCCATGTACGAGCCCCATGATCCTAGTTCTTTAGGGATAGAATTTATCACTTTGTGAACCATAGATCCATTAATCGCATCCGTAATGATCTTTCTTCTCAGTTCTCTGAAGATCGGCATAGCTTTCCATGGTGCATCAGCAGTCCCCCATAGGATGTCGAAGGTGCGTTGATCATCTATCTCAATGGTGGCAATCTTCAAACATTTATATTCAAGAATCTTAAGGCCCACAATACACGCTTGTAAGTATGCAAGAGTATAGTCTTCTGCCTACAACCATGTTCTGAAGGCCATCGACACCTGACCTCTTCTATTTCTCACTATACCCGCCGCCCATCTACGATGATTTCCTTCCAGATCGACTGCTCTTCCAATGGTGATGTTCAGCTTGAGACTATGTATGTTCGGCGGATTCCATCTCAGAAGCATAATATTCCTGACTCTCCACGAATGTTCATTCATCTTGTTATCAGCTAATGCCTAAAAAAAATTGGGCCCTTCTTCGAGCACAAAGCACTTCTTCTTCATCATAATATTCATTCTCATAATCAGATACTCCCATTCTAGGTTCAGGTTTCTTCTGTAATTCTCAAACTTGCTTAAACATCAAATCCTCCATATGCTCTCCACGATGATGGCAGCCAACCTGCTCCCTAACCAAGTTCTTGCCGATCGGGTGTGTATGTTACTGCAAACAGCTACTAGATTTGATAAGTTCTGTGGGGCGGGTTCCTGAACCAAAACTGTGTATTTGTCCCAGAAATACCTCGCTATCTGGCTGTCAAACATAAGGTGGGCAACATTCTCCGACGAGGGGTCTTCACAGCACGAGCACCTGGATGCAAACTGAATGTTGCATCTTCTAACATTCTCATCCGTTGGAATGGCACGATGCATCATCTTCCATATGATGGCACTCGCTCTAGGGCAGTCCAGTTTCCACACCTTTTCAAGATCTATACTATCTGACGAAGGTGGATTAAACAAGAGCTTCTTAGCAGTTTTAATATCAAACTTTCCATTATCTATTAACATCCAACTGAGATAATCTTTATCGGCGGATATAAAACAACATGTTCGTTTGATAATCGCCAAGCCTTCTTCATCAATTATCATACTCAGAGCCTGCCAGTCCCATCCGTGGTCCTCGGACCAGAAATTTTTGACAAAGAATCTCATACTTCTGTCGGATCTATGTAATGCATGATCAACCATCCTGCTTTCACACCAATAGGTGTCCCAGAAAGGTATGTCACCAGCTCCTATAATCCATCTACATTTCGGATAAATGGACGAAAACATCTCCCAAATTTTCTTCCAATAAGGGGACGCCCTGGCACCTTTCTTCAAATGAGGGGGGTATAGACCCGAATTATTTCTGGTTTGTGAACCATACTTCTGTCTGCAGAAAGTAGCCCATAAAGAGTCTCCTGTAAGCATCTCCCAGCAAGCCTTGGCAATGAAAGCTTGATTAGTAATCCGAAGAGAGTGAAAACCCAGTCCTCCAACATTCGTGGGGATGGACAACATGTTCCAAGCCACCCATGCTCTTCTGTCATGGTTGTCTCTATCAGCCCATAAGAAATGAGACATCATCATCTCTAGCCTGTTGCAAGTAGAAATAGGGATACCTGCAGCCGATGCAGTATGAATGGTTGTACTAGCTAGAACATGCTTGATCAACAATCTTCTACCAGCAAACGATAGAATCCTCGCCTTCCAAGATGCCACCCTTTGTTGGATTCTCACAGTCAGGTATTCAAAGTCTCTCTTCAAGGCCCTCCCCATAGAAATTGGAACACCAAGGTATGTCAACGAGTCAGCAATATGATCAATCCCAATCTCTTCTTTGATGCGGTCCCTCGACAAATCATCCGAGCTACCTAAAACACAGACAGACTTTGCTCTATGAATCTTCTGACCGGTCGCCCTTTCATAGTTATATATCACCTATCTAAGGATCTCAACCGATCCATTCGACGTAGCTAATAGCATCACCAGGTCGTCTGCATACATGAGAATCGGGGGTGAGATTCATGGACCCCTCGTGAAGTAAGTATCAATGACAGCTTCTTCCTATAAATGGACAAGTCTTCTGGCCAGCATATCTTCAAAAATAATGAACAGTGAGGGAGATAAAGTGTTTCCTTGCTTGAGACCTTTCTTCAAAGAGAAAAAACCATCAGTGAAGTCCCCAACTGATACCGTCGTCCATGCTTCTTTAAAGAACCTGGTACAAAGGTCTATAGTGTCTTTGATAAAGCCAAATTTCTCCATGATTTTCTCCAATACGACCCAAGATACCCTGTCATATGCTTTTGACATATCTAATTTGATAATCATATTCTGCTATTGAGGACCCTGTCTAATATCATGGGCGAGTTCTTGAAGAAGACGTATATGATGAGAGATGTCCCTGTTCTTTACAAACGCCCCCTGAAAAGGCGAAATTATCTTAGGAAGGAGCTCAACCATCATGTTATTAACAATCCTGGCTATAATTCTCAGTGCCAAGTTCTCAATGGAAATCGGTCGGAAGTCTTTCTGTAAATCCACATGAGAGTCATTCTTCGGTATCAAAACTGTGCGGCAGAAAAAAAGACTTCTATGCCACTGCTGGCCTCGGAAGAATTCTCTGACCAAGGAGATGAAATCAGCCTGTATACTGTTATGACCCACGTTTCATTTTACCAGTAAGTACCTTGGTTAGTGCATAATTGAGCTAGTTATGTTGAGATGAGTACTTGCTTTTATTAATAGTGTTTTGAGCTTTGAGCTAGTGTTAATGTATCATTAGCTTGTTCTCTTGTCCTAAGATTGAGGGCAAGTTTGTGCTTAATCCGTTGCCGAAGAAATCATGTGAAACCGACCTACGAGTAAAAAGATATGAGCTTTTTAGTGTGCAGGGACCTATGTGTAATTTCGGAAAGTTTCTGGGCAATTTGCATCCGGCCCCCTGGGCGCCCTGCCTTATCCTTTTCCTTGGATTTCCTTTATCTCTTCCTTAGCCGACTAAGGGATGAACGAGCGTTCATTCCCTTCGTTACCGCTGGACAGAAACAGGGAGAGAGAGAGAGGGAGAAAGCGAGTTAGAGAGGGAAGGCTGGGCGATCTAGCCGTTCTCCACCGTTTTTCTTCGATTCCCCATCTTCTCCAGCCAAAGAAACCCGCCGCACCTTCTTCCTTCTTCTTCATCTTCTTCTTCCTCCAGCAGCTGCGAAGAGGACGACCATGGAGATGGTCTAGGGAGCGAACGGTGCTTCCCCCTCCGTTCTTTCTGCTTGCCAAGTGCTTGCTAGGTCATTCCGGAGCTATAGGAGCGATTCGGGTAAGAATCGTCCACCGAAACGACCCCAATCTTCTCTTTCTTTTCTACAATTTCTGCCCCTGTGCAGGTTGCACGGCGTGCAAATCCGTTTTGCACGGCGTGCAACATTTCAGATAACTGATATAGGGGAAAAATCCGTTTCTGCGCAGGTGCACGGCGTGCAAAGTCAGTTTGCACGGCGTGCAAAGTTGCAGATAGCAGAACGAGTTTCAGCCCAGGTGCACGACGTGCAAATCAGTTTGCACGGCATGCAGGTCAGTTTGCACGGCGTGCAAGTCAGTTTGCACGGCGTGCAAAGGTGCAGAAAAGCAGATCAGAAGTGCACTAAAGGTGCACGGCGTGCACACTGCTGTAAAGGGCAGAATTAGGCGTGTTTGCGGACGTTTTTCGGTGTATACGAACACACCGAAGTGGGTGAGTAGCAGTTCATTTAGAAATCATTATTTAACTCATTTTAAATACTTATTTGCTTCCGTATCAGTTAATATGATTCCTGAACAGTGTAACATGTACTTCAGTATGATAAGTTCAGTGGAACTTGAATTGCGTTATGTAAATGATGAAAAAGAGGAAATGCTATGTCTTACAGTTGCTATATGATATTTCTGTTTAATTGTTTATCTGTTAGTTTATTAATAGACCTAAGTGCCCTAACACCGTAGAACCCCTAAAGGAAGGTCTGTTTCTTAGGGGTGAAACTCGTGTCCAACATCAACCGGTTGAGTAATTCTGGTGGCACGAGGATAGAAAGAAAGGTAGTGTCTAACAACAATCGTGTGTGTGTCACGATGGCACTGGGGAAAAGAAAAAGAAAACTTGGTTATCTAACATCATTCGTGCGTGTGTCACGAAGGTAACCCTGTGACCCTCTGCCGGTGTGCTCCGGTTAAAGGAGGAGTCGGGAGCACACGTGGTTGTGCATTGAGGCCGTAGAGCCTATGTTTCTGGCCGGGGAGCCAGGGGTCCTGTAGCAGAGCAGGGCTGGTGTCAGACTTAGCATTTCCCGGGTGTGTCGCTAAGTCTTGTACGGTGGGACCGTAGCATGGACTTGTTGCGGATCTTTATATGCAGAGTACACTGCATATATTTAGGGCATAATAATAAAATGGATAAATAATCGAGTAGGTTCACAGTAAATTTATATAACTGTTTTATTACCTGAAATACCTGTTAATGCTTAGAAGTGTGGTTAATGTCTGTATATTTGTTATGCTAATAGAACTGCCCTGCTTGAACTGTATATTTGTTTATTTCAGTTTATAAACCTGACGAGTTGTTTAGTGATAGCTAAGTGAAATGTTATTCACTGAGCGAGTAGGCTCATACCTCTACTCAAAACATTTTCAGGTCAGCAACAACATCAAGGATCAGAAGGATCGTTTCATCCTAACGCTTAGTTGATAAAAGGTTTGTAGTTAGTCTAGTTAGAGGTCTCTTAGTCCATTCCCCTCGATCCTCGGGACAAGGTGTGAGTGAGAGAGAGAATGTGTATACAGATGTAAATTAATGTTATGCTTTCTTTATGTTGATCAATGTATTATGCCGTAAACCTTGCTTGTATCTCTATCAGTGTAACTGAGAAGTTTCTGCAGTTTGTTTAGTTCTTGTTTACAACTTAAACTTGATTATCATCTAAATGCCTTGAATTGTTCTAAAAAGTGAAGATTGGTTGGTTATGTGATAATCCCACCCTGTCACGTCCTAATTCGTGGTTTGTGGTTGATGCAAAATTGGGGTGTGACAACTCTTGGTATCAGAGCTTAGGTTTGAGTACATAGTTACTCAGAGTCCAAGTCAGGGGACGATAAGAGACCAATAGGATTAAGGTTTAGGTGTCTTTCTTCTATCTGTAGTTTTCTAATAGGAAATATTCTGTTATATCATTGCAGATGGCAGGGAGAGGCTTTGATCGTGATGATCAGGCCGAGAGCCATGTTGGCCCTGATCCTTTGTACTTGGGTCCAGGTGGTGGTGACCACGTGGATGAAGCATCCCGGATGTACAGGATGTTTCTGGAAACCAAAGAAAAGTACAAGGCTGATAGGCGAGATTCTTCTTCTACCAGTAGTAAAGATCTGATGCGATCTTATGAGCTTGTGAAGAAGCTTGGTGGCACAGAGTTTAGTGGCACTACAGATCCAGCAGAGGCTGATGAATGGTTTAGACAGATAGAGAAGGTCTTTCGTCTGATGGGGCTTCCAGAAGATAAGAAGATCAATCATGCAGTCTACCTTTTGACAGGCGATGCAGAGTTGTGGTGGCATGGTGTGGAAGAAAAGAGGAGAGGTACAGAGCTTTCCTGGCAGGATTTCTCTAAGGAGTTTCATCTCAAATTCTATCCACCCACTTTTCTTAATGAGAAAATCAGGCAGTTATAGAATATCAAGCAGGGGAACATGACAGTTACTGAGTATGAAGCATTTTTCACACGGTTAGCGAATTTCTGTCCGCAGCTTGTTCCTGATAACATAGAGAGATGTAGAAGGTTTCAGGAAGGACTAAGGCCAGAGATTCAGCATACAGTTTCTGCTACTAGCAGGAGAAACAGAGAGAACTTTGGTGAGTTTGTCGAGGCCGCTAGACAGGTTGAAGAATCTGTGAATGCTGATAAGGTGCCTGAGTCTAAGAAGAGATCTGCAGACTTCAGTAGAGGGCAATCCAGTAGTGGATACAGAGGTGGAGGCAGAGGTTTCTTTTCTAAACTTGGGCGTGGTTTTGGTTGTTTCGGCAGGCAGAGATCTGAGGATGTCACTACTTCTAGAGGCAGAGGAGGATACAACCCAGGAAGATGGGGCAGTGCCGATAGTGGACAGTCTTCTGGGTCGTCAATGTCAGTGATAGGTCCTCAGAGGCAAGAGATACCACCATGTGACAAATGCGGAAGGCCACATACTGGTCAGTGTTGGGGTGCAAATTCTCGAGGTTGTTTTATCTGTGGACAAGTAGGACATTTCAAAAAGGAGTGTCCTCAGCTTTGACAAACAGCATCGCAAGCTTTCCAACCTCAATACCATGATGTTCCAAGTTCTTCTGTGGCTTCTGGATCTAGAGGTGGTGGAGTGTCTAGTGGCAGGAGTGGTCAGAAAGGACAGCGTGGCAGAGGGAGAGCTTCAGCACGTTTCTTCTCTTTGACACCTCAGGAAGGTATAATTTCTTCACAAGTTGTTACAGGAAAGATGCTTTTGTTTAATAGTATACCAGTTTCAGTTTTGATAGATCCGGGTGCTACTCATTCTTTTATACGACGCTCTTTAGTTGATGAACTTAATCTGTTAACTCAGGAGTTGGCAGATGAGTTAGTGTTGAGGGTTCCACTAGGTAGACCAACAGTTTTATCTGAGTTCTGTCCCAGATGCTTGTTATCTTTTAGAGGTTACACCTTTGCTGCTAATCTCATACCCTTGGATGTAAATACTTTTCAAGTCATCTTGGGTATGGATTGTCTTGAGACATATAGAGTACAACTCGATTGTTGGAAGAAGGAAGCTACCTTTCAACTAGGAGAATTTTCTTGTGTCTTTACTGGAGACAGGAAAGTTCTACCTATGTGCATAATATCAGCTGCTGTAGCTGATAAGATGTTACAGAAAGGATGTGAAGCGTTCCTTGCTCATGTAGTTGACACCAGAACAGAGAAGAGCACCGCCAGTGTTTATGATGTGCCCGTGGTTTGTGAGTTTTCTGATGTTTTTCCAGAAGATTTGCCAGGCCTACCTCCTGTCAGAGACTTGGATTTTGAAATTCAGGTATATCCAGGTAGTCATCCAGTAGCACTGCCAGCCTATAGAATGGCACCTGCTGAGTTGAAGGAACTCAAGGTGCAGTTACAGGAGTTGCTAGATAAGGGTTTCATTAGACCCAGTTCTTCACGGTGGGGTGCTCCAGTCCTATTTGTTAAGAAGAAGGATGGTACCATGCGTCTCTGCATAGATTACAGACAACTGAACAAGATCACTATTAAGAATAAGTATCCTTTGCCGAGAATAGATGATCTGTTTGATCAGTTGCGTGGAGCGACGATCTTTTCTAAAATAGATTTGAGATCTGGATATCATCAGCTTAGAATAAAGGCTTCTGATATTCCCAAGACAGCTTTTAGAACCAGGTATGGGCATTATGAGTTTTTGGTCATGTCGTTTGGGCTGACCAATGCCCCAGCAGCCTTTATGGATATGATGAACCGGATTTTCAAACCGTTCCTAGATCAGTTTATTGTAGTCTTTATAGATGATATTCTGATCTATTCCAGAGACGATGAACAGCACGAGCAACACCTGAGAGTAGTGTTGCAGTTGTTGAGACAACATCAGTTGTTTGCTAAATTCAGCAAATGCGAGTTCTGGTTGGCTGAGGTAGCATTTCTTGGACATGTTATCTCGAGAGGTGGAGTTAGTGTTGACCCTAAGAAAGTTGATTCTGTACTTCAGTGGGAACAACCTAAGACTCCTACGGAGATCAGAAGTTTCTTGGGTTTAGCAGGCTATTACAGAAGGTTCATTCAGAACTTCAGTGCGTTAGCATCACCTTTGACACGCTTGACTAGGAAGGATGCACCGTTTGTTTGGTCTGATAACTGTGAGAGAAGTTTTCAAATTTTGAAGAAAAGGTTGACTTCAGCACCAGTGTTGGTTTTGCCTGAAGCAGAAAAAGGCTATACAGTGTTCTGTGATGCTTCCAGGAGAGGTTTGGGCTGTGTGCTGATGCAGGAAGGCAAAGTTGTAGCTTACGCATCTAGACAGCTTAAGAAGAATGAAGAGAATTACCCGGTCCATGATTTGGAATTAGCTGCTATAGTTCATGCTCTTAAGACATGGCATCACTACTTGTATGGTGAGACATGTCAGGTGTTTACAGATCATAAAAGTCTGAAATATATCTTCACTCAGAAAGACTTGAATTTGAGACAGCGCAGATGGCTTGAGCTGATTAAAGACTATGATGTGACAATCGATTACCATCCGGGTAAGGCAAATGTTGTAGCTAATGCCTTGAGTAGAAAGTCAAGTTCAACAGTTAATGCATTTTCTATGGCATGTTTCAAGAGAGACTTGCTTGTAGATATGCGAAGGTTGAACTTAGACTTGGATGTGACTAGACAAAGTGGGTTGATTGCTCAGATGCAAGTCAGACCTACTTTCTATAATCAGATTAAGGAATTACAGCAGAGTGATGATGAGTTGTGGCAAATCATGCAGGATATGTCAGAAGGCAAGAGAGCAGAGTTCAAGTTTTCTGATGAAGGCATGTTGTATCTTCATGATAGGTTGTGTGTACCTGGAAACAGTGAGCTGAAAGAGCAGATTCTTGAGGAAGCGCATACTTCTATGTATGTTATGCATCCAGGTAACACAAAGATGTACAGGAATCTCAAAGAGCTATACTGGTGGACTGGTATGAAAAAGGATGTGGCTGAATACGTGGCTAGGTGCGGGGTGTGTCAGCAGGTTAAGGCTGAGCATCAGAAACCTGCTGGTACTTTGCAGTCGCTTCCTATACCAGAATGGAAATGGGAACACATCACGATGGACTTTGTGGTAGGATTACCCAGGACGCCTAAGGGTTCAGACTCGATATGGGTAATTGTGGATAGACTAACTAAGTCTGCTCACTTTCTTCCTATCAAGTCAACCTTTGACGTTTCAAAGTTAGCCAAAGTTTATGTGGATGAGGTAATCAGATTACATGGAATTCCAGTTTCCATTGTTTCTGATAGAGATCCAAAGTTTACATTGAGGTTTTGGAATCAGTTACATCATGCGTTGGGCACAAAGCTGAAGTTCAATACAACATTTCACCCACAGACAGATGGTCAATCTGAGAGGACCATTCAGACCCTAGAAGACATGCTGAGAGCATGCGTGCTGCAGTTTAGAGGCAACTGGGAAGAACACTTAAGCCTAATGGAGTTTTCATATAATAACAGTTACCATGCTAGTCTTGGAATGGCTCCATATGAAGCTCTTTATGGCAGGAAGTGTAGATCGCCAGTTTGTTGGTACGAGGTGGGTGAGAAGGAAATTCTTGGACCTGAGCTAGTTGATGTAACTACAAAGAAGATATCTGTGATCAGGGAGCAGTTGAAAGCTGCTCAGGACAGACAGAAAAGTTATGCAGAAAGACGACGTCGACCTCTTGAGTTTGAGGTTGGTGACGAGGTTTATCTGAAAGTTTCACCGTGGAAAGGAGTGCTAAGGTTTGGCAAGAGAGGTAAATTGACCCCTAGGTATATGGGTCCATATCCTATTGTTGAGAGGATTGGACCTGTAGCTTACAGGTTGGATTTGCCGTCTGAGTTGGCAAATCTTCATGATGTCTTCCATGTATCTATGCTGAAAAAGTGTCATCCCGGTACGGAAAAGATTGTAGATCCATAACCGGCGCAGCTTAGAACAGATGTGTCCTATGTAGAAGGACCAGTGCATATAGTTGATCACCGGATCAAAAAGCTTAAGAACCGTGAGTTATCTTTAGTGAAGGTCTTGTGGAGGAATCACAATATAGAGGAAGCTACGTGGGAGCTTGAATCAGAAATGCATAACAAGTTTCCTTTTCTCTTTTAGGAATTTCGGGACGAAATTCTTATAAGGGAAGGAGATTGTTATGACCCACGTTTCGTTTTACCAGTAAGTACCTTGGTTAGTGCATAATTGAGCTAGTTATGTTGAGATGAGTACTTGCTTTTGTTAATAGTGTTTTGAGCTTTGAGCTAGTGTTAATGTATCATTAGCTTGTTCTCTTGTCCTGAGATTGAGGGCAAGTTTGTGCTTAATCCGTTGCCGAAGAAATCATGTGAAACCGACCTACGAGTAAAAAGATATGAGCTTTTTAGTGTGCAGGGACCTATGTGTAATTTCGGAAAGTTTCTGGGCAATTTGCATCCGGCCCCCTGGGCGCCCTGCCTTATCCTTTTCCTTGGATTTCCTTTATCTCTTCCTTAGCCGACTAAGGGATGAACGAGCGTTCATTCCCTTCGTTACCGCTGGACAGAAACAGGGAGAGAGAGAGAGGGAGAGAGCGAGTTAGAGAGGGAAGGCTGGGCGATCTAGCCGTTCTCCACCGTTTTTCTTCGATTCCCCATCTTCTCCAGCCAAAGAAACCCGCCGCACCTTCTTCCTTCTTCTTCATCTTCTTCTTCCTCCAGCAGCTGTGAAGAGGACGACCATGGAGATGGTCTAGGGAGCGAACGGTGCTTCCCCCTCCGTTCTTTCTGCTTGCCAAGTGCTTGCTAGGTCATTCCGGAGCTATAGGAGCGATTCGGGTAAGAATCGTCCACCGAATCGACCCCAATCTTCTCTTTCTTTTCTGCAATTTCCGCCCCTGCGCAGGTTGCACGGCGTGCAAATCCGTTTTGCACGGCGTGCAACATTTCAGATAACTGATATAGGGGAAAAATCCGTTTCTGCGCAGGTGCACGGCGTGCAAAGTCAGTTTGCACGGCGTGCAAAGTTGCAGATAGCAGAACGAGTTTCAGCCCAGGTGCACGGCGTGCAAATCAGTTTGCACGGCGTGCAGGTCAGTTTGCACGGCGTGCAAGTCAGTTTGCACGGCGTGCAAAGGTGCAGAAAAGCAGATCAGAAGTGCACTAAAGGTGCACGGCGTGCAGCCTAAGTGCACGGCGTGCACGCTGCTGTAAAGGGCAGAATTAGGCGTGTTTGCGGACGTTTTTCGATGTATACGAACACACCAAAGTGGGTGAGTAGCAGTTCATTTAGAAATCATTATTTAACTCATTTTAAATACTTATTTGCTTCTGTATCAGTTAATATGATTCCTGAACAGTGTAACATGTACTTCAGTATGATAAGTTCAGTGGAACTTGAATTGCGTGATGTAAATGATGAAAAAGAGGAAATGCTATGTCTTACAGTTGCTATATGATATTTCTGTTTAATTGTTTATCTGTTAGTTTATTAATAGACCTAAGTGCCCTAACACCGTAGAACCCCTAAAGGAAGGTCTGTTTCTTAGGGGTGAAACTCGTGTCCAACATCAACCGGTTGAGTAATTCTGGTGGCACGAGGATAGAAAGAAAGGCAGTGTCTAACAACAATCGTGCGTGTGTCACGATGGCACTGGGGAAAAGAAAAAGAAAACTTGGTTATCTAACATCATTCGTGCGTGTGTCACGAAGGTAACCCTGTGACCCTCCGCCGGTGTGCTCCGGTTAAAGGAGGAGTCGGGAGCACACGTGGTTGTGCATTGAGGCCGTAGAGCCTATGTTTCTGGCCGGGGAGCCAGGGGTCCTGTAGCAGAGCAGGGCTGGTGTCAGGCTTAGCATTTCCCGGGTGTGTCGCTAAGTCTTGTACGGTGGGACCGTAGCATGGACTTGTTGCGGATCTTTATATGCAGAGTACACTGCATATATTTAGGGCATAATAATAAAATGGATAAATAATCGAGTAGGTTCACAGTAAATTTATATAACTGTTTTATTACCTGAAATACCTGTTAATGCTTAGAAGTGTGGTTAATGTCTGTATATTTGTTATGCTAATAGAACTGCCCTGCTTGAACTGTATATTTGTTTATTTCAGTTTATAAACCTGACGAGTTGTTTAGTGATAGCTAAGTGAAATGTTATTCACTGAGCGAGTAGGCTCATACCTCTACTCAAAACATTTTCAGGTCAGCAACAGCATCAAGGATCAGAAGGATCGTTTCATCCTAACGCTTAGTTGATAAAAGGTTTGTAGTTAGTCTAGTTAGAGGTCTCTTAGTCCATTCCCCTCGATCCTCGGGACAAGGTGTGAGTGAGAGAGAGAATGTGTATACAGATGTAAATTAATGTTATGCTTTCTTTATGTTGATCAATGTATTATGTCGTAAACCTTGCTTGTATCTCTATCAGTGTAACTGAGAAGTTTCTGCAGTTTGTTTAGTTCTTGTTTACAGCTTAAACTTGATTATCATCTAAATGCCTTGAATTGTTCTAAAAAGTGAAGATTGGTTGGTTATGTGATAATCCCACCCTGTCACGTCCTAATTCGTGGTTTGTGGTTGATGCGAAATTGGGGTGTGACAATACAGTCCCACATGTGAGTGTAGAAAGGGAGAGTAAAACCATCCGGTCTAGGAGCAGTATAAGGGTCCATTCCTTTCATACACTCCCAAACCTCCTCCGCCAAAGGAATTGCAGAGATAAGAAAATTATCTTCTATAGATATCAGCTCAGGAATCAACTGCGTGAACTGTTCCAACCTGGGTAGATCAATATCTACATCTTCATCCTGTAAAGATTTCATCTGATATGAAACTTTTTTGGCGATCTCTAAGGGATTATCAATGGTATACCCGTCTGGTTTGATAATATGCAGAACTCTTCTTCTCTTTCTTCTATACTTGACCGTGGAATGGTAGAATCTAGTGTTCCTCTCACCATCTTCCAACCACAAGACTCTCGCCTTATCCTTCCAAAGCATCTCCTCCTGGTCTAGGATCAATTGGAGCTCCTTTTCTGCCTGCAGAAGATTATACTCGTTAATGCTATTAGGATTATCATCGAACACCATTTGAGTAATATGAACCACGTCCTCCATGTCCTGTTTCTTTTGGTGAATGTCCCCGAAAACCTCCTTGTTCCACCTCTTCAAGGCTCTTCTTGTCATCTTAAGCTTCTCATAGAACACATAGGAAGGATGTCCCACCACCTTTGAAGCCCATGCTTCCTCAACAATAGGTCGACACCTCTGGTCTAACAACCAGGTGGATTGGAAAGCAAAAGGAGAGGGTTGTTTATGTGTCACCATCGATCTAGCCCATGATAGGATCGGGCAGTGATCAGAAACCCTAAAGCGCGTGAGGTGGGATGAACTGGATGCAGGATGATCCTCACACCAAGCTGCATTGAGCAAAACTCTATCCAAATGCTCCCATGTCGTCGGTGTAA
The DNA here is from genome assembly GCA_963693085.1 of Alisma plantago-aquatica. Taxonomy (NCBI): domain Eukaryota; kingdom Viridiplantae; phylum Streptophyta; class Magnoliopsida; order Alismatales; family Alismataceae; genus Alisma; species Alisma plantago-aquatica. Next base: position 532,277,165 of record OY856415.1, read on the forward strand.
GGTATTGTTTATTAACCCATGTAAATTTACTGCCATCAAAAGGTGCCTCTGTCAAATTCGCATATGCAATGAAGTTGTTGAAGTCCGACATGTCCACCTCACCAGGAGGTGTATCACCTCTCTTCTCTTCTATCTTCCACACCACATTGAAGTCTCCCCCAATCTGCCATCTGGCGTCACCAATGTTAGCCGATAAAACCCTGAGAGACTCCCACAACTCCCTCCTTTTGTAAGTGTCGCAGCTGGCGTACACGCATGTGAAGAAAGCATGCGTGCCATTCAGATCAGTAATGCGGATTGTTATATGTTGACGATGAGAACATACCACCTGTGGATCAAAACTACGATCAACAAACATCCATATCTTGCCTCTTTCCGAAGCGTTATCAGTAAACCAGTCCAAACAGACTATATCAAGAAGATCCTCCGCCCTTTTAGCTTGGAGTAAAGGCTCCATCAAGCAAATAATCTCCGGTTTATGTCTCCTGCATATGTTACCAAGGACTCTTCGAGTTGGATTATTTGCAGCCCCTCTAATGTTCCAAAAAAAGGCCTTCAATTCCATAAACTTATAAAAAGGACCCCAAACGTCAGAAAGAATTCCTTCAGAAAGTATGACGTTCCCCATCACTGTAACCATCATCTGAGATCCAATGCTCATCATCTACAGACTGCCTTCTAAAAGGTCGACGCGGTTTTTGTTTGTCCATGAGGTCATGCCCCGAGCTATGTCTCTATGTATGTTCAGCTCCAGATCTCCCCCTTCTTCGGTTTGGAACATCCCTTGGTTCAAAGCATAGGTAATCCTCCAAACTACGATGTCTGAGTGTCAATCTATATCCTTCCTGGTTCATAACCAATCTTCTATCTTCAATGACATACGATCTGTGCTCATGTGTCCGGCTCTCCACTTTAGGTTCCTCGTTTCTATGTGCTATCCGATCTTCCACATTGTGTGTGTCCCTGCTGAGATCCTGCCTGTCATCGTGTGGTATGTGTTCCGAAACTATCTCCATCAGTATGCCAATCTCCTTTCCTTCTTCAATCAAAACCACTTCCGTGGAGGAAAGTTGCCCTCGAGCCACCATTTGTAGCTTGATCAAAGATCTTCTATGGCCATAATTCAGGTTTATGAACTGTGGGACATCCTCCGCGAATGCTTCCATCTCAACCAACACTCCAGAGACATCATTCTCCTGCTTCTTCCAAGTAGAAACACTCCTCATATTCCCAAAAGCTGACATCATCTTCTCAATCGAGTCTCTATCCCTGCATATAATAGGTATCCCAGAAACCCAAAGCTAGAAATGTTCACGAATCTGACAATCTTGTCCACCTTCCATCGTGTTCAAGACTAAAGGCACTCCCCAGGGGTCCAATAGACCTTCAGAAATAGCCGATCTCACCTCTTCTATCGAGTTAAAGAAAACGATCGCCTTCGTAGGTGCATATCTATAGAAATCAAGGGCTTGAGGCCACCTCCTCTTGACTGGAATCACCAAGTCATCCCATCGAACCCTCGGGTTCCACGATATCTCCATCGCCTTAGATAGTGATGACTCTCTCCTCCTCCGCATCTCATCATCTGGACCAAGATCAACCTCGATCCTTCTGGCCACATGTTGATTACCGCCTCGAGCTGGTATACCGACCGGTAAAGGAGGAAACGCCTGATATGATGATATGTCTGGCGGTTTGGTGTAGATGATCGCTCGGCAACGTCTAGATTCATGTCCAGGTTTTTGACATCTGTAACATACCCGACGGCATGTGCATTGAGATTGCCAATGTCCTTTAGACATGCAATTATAACAAGTATCCTTAGGTATACCATAAATAGATCCTTTCTTCTTCGTGCTATCCTGCTCTCCGGCAGCGGTGATCCGCGGTGGATTCAACCTAGGTTCATCGACCACCTGATCATCCCCGCCCGGCACCGGTAGGGTCCCATTACCGGTATGTGTGTCTATAGGAACATCAGCGGGAGGTTCTAGACTGATAGGTGGGTTCGTTGGATGATCATTCTCTCGTTCTACATTCTCTGCCATCGATTTCACATCTCCTTGTGACTGCTCTATCCTCATAGATGATTGTTGCACTATCAACGTGTGATCTTCATTCACCAACTGAGAAGGAGAAGGATTCGTCATATTATCATGCACCAACGTGTTATTCATGGGCTGTGCATCCTCGATCGGTGTCTGCCGCGAGGGAGATATAAGGATGTTTCTGATATCAGGAATCACTGCTTCCGTTGGTGTTGAAGTGGAGGCGAAGTTATTACGCCGTTCAGCCACCGCACTCTGCGCCCGCCGATATTTAACGCTCTGCCGCGTTACCCTCTGTAGGAGCGGTGAAGGCAGCATCTCTACCCAGACACCGACTAGGATGGGAAAGAGAGGGAGGTGATGATCTGGGTGGACTCTGGTGGTCGGGGTGTCCAACCGGAGGGGTGCTGACGGCGGCGGCCGCCGACGGCGGATCAGATCCGCCTAGGGTTTCCCCTGAAGATCAGATCTGCCTAGGGTTTCCCCTGAAGATCAGAGTGAGGAGAACATAATGGAAGAACTGTCTCCATGTATCAACTTGAATGAGAACACATGCTCTCATCAGACCCTCTAGTCTGGATCATGCTAACCATCACTTAGGGGTGATAAGTTGTACTAGCATCAAGTTTGTCATGTACTTACTTCCATCGCATGGTAGTGAATAGATACATGCTTAGGTCATATGACATAAGTTGTCATATGATTAAGCGCAAATTAAAGAATAGATACATGCTTAGGTCGTATGACATAAGTTGTCATGACCTCAGAAGAGACATGAGGCTAGACCTTCTTATCAGGAGGATAAGTTAGTCTTGGAGATAGAGATCTCCATTGCAAGTAGAGACCTGGCACATCCTCTAAGGATGATGCTAACCCTAACCCTAAGTGAAGGTTAGAGAGAGATGAGTTAGACCAGGTGTTTGAAAGGACATGCCTTTGGGATGCCATGTGATCCATGGGTGACCTAGCACCTTTGGCAACCCAACCCTGGGAAGGGTCGTGCATGTTAGAGTGAAGGATAGCTCCTTCATTGATGAGGTTAGAGAAGAACCTATGGAAACCCCATGAGCTTATATGGGCATAATAGGTACCCAAAATGTATCGATGGTGTGAGCAATAGGTTGAAACCCTAACCAGGAGAGAGTGAAGGATGGCTTATGAAATAAGCTTAAAGAATTGTGGGTAGCCTTGAGAGAACATAAGTTAAACATATGCTTCATCCAAGTAGAGGCATGATTTTGAGGTTGATCCTTCATGAAGAGAGGACCTTTAATGGTGAGGTTGGATGTAGGGTTATCTCTAGAGAGAGCAGAAAACCCAGCAAGAAGGTTGGAAGCCTAAAACCCTGAGATATGAGGAACAATAGATGATAGTGGTTGCCTCATGATGGATCCCTGGAAGTTGATGATATATTGGTTGCCTTTAGAGGGACCAAACCCTAGAGAGAGAAGATGAAGCATTTGGTACCTATGTGCCTACGGTATAGGTGTTTACCTTCTGAGGCAGGAAGAAGAGTTCCTTAGACCTAGAAATGTTTAGTAGCAGGTTATGAGGCCTTGTACCTTGTTGGCTGTCCTTAAGGAGGACCCAACTCTATGTGTTGCTCGAGTTGAAGGATGACAAGAAGTGCATGTCATGCCTTTTGCATGCTTGGTTCGTGGTTAAGAGATAGAGCATGAAGTTGGACACCTACAGGTGAACCTAGGGTTTCTAGGCCTAAGAGGGGAAGTGGTGTATCTAATGCTCATGATGAGAGTTGAGTTCCTGTAGAAGCGAGCATGGTACTCCTCATGTATAGAGGAAAAGGGAAGCCCCTTAAGTTTAAGGTATGTTTGATGAACCCCTCACAACTAGGTTGATGATAAAGAAAGGTATGATCTTGATCCAGCATGGAGGAAAGAGGACAAGTATGACCTAGCATGGTTCGGTAGGTGATCTGCTGTGCCTTAATATCTTGCTAGGGTTAAGTAGGCTCGTGTGGATGTAAACCCTAGACCTAAGAGCTTTTGTGACCATGTTGTCAAGAGATAGTTTTCCTCCCATCCTGGGAGAGGGACCCTTTGGTAGGGTGTATATCAGTTTTGTTGGTTTAAAGTAACCTAAAGAGGTCTCATAGGATCTTGAGAAGCTAAGTGAAAAGTACATGGTATGAGGATGAACCTATAGACCCATAGATAACCATCTCTAAGTACATGTGGATGTGTTACCATGGAGGTAACCGGTAAGGGGCCTGACCAAGGTAGGAAGGTCACCATGACCCCTATGAAAGGATGTATGTCAGCCCATGTATACAAAGAGAGATGATGAAGGCTTGGGTAAGGTTCTAAGTTGAACATGTACTATGATAGAATCCTCATTCTATCCTAGGGTCAGGTAGGGATAAGACCGATGGAAGAAGGAGTTGCCTAATTCCCTAGTTGCACATGACCATAGGGTCGGGAGGTAACAACTATCATTGTCTGAGGGCCATGGGTTAGGAGATTGATCACCTTCATGAACTCATGGGACCCAAAGGGTAGATGAGTAGGGCACTCTCTGGATGCATAAGGGAAAAGGGATGACCCCTAAAGTGTCGGTACCCCCATGGACCTAGAGGAGGTGACCAAGGATTGTGTTTGGACCAAGTAGTTTCAAGACTAGTTTTCCATGGAAGTATATGTGATACCAAGATGAATGTGATGTTGAGAAATATGTGGCACGTTTCAACTTAGATTTAAGGGTGTACTGGCAAGGTGGGATGTACCATATCTACTCTTGGAATAGGAAGAACTCTGTATTTGGACTGCAGCCAAATGCCTATTTCCTCTTGTTATGGGAGTGAGAGATAGGACAGTACGCATGCCATACACCAAGGATGAAAGATGATGAGAGTTGGGACGTTTCTATGAGGTATGAGGATAGATAAGATAACATACTATGGTAAGGTGAATGATACATGGATGGTTTGCAAATGCTAAAGAGAAATAAGATAGTTATCTTATAAGGATGTTTTTATCATGAGCTATGTGGAACTTGCAAGTTATACAAGGTTGAGTTTGATCATCATGAGGATGAGCCCAGAGTTTTCTCGATGAAGATAGTTTTAGAGTCAAGATGAGATGAGAAGTGGAATACATGAAGGTGTATGTCTCCAACATTACCTCATACCTAAGGATGAGAAGTGGTAATGGATGCTCTGGTTGAGATATATCTGTCTAGTTTGGCTAGAAGATAGAAGAGGTTGTTTGGCTAACCTTAAGTTTGGAAAGGAGATAAGTTTGGCTAATACTCAGATGTAATGAGATATGTGGAACAAGTTAATGGTTGTTTGGTTAGCCAGCCTAGGCCTGGATGCAATGAAAAGATGGATGTAGAACCTCAGATGCACCTCTTTGGAAAGGAAGGTGATGAAACCCTGATGAAAGTGGTTTAGGATTTTCAAGGTATCGATCTTGAGGAATCATGACATATAGGAAATCATGATTGAAGATCTCCATGCACCATGGTACTACCAAGGTAATAAGTGACAGTAGTACTTTAGATGCCTAAGATAAAGTTGCATGTGGCATATGGCCATGCAAGATGAGGGAGAAGGACGAATACCAGTTACCCAGTGCATTGATAAAGAGTCCCCAAAGAGAAAGGGAGTGCATCACTATGGATGTTGTAAGTCTTCCCTAGACCAAGAGGAAGGTCAAGATGCAATGTGGATTATGGTAGATCGTCTTACCTAGATGACATGAGAAAGAAAGAGTACTGTCAAGGGACAGATTGGGTTGAACCACTTATGAGGGGGATGGTTCAACTACACCATGATGTGAGCTCAAAGGTTCTTGAGTTTGACCTAGAGGTTCACTTCCATAAAGTGGAAGTAGGTACATGAAGAACTCGATGTTAGTGTAGTTTATCACCTCTAACTAATGGTTAGTATGATCCAGACTAAAGGGTCTGATGAGAGCATATGTGCTCATTCAGGGTGATAGCTAGAGACAGTTCTTGTCCTATGCAAGATGTGGAGTTAACCACCATAGCCAGTGTCAGGATTTAAAGAAGCTCTGTAAGAGAGGTTGTGTCGGTCACCACTTCGGTAAGGTGATGTTGGTGAAAAGACCACGTGATGGTTAGAAAAGGGCCATAGTGTGTGCAAATGAAGTTACTTTGATCATGCAATGGCTGAAAGGAGCTCAGGGACGACATGAGTCGTAAGATGATGCAAAGTAGACTGACATGCAGTTCACTGTGGGAGACATGAAAATCTAACCCCTCTAAGTTATAACTAAGAGAGATGAATCCCCGATACATGGGTCCATTGAGATGGACTGGTGGAGAAGGTCAAGTTTGACCTTACCCCTCAGGATAAAGTAATGTGTGATGAGTTCCATGTGTCCAATTTAGAGCACCATGTGAGGTACCCCGACCATGTGCTGAGTAATGAACCTAGTAAGGGAGGCTGAAATGGCCTGAGTCACATGTGCAGTTTATATACGACAGGATGAAAGAACTCAGAGAAAAGAATATGTGATGATAAAGGTTCTTCGGAAGCGCCATGAGTATGGTAAAGCCACATAAGGGCCAATGATGGACATGGAAAAGTCTTATCCTGAATTGTTTGTTTGCTTGATATAATTTTGAGGACAAAATTCCTGTAAGAGGGGAAGGATGTTACAACCCCATTTTTTGGGTTCATCTGGTGAGAAATATAATTTCTCATATTAAAGATAATTGAACAAAGAATGGTATAATTTGTTTTGAATACATGCATTTGTTTACAATAGCCTTGATGTTTGTGTTGTGGGCTTTATTGGCTATTGGGCCCAAATAACAAAGCAAATTCAATTAGTAAATGAATAATTGAATATTTGAGAAAAAAATGAAATAGAAACCTCTAGAAGGCAAAATGATGTAATCCAAGGATGGATTCGTGCCTCTTGGGTTCCTTGGGATCCAAGGAGTCCAAAGTTGCATAGAGAAGGCAATAAGAAAAGAAAAGTTTAATTAAGTATTTCTTTATTAAGAAAGAAATTGAAAATAATGATAAAATGTGGAAAATGAGTGGAAAGAGGCATAAATGAGATTTCTTGGTGAAATTTCGTATCCATGAGGTTGCTAATATTAAAAGGGATGACAATGAGGAAAATAAAAGAGAAATAAAGAGAAATACTCAAAAAGAGATATTTTAATGAGAAATAAACAAGATAATGTGAAATAATGCATAAAGATGCATCAAGAAGGATAATAAGTATCCAATAAAAAGAATTTCGAAATAATGGAGTGTCTTGGGATCCAAGGAGTCCCAATAAAGAGGAAAGAAAGGGAAAATACCAAAATTGCAAAATAAAAGGATAATGTGATACGTTATTAATGAATTTTGTGTTGTTTTTCAAAAGGTGGTATTTTCTATTAAAAGAAAACATGATTTCGTGACAAATAACTAAAAGGAAAGTTTAAAGAGAATAAGAAAGTGGATTTTCATATTTCTAATATCCATATAATAGACAATATACAAAGGATAAAAAGAAAGAGAGAGAATATCCTTCTCTTTGAAGTAATTGAATTCCTACTTGGAAAGGGACTCGTTGAGTCATGTATAAGCCAACCTAGGGCTTCTTTTCCCACCCTATATAACGGGGGAGATCCTAGGGTCGAGTTCTGAAGGGTTCCACGTACCTTTCTCCTCTTTCTCCCTCCTTCTTCTCTATTTTTCGTCTTCAAACCCTAACCCCAAGAACCACTGTGAGCATGATGCAAGGAGAGGGAACCAGAGGGTTGCGAGGGACTCCTGGAGTACCACGGTGCTAAGGAGAAACATATCCGTCAAGACCGTGCCCTAGAGCATGTGCAGCAGAGGCAACTAGGTTGTGGGGATGACCTGCAGTGTATGGCCTAAACGGACGAGTAACCGGCCATATTGGCTGTGGGTTGTTGGCGCCCTGTGTGCGCATGAGGGCGGCGGAGGCAGGGGATGCTTTTCCGGTGAAGGTTGGGTCCAGATTGGGGAGCAGGAGTCGTCCCAAAGCCGCAGGTCGGCGGCTAGGGCAGCTGCGATCAACCTGCCCAAGGTTGAAGAAGGGAGAGGCGCGTTGGATGTTTCTGCCCTCCGCGCTCTAAAGAAGCTGATCACTTAACCAAGGGAATAACGGTCATTTTGTTATGTTTTCCTGACTTGCGAGTTGCATGGCAAGGAGCGACGTGGCGTCTCCTGATTTGGCCCATGTAAAGTTTTATTGCAAAATTTGTAATTAAATATTGGTAACTCCGATTAGGACAAGTAATATATGAATTTTGATCAAGAGAATGAGAGGAATCCAATAAAAATTGTATTAAAGATAGATTCCGTTCCTAATTGCAAAAGTACTATAAGTTAATGAAAATTGCATTAAAGTAAAGTTAAAAACCCTATTTGTGATTAAAGGTTGAATTTGGAATGCTTAATGGGTTAATTGAAGTGTTAATAACATGTTGGATGATAATGTTAGATTCGAACATGATCTAGATGTAGAATTTCATGATTTAGGGTTTTACCTCATATGAGAATGATTGAATAATTTAGAAACCCTAATTTAGGGTAAAAGAGGATAAAATCATATTTAATTTGAAAATGTGAAAATATGATTGTTTAATGATGGTTCTGAGACCTTAATTCTGGATAAATACCCTTAATATAATAATTAGGGTTTTCCAATGAATAAAAGGTGGATTTAATGATATATAGAGTTCATTTGTGTATTAGACCATAATGAACTATGAAATAATGATAAATGCTCATAATGATCTTGTCATGGATTAAAAGGATAAAAATAGTAGCTTTAATGTAAAAGAGGCATAATGGGTTTAATTAATGTTTAAAGTGTGCCTTTAATTTGAAATTAGGATTTGTAAGTAATTGAATAGAAATAGGGTTTAAAATAGTAAATGAAGTGAGACCCTAATTTCCAAGGAAACCCTAAAAATTGGAATAGAAATCTTAAGGAATATGATGATATTGGATAAATATTAATAAAAGGAAATTGGTATATTTATTTCAGGATTTTGTGCATATTTGGTTGCTTGAATGGGATTTCTCTATTCTGGTTAATTCTGTCTCAAATCTGCAATTAAAGGTATGTAGTTACGCTTATGAATAATCACTCTAGTTTCACGGCGATTCCCGAAGTTTTAAGGTTGCTTGAAAATAACTGTTAGATGTCTATTTATTTCATGCAACTATAAAGTGACTATGTTTATCACTATAAATGTGCGTATATAACTGGCTAGATCTGAGTCCACCTCTGGGGCTTATAAAGGCTAAAAAGGGGTAACCTAGAGTAAGGTCTAGGTTATCGTGGGTTAGAAATTGGGCTACCAAGTGTAGCGCCATGAGACCCATTAGCCTGCCATGAGTTAAGGAGTGGGATACTTACGAGTAGTGCTATGTGACTCAACCCTAGAAACTGGTTCACCTATAGGTGGGACCATGAGGGGTTAATGGGGATCTACCATAAGGAAGGTAGTATCAGGTCCACTGCAGGGATAGCACACAGGATAGGGTACTCATGGATCGCGGAGTTATATTAAAACGTAATCTTGGTTGTTAAATGATTAATTGAATGATTACATTATTATCATAGTTGCACGTTTATTGTTTCCCCCACATACCAGCTTTGGCTGACTGACGTTTTGTTTGTCGGCGTTTTAGGGCAAGCCAAAAGGACAAACAGTAAATCATCATATTGTGAAATACATGAAGTAAAATACGAGGAGGATTAGTTAGAGTAGAATCCTTAAGTGGATAGAAGCTTAGAGATCCAAGTTTTCAAAAAGGTATGCAAAAAATTATTTTCTTACAGCTTTTCAGTATAGTCTGTTAAAATTTGATAATTATTCTTGGTTAATTGCCAAACCTTTGATCCGGGTTATTGGTTAACGGCTATGTCCTTTCGGTCTCCCTTAATTGGGGGTTACTGGGAAGTGGGGTCATAACACCAAGTCTCCATCATCTCTCTCAGCATTCGTGATCTGACTTACATCCTTTTGTATGGATCATGGCAACCTATCTACCTCAGTCAGGCCCCATCCCCATGCACTTAGAGATGATTATCTATGAGTATGTAGGTTCATTATTATACTATGTACTCTCGACTTAGCTTTTTAATATTCTATGAGACCTCTTAAGGTCACCTCAAACCCAAAAAAAGTTGATACATACCCTACAAAAGGGTCCTCTCCCAGGATGGGAGAAAACTATCTCTTACTAGCAACAAAGGTCACGAACGTCCTTATGTCTAGGGTTTACATCAACATGAGCATGCTCAACCCTGTCAAGCTACTAGGGCACGTAGCTAGCAAGCAGATCACCTACTAAATCATGCTAAGTCTCCATGATAGGTCATACTTGTTCTCATTCCTCGACATTAGACCATCAGCATACATGCATGGGTCACCAACCTATATATGAGGGGTTAATAAAACATATACCTTAATCTAAGGGGTTTCCCATTCCTCTAAACATGAGGAGTGCCATACTCGAATCTATAGAAACTCAAATCTCATCATGAGCATCAGGTACACTACTTCCCCTCTTAGGTCTAGGAACCCTAGGTTCACTTTTTTGATGTCCAAATGCATGCTCAACCTTTTAACCACAAACCAAGCATGTAAAAGGTATGACATGCACTTCCTATTATCCTTCTAATCGAGCAACACCTCAGAGTTGAGTCCTCCTCAAGGACAACCGACTAGGTATAAGGCATCACAACTTGTTACTAAACCTCCTCAAGGTCTAAGGAACTCTTCTTCCTATCCTTAGAAGATAAGCACCTATATCATCTGCACATAGGTACCAACAACCTCATCCTTCTTCTAGGGTTTTGTTCTTCTAAAGGCATCTAAGAAACCACAAGGACCCTGCACGGGGCAACCACAACTATCCACTTAGGTCATAACATATCCAACTTCTTAGGGTTCCTCATATCCTAGAGTCTAAGCTTCCAACCTTCTTATGCGGGTATTGATCTTTCTCTCTAGAGCTAACCCTACAAACAACCTTGCCATTGGAGGTTCTCTCTTTAAAAGGGTGGATCAAGCTCACATGTATACACTTACATGGGTGAAACCTACGTTTGCTCGAGATTATCTATGGCTCTTTATGCTTAGCTCATAATCTATCCAACATGCCCTTCTGGCCTGGGTTTCGACCTACTTCCAGCACTTACTAGTGTACTCTAGGTGCATACTATGCCATGCTCATATCAGCCCATAGGGTTTATATAGGGTCATCACTAACCTCATCAACAAAGGAGTTATCCTTCACCCTAACATGCACGACCCTTCCTAGGGTTGGGTCGCCAAAGGTACTAGGTCAGCCAACCTCACATGGCTCACACTTTCATAGGGATTTAAAACCAACATCATGTCAACCCACACACAAGGTTGACCATGACTTCCATCATGCCATCTCTCTCTAGCCACCACTTAGGGTTAGGGTTAGCATCATCCTCAGAGGATGTGCCAGGTCTCTACCTTTAATGGAGGTCTCTTCCTCCAAGACCAACTCTACTTCATCCTCCTGACAAGAAGGTCTAACCTCAGGTCTCTCCTGAGGGCATGACATCACATGTCATACGACCTAAGCATGCAACTATCATTAGTTTACGCATAAACTATTATCTTATGTCCATGACATCTTGTTTACATGCTTTTCATTAATTTGGTGGAGGATTCCTTAACCTTATCATACATACCCTATCCTCAAGAGAGTGAGGAAGAGAGAGAGAAACCCTAAACCTCAGAATCTTAATAGAATTAGGTTTGAGAAGGGATGAAAATAGATGAGAGAGTCCTAAAGGTATCTTATTTTGAGTCAGATCCTAAGACATTGGCCAGGCAGTCACACAGATCTGGGAGTCCTCGTATTCAGACTAGCGGTGCGGAGGAAAATATTGCCAGCCCCCGAATGTGATCCTTTTCTAGACACCTCTGTCTTTTAGAAAATCCTCTAATAACTCCTTCGGTTCTATGGCATTTGTAAAATTTAGTAATTATTAAAGACTAAATGAGGAACCAATGCTCTGATACCAAATGTAATGACCCTCCTCCCGATAACCCCCAATTAAGGGAGACCAAGAGGTCAGAGCCATTATCTCAATTTCCCGGATCAAAGGTTCAACAAATAATTAGTAATAATTGTTAAATTCTACCATGACTATACTAAAAAGCTGGAATAAAATAAAACTTTGCATACCTTTTTAAAAAACTTGGATATCTAACTTCTATCCACATCTGGACTCTATTCTAACTAATCCTCCTTGCACTTTATTTCTTAATTTCACAATATGCCACTTTATTGTTTGTCCTTTTCAATTTGTACCTAAAACACTAACAAACAAAACGTCGGTCAACATAATGAATATGCCAGTATGTGGGGGAAACAAAAATTGTGCAACTATGGTAACAATGTAAGTAACCAAATATCATTTAACAATCAAGGTTACATTTTAAGCAATACTACTCAATCCATACCTATCCCCTATCTCTGTGTTGTCCCTGCAGCGGACTTGGATACTACCTCTCTCATATGGTAGATCCTTCCCCCATGGTCCTACCTCATAGGTAGCCATTGCTTAGGGTTGTGGAGTTGCATGGCCCTACCCAAAGGTAGCCCAATCTCTGACTCATGGTGACTTGATGGACCTACCTTGTAGGTAGCCATGTACTAAGTCATCTAAGGACCTGATGGACCTACCCCATAGGTAGCCATGTACTAGGTCAACCGATCACACTACAAAGGGGACTAGGATCTGAGCTAGTAAGCATATATCTTAGGTTATAGTCATACCCACATTATAGTATGAATTAATTAAATCCATCCAATAGTTTAATTCAAGAAACTGATGAAAACTTCAGAAATCCTCAGAAAACTAGTTCGAGATATTCATAAGCGTAACCACGTACCTGTCACGATGATTTGAGTATAGAAATAATCCAATCAATGTAAGAAATCCAATAGGCAAGCAAGCACACAAAGAGATCCTGAAATATGCATATGATTTCCTATCATAAATCATGCCATCAAGATCTATTAAAACTAGCTCGCTTCCTAGGGTTTGTAGCCCTTTTTAGGGTTTCAATTGCAATTAGGGTTTTTTCTTGTACTTTTATCACTACAAACCCTAGTTAGGCAAAATAGCTCTCAAACCCTAATGATTCTAACTTATTTCGTTTAACAGGCTTAGGATCATCTTCCAACAACATATTATCACATATATCAAAATAAAAGTGATCTTTTTCTCTTTTAACTTAAATTTGGATTTCTAAGTGCTTAATCATTCATATATGGTGTAAAACCCTAAATCATGCAAGGACACATCTAGATCAGGTTCATGTTCATCATTAGCTATTCAACAAGTTGTAATTTCTCAATTTCATCAATTAAGTATCATGAACTTAACCATAATGCTCAATTAAGGTTTCTTAACCTAATACATAAGCACTTTTCATTAGATTACCACACTTTTGCCAATAGGAGAAGAATGCGGTTCTCAAATCAATTTTATTATGTTCCTCATATTTTTCTAAGAAACTTTCATATATAAACTTTTCTCATTAGAGTTTTCTACGAATAACTATGATTTTTTGAAGATTAATTACAACTGGCCAATCAGGCCAAGCCATGTGCCAGTGGGGCCTGGGCCGAGCCAATCGACTCGCGTCGAGTAGGCAGTTGGACCCATACGAGGCTTTGCATCATCAGCACTAAAAATGAATGAATGACCAAAAGGGTAATCACCTTGTATAGGGCGCGGAGGGGCAAACTGGTAAAAGACCACAAGGTCTTCTTCTTCCTCGCGCCGACTCTATCTCGTCCACACAAACTCCTTAGTTGACCCCGAGGTTCTGACCACCTGTGAGCACGCCGATCATCCAGGGAGCTTTGCCTCCCTCCTCTAAACTCAACCAAGGCCTCAACTTCTCGCCATGAACTTGCTAGGACCACCTCCTACTCGCCGGACTCCGACGAGGTCCTCTGAGAAGATGGGGTGAAGGTTAGGGTAGAAGACAGAATTGGAAGCATGAAAACACTCCTCTTGGTCTTCCACAGAGTCTAGGGTAGCAAGAAAGCATGCTGGTGCCCTCTCTCACCCTCCCTATATATAGGTTCGGGGATAGGGATCAGATGAATTGGGAACTCTCCCAATCATCGACCGAACCCCTACAAAGTAGGGATGGTCTCTCCTGAGTCCAACGATGATCTTCCCTCAACCTAACTCTCTTTCCTTTTCCTCGCAATGATCCAAGTTTGGATCATCTCAAGTCTGCCTGGCGCAGACTCTTCGTGCCAAAGGGAATCATCCCTGATCACTGGATCGTGATCCAATGGTCCACATAAAGCCCGAAATCAGGAAATTGGAAAGATTATCCAATTAAATTGTGACATCAGTTTCTTAGGCAATTAATAACCACACTGTAGGTAATTTTACAAATTGCATAACTCGGAAACCGTGCATTATATTCTAACCAAATTTTAAGGGTTTCTCTCTCGTGCCTTTATCTACTTGCATGTCAAGTTTGAGTCTGAAGTTCCAAAAGAAAAAGGACTATTTCTTCATAGGCAAGTTACTCATTAATTAAATCCATTTAATGGTTATTTTCTCTTTCCTCAAACAATTATCTTTATATTTTGGACTCCTTGGACCCCAAGGAACCCTAATGTCTCGAATTCCCATGTTGGGAATATTCCTTAGCCTTTTCCTTATCTTTTATCCTTTTTCTTATTATCCAAATAAATTCTTTTTTCCTTTCTTTTTCTTTTTCTTTTTCTTTTAATTGGGATCAATAGCCAATAAAGCCCACTATAAATAATATGTAAACGAAATTCATTCAATTGTGACCATCAATGTCACTTTCTAGAGATTTCTATGTATTTCTCATAAATATATTGCTTAATATCCATTATCTTTTATCTTTTTCTATTATTTGGACTTTTCCTCTTTTCTTCTCTTTTATATCCATTATTGGATTAGCATAATAGTAGGAATCGTGAAATTCCTATCAAAAGGGAGATTTGCAAAGAAATCCATCCTTTGGAGCAAAGCATACAACCTTCTCAATTCAAGTCCATATTCATAAAATCATTACATTTCAATTTTGAAAACACATGTAAAATTGAGGTTGTAACAGCTCTATTCACCCCCTAGATCTTCCAATTGGTATCAAAGGTGGTCTTCAAGGAGCCGTAATAGGTCTTGAAGAATGGGGGAAAACTTGCTTAGCAACCTCAACCTTGAAGGAACTCATCTGACTCGGCCACTACCATTTGATGGAAGAAACTACACCTATTGGAAAAGAAGAATGCAATTATACTTCCAAGGGATCAGCCTAGATCTATGGAGGAGGGTGTCTTCACCTTATGTACTTCCCACGACTAAATATGCAACATGGGATCCCAATACGGTATAACAAGTTTAATTAAATGCAAAAGTGGTAAGCATACTATATTGTTCTATTTCTGTAAGTGAGTTTAATAGGATATATTCATGTGATACAACTTATGATATATGGAATAAACTTTCAATAACACATGAAGGTACCACCCAAGTTAAAAATACCAAAATTAATATGCTTAAACAAAAGTCTAAACAATTTCGTATGCAACCTAATGAATCTATTAGTGAAATGTATGCAAGATATTCTTCCATGGTTAACAACTTGGGTGCATTAAAATCCTATAAAATGAAAGTCTCATATCTGAAAGAGATACTCTAAAATCCTCCATCAATGATCATAATATCAAGTTGCTTGCTGTAGAAACAAACTACAATTTTCTTTGCCAAGAAAATGTTGATTTGCTTGCTAAAATAAAGGATCTTCAAACTCAACCTATTCTATGTACTCATTTGGATTATGATGCTATTGTCAAAGAAAGAGATAGTTTGTTATCTAATTTTGATCAAGCAAAGTTAGACATTAAAAGGAAAATTGATGAAATTTCTAATTTGCAAAAAGATATTAGTAGCTTGAAAAATAATGACATTCTTGATAAAATCCTAAAGGACTCATCTGGTCAATTTGGGAGGAGAGGCTTAGGTTAAGGAGAGGGTTAGGTTATGTACCCAAAGATAAATCATATCAAAAACCTAGAGGTAGAAAGACACAAGTACCCAAGACCAAAGTCATGTATGCACCTAAAAACAATCTAACTCATGACCACTGTGACGCCCCATGCCACACGAAACGAGATTACTCAAAACATAACCACGAAAGAAAGATTAGCTAACAGATTACTGAGAAAACACTAAAATTAAAACCATTTTCATAAAACAACCATATAGCAAGAACCTTTACACATGAGACTTTTCATGCCTCAAAGCATTCACATGGCATGTTGTCAATCCTGCAATGAAAGCATTATTCCAAAACATATATACATGATTCCATCATATGTGATATATAAAAGGAACATAAGGATAACACATTCACAAAATATCTACAAAACATTCCCAAAGACCCGAGTGTACATGGATGACTCTAGGACTCTATCAACAAAAGACACCGAACATCACCTCCAAACTTATCAGCTACTGCTCCTCTGGCTGATGCTCAACCTCCTCTACACGATCTCTTCCTCTTCGTGCTTGTCCACCTAAAAAGGGTGTGGGAAACTCATGGGGTGAGATTTCAAATCTCAGTAGGAGATATAACTCACCACCAACTCTATTATTATCACAAATAAGTTAAATTGAGTAGCAGTATAAATACAACTAAGAAGAAGCAGATAATGATTATTAATAGGAATGGCAATTATTATTGAATTGTGAAACATATTAATAATTTAAAATGAATATGAAGAACATGTATATTTTCTATCAACAACATTGTATAAAGATCAAGTAAGGCTTCAACCAATATTTTCGTATTTGATCCTATACAACTATAGTACATGGCTGATTACATGTTTCATTATACCCTGAGGATTTGAGTCGTACCACCCAAATCCAACCGACCACTTGATAAGTCAAAATCGGTGCCATACAAGGTCTAATGGAAGAGCCGGAGTCCACGACCTCACCACACCTCTTGGTCAACACAAGAGAAAACACCATAGAGACACATCAATCAACTACAACAATGACATATAGTCAAGATCTGGGATTGGCTCACACATGGCCATCCACATATATAATCATAACTAGCCCACCTTGATACATGTACAGTGCTAGAAGAGCAGGCTCACGCATGGCCATTCTAACAGAAGGAGTGGCTCACGCATGGCCATACATATCACAATGAGATTGGCTCACACATTCTCATCTCACACATCATGTATTTAAGGATACAAGGAATTATTTGACTTGTACCTCACATATTCAAAAATATGTGCTCTGAGTTAAACTTGTTTCACCATCCAACAATAAAGCTGATACTGGAATGGATCTATGGCACATGGCAACTACACTATTGTATTTCACTTGATTAATTAGATCAATTTAAACATCTTTAAGCATCAATCAAGCTATAATGTATAACCTCTAAACAAGATCTACATAAATAGGGCATAACTCATCACCAGAGCAACTAAAACATAGTAGGTGGTACCTCATCACATCATCACTTTATGTCTGTTATTCATTATATATCCATATCAAGGACCAATGTCCATCACAAAGACCAATGTCCATCACAAGGACCAATGTCCATCACAAGGACTAATGTCCATCACAAAGACCAATGTCCATCACAAGGATCAATGTCCATCACATCATAACCACCATACCTCATACATAGCTATGTACATCAATCAGTATTACTTGCATGGTTAGAAGCTGATAACAACAAGGCAAAGCATCATCATCTCATAGAACTCATGCTATACATTTACATCATAGCAATTAGGGTTTCACTTCTCCCGATTAGGGTTTACAAGATTGGATCACCAACTACTCTTAGGTTATCACTTTCCTCATTATTATGAGATGTGTTATGAGACATAGAAGCATGTTTCCCATTATCATTATAAAACATGTTATGAGGTAAAGGAACATAACCCTCACATCATACATACAACTACTCCATAGGATATCACATCATCACTATGAGACCCTAACATCAACAAGATGGATCACTACACATCACATAGGGTATCGATTAGGGTTAGGGTATCAGTTAACCCTAGATATCAAGAAACCAACTTAGATTGGGTATCGACAACCATACTAAGGTAGAATATTAGTTTATCATCACTTGGTATCAATTTATCATCACTAGGTATTGGGCACCACAAAATGATATTAGTTTAGAGGTACATGAGAAAGTGTATCAGTCATACAATCTCATAGAGTATCGGCCTAAGTATCCCTTTAGATATCGACCACCTTCACCATCATGGGATATCAGCCATACTAACAACTAGGGTATCGACCTAAGGTACCACCAAGGGATATCAGTCACTAGGGTATCAGCCACTAGGATATCAGCCACTAGGGTATCAACCACTAGGGTTTAGAGTAGTACACTACAAGAAAAGAAGGCATTAACGACCAAAATAACGACAACATTAATTTTTTGTCGTAATTGTTATCCTAATTGCAACCATAAAATTTTGTTATCACTATTAACACACTTAATAACAACCAAATATTTTATCTATCTTAAATTCCATGTCTATTCCATCGTTAAAAATGTTTTTTTATATACCATATTTTTTGTGCTTGTTTTCATTTTTTTTAATACACGAGAGTATTTTTCCTGTTCTGTAAAACTATTCATCCCAACTTTGGGATGAAATCTATTCTCCCGTGCCCGCCCGCTCCCAGCATCGCGTGTAGAGTCCGGTAGCTAACCGATCACCATGCACCATGTTCCCGATGCAGTCGCCCACAAACAACATCCAGCTCCATCTCCGGCTCCCACTGCGAGCCGTTAACTCTAGCCCTTGCCAGCACGCCCAAGCACAAGGAGAGCCCTACGCCCACATTGCTCACTCCGCCGCCAGCTCCCTGCCACTCCTCTCTCTCCCTATTTCTTCTGATGGGATATCACAGGTAGGCACCAACAGACGATGACGTCTAGATTGCAAGGAGACAAGCACGATCCAAGATGGCGGGCTGACGGCTGGTCTATTGAAAAAAGAAGAGGTGATCACTAAGGTGAGTAAGAGGTTGCCAATGTCATCAACTGAAGGTTTCTCCTCCCTAATAATTCTAAAAAACTTCTTAAAAGTCTCGTGATTAGCGAGCTATTCTATAGTTGGAATGTATTTGGTGGTCTTCACAGATCCAAGGGTCGAATGTATTTGGTGGTCTAGTGCTTATTTGACTAACAACAGTAGAATAAATCTCAAATTTGATTTGATGCAGATCTTTCTCCAGAAAGAATACATCCTGGCAGTTAATACTTTTGAATGCGTCATTTGCATTGTCTAATATTGATTGGTAATCAACAGATAAATGGAAGCAGTAATTATTATAATCTGGCATAACATAGGGCATTGTATCAAAATGTAGTGATCACAGTCTTCCTTTTCTGCTTTATGTAGTACCAGTCGGTGAATAGAGGGTGATCCAAGGCAGAGGGAAGGGTTTTGGACCCAAGGCAGGAGGAAGGGAGGGCTTGACTAGGAGGCTACCACTACAAGACTACGACCAGCAAGAGTGATGTTTACTTCTAGCACAACTACAGGGTATGCTATTTCACATTTCTCTTACTTATTTTATCTATTCATGTGAATACACTGACTCAACTTTAATTTTTTTTATGGGTGGGTCTTCTGTGATGTGTCTTTCTGTGGGTTTGTCAGTTTTAGAATGTCGACTATCATAACATAGGTTTATGAGCTTTGAATGTTGACAATCATCAGTTTAGAAATTTTTTAGATTTTTTGATCCATGTGTGCGAGGGAGAAAAAAAAAGGAATTTGTGAGACAGTTTAGCAGTTGTATAATGTTCAAAATTGTTTGACAACTTTAATGCAGTAACTTCTTCTTATGTAAGTTATCCACGCTCATTGGTGCTCTTTGTTATTCATGTTATTATTTCTAACACCACATTGGATTAAAAAGTAGTTTTCCTCGACCACTTCATAATCCCTAATAAGCCCATTAGTAGTCGATAACCTTCTTTTGTTATTGCATATGGTTTGTTACTGTGAATTATAGTTGAGATTCAAGAAATGATATATTAGCGAATTAAAACCTTCTTTAATTTAATTTGAAAAACAGTGAAATATTAGGGAAAGGAGGTTATGGGAACATATCATTTAACAACGGTATTATTATGTAATATAATTTTACAGAGATCAGCCACTCGTAACCTAAGTCTTGTCGAACCTCTTAAATTCTAGAACAGGTTCAGTAGAACTGATTGAACTATTCTTTTATGGTACTTGTTCATACTAGTTTTGTTGTTTAAAGCAAGTTAGGCATGTATGAGGTGAGAGGAGGTGAGAGTTAGGGAGGTAGTCATTTGACTATCCATGGTGTCTCATAGTCTAAGGCAAAGTTTGAAGGGGTTTGTATTATGAAGTCCTTGATTCATGTCATGAGTCGTCATGCGAAGGAGTCAAGGACATGTATGCTTCTTTCTGTCATCTTTAGAGCTATTCTCTCTAATGTGCATACAAAACTAGGCTGGCGTGTGGTTGTAGTTCATGATTGAGAAGGTCAAGGTACGGACCAAGCCATGTAAATATGCATCACCAGTCTCTCTTTTTGTCACACTCATAGGAAATTATTTAGTAGGGTGTCATCCTTCCATTTTTGTAGCCATAATATTCTTTCATCCTCTTATAGTTTATAATTCCATACCCATCTACTATTAAGTCCAATGCCCTCTCCACTTTAGCATGTTGCTTCCTTCTAATATGCTAGGTCACACCTCAAAATTAGGTCTACCGTCCCTTTCCAACAGTAGGGTTTCTATGCCATATGTTTTCTGTTTCGTCCCTATTCGTCAATCCACAGTGACTGCATTTTAATGTCGCTCCACCAACATTCTGGTCCAGTCTAATCCCTTTAGGTAACATATATAATATAGCCTAGCTATATTATACTCTAGTTGAATGGTTGAAAATATAAAACAACTTGTGCATATATAGTAAGCACCGATATCAGTTAGGCGTCTAAGGGGCTATGCATTGATCTTCGACTCATGAACAAGTTATTTGCCTATAGACTAGAGAAACAACTAAGCTCAAGAAAAAGGATCTTAACTAAATCATAACCAGAAATAGAAATTCAGAATATAGGGAAATATGTACACCAATAATTGATAGGCTGAGGAATATGAAAATAATAGTAGCTCCTACTTTCCTCCATTCTCTGTAACACTCAGAATCACATAGAAAAGGACCCAACTATAGTTGATACTTGATAATCTCAATGAGCCAATATGTAGCTAGATACATATTAAAGCTCTTAACTCCATTCCTCATCAGCAGTAGAACATCAAAAGAGAAGATAGAAACCACTAGTCATGACCTACTTCATCCAATAGAGAGAATTGAAAAAGTATTAGCTAAAAGTATTGTGCCTAAGCTCAATTCTGAGAATAAAAGTGGACCTAGGACAATAAGAAGCTTATTCACAAGTTAGAATATTATACATATTCATTGCCCATTTTATTATACTTACTCCATGTCAATTTTATTCTAAATATTGTACTCATTTACTGTCTTAGAAGAGTTAAAAACTGGAGACCTCATCATTCAAGGAAATGTTCACTAGTCTTTTGGAAAAGATAGACAACAACTCTCACTACAGTGGTTGGTTTAAGATCTAGCCCCCCGATAGGGGCCACAATTATCTTCACCAAAGACATCTTTCTACATCAAGATATTCCCTTTTCGACCTGTGTAGTTGATCCATGCTAAACAAATTGCTTCTTTACTTAGAACCACTGTATGAGACTAATATTAAAACTAGGTGTTTGTGTTTTAACTAAATAGAATACTCCCCTTCCATGTCTTTCTCCCAAAAAACTACCTAGAGTGCCTCAACCATGGCACTTCCCATTGGGCAAGCTCCATGTCACAATGGTCTAGTTACCCATCCAAGACCTTGTGAAACCCATGCTCAAGCTAGCCAAGATCTTCCCACCAGGGGGTTTGTTTTCACTGACTACACCCGCTACTACCCCATTCAACCATGGGGAACCGACCTACTATGACATGCAGTCAGTCGAATCTATTAGCCATATCGGTTGTCCATGACAACGAGGGGTTAAAGGAGTTGAGGGGTTTGACATCACACTTAGATATAGGTTATGCATCCATTTCAAATGCTTTCTTGGTAAGGTTTCACACTGCATAAATAGTTTTACTTTTTCTGTCAGACATAAGATACATATTCATATACCCCTCATCGTGGAAAACATACAAATATTACTATGTTGATACCTGTATAAATCCCGATGCCATATCATGATCATGCACTTCTAGTTAAATCCATATTTTAGTGAGACCCAACTATAAAACTTGACTCCAAACTTCAGTGATACCATTCTCCAATCTCCATAGTCAAATTAAGATGGCTTCATATATCATGGAGTATTGAAAATATAATTGAGTCCATGTTTCTTCATGATCAGTCACTCTGTTTGGGTTCTGTGCAGAATAGTCATTTAGAGTTGTTATGCCTATTCTGTAAAGTAGATAATAGAATATAACAAACAAGAATGTGGTATTTTATTCCGTCATCTTAAGAAAATGAATAAAAATTTGATAGAACAAGATTTTTGAATTGTTGCAAGCAGTAGTAAGATACATTAGTTTCTCCATGGTAGCTACAAAGAGGAGACTCTAATTGGGTGTCATTATACAAAAGATACTTCTCAATCTGATGAGAAATAAAAGTTCAATTATTATATCTTAAATTTACATGTATATAGTTGCACAGCCCAACCATGAGTCAATAGTTAGTGACATCAAGAGCAACGAATAAGGTAGAGTTACAAGTTCCTTTTCATGAAAGACTAAAGGTGTTACCTTGAACTGTCAGTGAGGTAGGTGGAGGGGGGTCACTGAAAAGGTGAAGTCCAACATTTCCATTTTCCCTTGAAATGAGAATTTGTATAGGGGTAGATGAGAGACTTCTAGGTCTTTCCTATTGGTTGGAATTCATATTCAGAACTAGACTAGGAGGAATCGGCTAGACCCCGACATATAGGATGCTTAGGTTATTCACACCATGGAGAAAATGGTCAACAAAAGCTTAATTAACACGGAGGAATCCACATTGTTATTTTTATTGTGTCTGCTTAATTCTGAATTCTGCTTAATTCTGAATTGTGTAGGAGGAAGGTTTTGGGGGCACTGGCTAATGCAAACTAGAATGACCTACCTAAGAAAGTCATGGGTGATTTCAATCACTTGAGGAAATATCATGTGAAGAAGGTAAAGAAACCCATCCTAAAATATATCCTAAAGAGATTAAATAAAGCAATGGATGTTGCTAATTTCTCTGAACTCAACATGATATAAGGTCAGGTCACCTGGTAAAAATAGGTCCCAAACCAAATGCATCGCTAGCAACCTACATCGGGGCCTTGCCAATGAAGCTTGGATTTTATTATTTCATAAAGAAAATAAGCATGGGAAGTCACTCAAACATTGACCACACATGTATGTTGATCCAACTAACACAAACCATGTACTGGAATAGACCGTTCAGGTTCCTCAAGTACTGGTTTGAATGACCTGGATGTAAGGCCACGGTGAAAGAGGTTTGAGTTTGAGATTTGAAGACAATCCTTTGCTTAATATAGTTAGGAAGTTGAAGAGGTCAACGACCACAACTTATAACATACCATTCAGATTCAAACTTGATAATGATGACATAAGCTAAAAGAATAAAAAGTAGGATGCATTCATAGGTTAGTTGTGTCTTCATATAGTGAAATGATCTATAGGGCAAGCCATTATTTTTTCCAATTTAATGGACCACATCTTGCTTTCATAAAATAGCATATTCTAACAAATTGTCTTTGAACATTTCTAGAAACACCCGTTGAACTAAAAGAACAAGGAAAAATATACAGAACCCTTTTATGTGTATCCATAGATAGGTGAAACAAACTAATCATACAACTTAGTGTGTACTGACTTGCTTAGCTGATACCTTTTGCCAATTCAGTTAACTTATGTGAGTTGTATTCAGATCAGTTTAGTAGACTCAACACCAACTGAAACTTGAGAATTGTATCACATAAGCACATCAATAGGTTTTTTCTGTGTTTAAAGGAGTTCTAGATCTAAACCTTTTTCCCTTATGTTGGATCTCTTTTTTTATCTTTGTTGGCTCATATGGAAACCACACCCCCTCTTTGTAGGATTGTTGTCCAGGTCATTTGCAATTTTAAGGTCTGCTTTTTTGACAATATCCAGTCCAAGGGTCATACAACTTAAGGAAAATAATAGTTACAAAGGTGATATTGATGTATTATATAACATGGGTAGGAAAAGAGAGAAAGGGAGAAGGATTGTATTTGTGGTGTCTTCTTGCTCTTCATCCTCTAAGAGCTATCATGGTGTGTCAAGTTGGGCCACCGTTCTCTGTCTAGGCAGAGAGTGCATAGAAGGGGGTAGGGAAGATGCCGGATGGGGGGGCTAAGAAGGGATTGCATTGGTGGTGTCTTCTTGCACTTTGTCCTCTAACTTTGTATATGTTCAACCCTTTCCCCTGATAAATCCTCCACATACCTCACAAAAAACATGATGCGAGTGGATATAAAACAAGTCACACTCCTCTATGCAATAGTGAATGATATGACTTTTTACTTCATGCATCATGGTCTGCAACAATGAAATTGGAAAACTATTTTTACTTCCTGCATCATGGTCGCATGATATAACTGTGTATACCCTATCTTAACTTCCTTATTACTTTTCAAGGTGTTGCATAACCCAAGTGCTAAACATTGAATGTATAGACGCCCAAAGGACTCGGGCATAGAGTTGCATGCTACACATCTTGATCTTTTTTTATAAAGGTAACCAATAAGAGAAAGAAATCTTATATTTATCACCAACAAGAAATAATTGTATTATATGACTTGTAAACAATAACATGAATTCTTCTTTGTAGAAAATGGCACCGGATAAGGAATGGATCAGACTTGTTGATGATAGGCTTGATGATCCATCATATGAAATCGGTGTTGAAGAGTTTCTTACCTATGCATGTTAAAAAATTGGTGCAGATAAAATCAGATGTCCGTGTGTTTGTTGTGTTAATACTTCTTCTATCCCACGTGATGTGGTGAAAACACACTTGATGGTTTATGGTATTTTGAGTAGTTATACTCTTTGGTATCATCATGGTGAGACGGGAAATGAAAGTGAGTCTGATTCAGATACTTTAGTCAATAACAATGAAGGGGATAATGATGTAGATGATGATTATATGCTAGATCTTCTTGAAGAAATGCACCCTAGTTCACATAATTTTGATAAGAATGATGGTGGAATGGGAAATTCCAACCACGATGATCATGAAGAGGAACCTAATACCGAGGCTAAAAGGTTTTTTAGGTTGCTGGACGACCTCAATCAACCTCTCTATAAGGGATCAAAGGGGTCAAAATTATCTACCTTGGTAAAATTGCTTCATCTCAAGAGCCTTGGAAAATGGAGTAATCATTCTTTCACATTGCTAATTGAATTATTGAAAGATGAACTATTCCCAAGTGATTCAACCTTACCTACCTCTTATTATGAAGCAAAGAAGACAATTAAAGATCTTGGTTGCTCATGTGACAAGATAGATGCATGTGTGAATGATTGTATGCTGTTTAGGAAGGAAGACCATGGCCTTGATAAATGCAAAATTTGCAATACTTCAAGATGGAAGTATGACAAGCACAATGGGGAAGAGAAATTAAAAGCAAATGGCAAAAAAGTACCAGCAAAGATCTTGCGTTACTTCCCACTAAAGCCCTGCTTTCAAAAGTTGTTTATGTCCTCAAAAACATCTTCACTAATGAGGTGGCATCACGATAAAGAAGATGATGGGAATTTACATCATCCGGATGATTCCTTGGCATGGAAAAAGTTGAATGAGCTTCATGTTACTTTTTCTGCAGAGCCCAGGAATGTCAGACTAGGCCTTTCTAGTGATGTTTTTCAACCATTCAACAATTGTAGGTCATCATATAGCACTTGGCCCGTTATTCTTATTCCGTACAACTTGCCTCCTTGGATGTTCATGAAGCAAACAAATCTCATTTTGTCCATGCTGATTCCAGGTTCTGATGGTCTAGGTAATTGTATTGATGTTTATTTGCAACCATTAATAGATGAATTATTGGAGCTTTGGAATAATGATATACAAACATTTGATGTAACTACACATCAAAATTTTGATCTTCGTGCTGCTGTGTTGTGGACCATCAATGATTTTCCTGCATATGGGATTTTATCTGGATGGAGTACCAAGGGAAAACTTGCTTGCCCGTGTTGCCATAAGGGTACTCATTCGATTAGGCTGACTAATGGTAGAAAGGAATGCTTTATGGGTCATAGGCGTTATTTGCCTTTAGATCATTGGTGGAGAAAGAATAAATCTACATTTGATGGCATGATCGAGAAGGGCACACCCTCTACACCACTAAGTGGTGATGATGTCCTCATTCAAGTGCAAAGTTCGGAAGGGAATGTTCTTAGCAAATGTACAAAAAAGGTATCTCACAAGAGCAGAGGGGATAATTGGAACAAGAAAAGCATTTTTTTAAGCTTCCATGCTGGAAAGATCTATTGATACGACATACTTTAGATGTGATGTACATTGAGAAAAACATATGTGATAATATTCTAGGAACTCTTATGAATGTGAAGAATAAGACAAAGGACAACAATAACTCTTATCTAGATTTGCAAGCAATGAATATTAGGTAAGAGTTGCACCCAATGATAATTGGAGGGAAAACAGTGCTGCCTGATGCATCATTCACATTATCTATAGACAGAAAATGTAGGTTTTTAAGATTTTTGAAGGATCTAAAGGTACCAGATGGTTTTTCTTCAAACATTTCCCAGTGTGTGAATCTTAAAGAAAACAAACTTTCAGGATTGAAGAGTCATGATCATCATATTTTGTTTCACCACATACTCCCTCTTGCATTGCGTGGCCTTGTTCCTAAGGATGTTTACGAACCACTTCTTGAGTTGTCACGTTTCTTCAAGGTTTTGGGAAACAAATGTTTAGATATGGGGGATCTGAAGCAAATTGAAGCTCAAATTGCAATTACACTTTGTAAGTTGGAGCAAATTTTCCGACCATCATTTTTTGATGTGATGCTACATTTGCCTATTCATTTATCACATGAGGCTATGTTGTGTGGGCCCATTCATGATCATTGGATGTATCCGATAGAGAGATATTTGTAGACATTGAAGTCCTATATTCGCAACAGATGTTGTCCAGAGGGTTCCATAGCAGAAGGCTTTATAGCAGAAGAATGCATGAATCTTTGTTCTAGATATTTGCATACTGTAGAGACAAGGTTCAATCGTCTTGATAGAAACTATGATGATTATGTCAATGAATGTGCAACATTATCTATATTTTCGTACAAGGGAAGAGGATTAGGATGTGGAACAACAAGGGACCTTGATGCAGTTGAGTGGGAGAAAGCTCACATATACATCTTGAACAATTGTGAGGAAGTTAAGCCGTTCATTGAGTACATGATTCTTGAATTGTGTAGCTGAGCCATTTGCTGATAGATTTTATATTTTGTTTACTAACTTCATCACATGCATTTTCAATTTATTCTAGAGAATATTATCAAGCTCAAGGAGTTGATCCAGATCAAATATCTATTAAGGATTTAAATGAGGATTTCATAGAATGGTTTAAGATGAAAGTAAGTTGGTCTGATTTGTTCAATATGGTTTTGTATACACACTAATTTGATTTAGTTTTTCTACTAACTATCTTTTTTTAGATAGGAGATCAACATGTGAATGATAAAAGCAAGAAGACATATGAGTTGCTTTCATTATCACGTGGTCCACTCAAATGCGTGAAATGTTTTTATGGCTATATAGTGAATGGTTATCGGTTCCACACTAAGTATCATGATGAAAGATCAAGGTCACAATGTAGTGGGGTAACCGTGGTTGGTGATGATGGTAGTGGAATTAGCAGAGATTACTACACACAACTGACTGAGATTATAGAATTATAATATTTGGGCAGTAAGAGAGTGGTATTATTTCTATGTGATTGGTTTGATGTTGTTAAAGGAGTACAGACTGATGCGTATGGATTCACGAGTGTTGATTGCAAGCGCATTTGGAAAACTGTTGAGCCATTTATATTAGCAACTCAAGCATCTCAAGTTTTTTATGCGAATGATCAGATTAATAAGGGGTGGCATATTGTGACAAAGATCGATCCAGGGGACAAGTTGGAGCTAGTTGATGATACAAATGATGCACATGATGATCCAATGCTTATTTCATAATGTTAAATAGATTACTATTCCTCTTTAAGTACTTCTAAACGTGTAACAATTATAATAGTCATACTTATTTTTTTCGTATCTCATTACAATGTTTTTTTTGGTGGTAACCAGCTTGCTCCTCTTTATTGATACTATGTAAAAATATGTACAAAACAGAAAAGAAAATAACAAAAAAAGAGAGTTGTACAGAATGAAACAACTATCTATACATGCTCTCTGAATTATAGAGAGCAGTATCCCACACTTCCTGGACCTCCCTTCTATTATTAAGGAAGACCCTCCTATTTATTTCCTGCCATATGTTGTACATAACAAAACCGATCATTGTTTTGGCTTTGCCACTATGCTGGATCATAAGCTTCTTGTTCTTGTGATGGTGTCAACTTAATTATTCCTTTTTACATTCTATGCAATTATAATTTCATTTATAATGATTTATGCAAGCAATTATATTAACAACTAGCTTGACAATTTTGTAGGAAGTTGGCTGCTAGCACATCAAGAAATGGGAAAGATCCAATGGCTAAGTCCAATGCTAAGAAGTTCATCTCACCACAACAATTGAGTGTAATTGGGAAAAGACGTAATCATGGATTACAAATTAAGAGTCGCTTGTTGAATCATATAAGAGGTAGCAAAAGCATTGGTTACATGGAGTCATGTGATAATCATTTATCCTTTTTGAACAACTTGACTTCCAAACAAAGCAATATTCAGGATCAATCTAGAATGGCTCCCATGTCAAAAAGAATTACTCCTCCACCAACTGAAAATGTTTCTCCACCACAAGACTGTGATGCTCCTCCAACTGAATATGTTCCTTCCCCACAAACTGAAGCTGATCCTACACCTCTTGAAGAAGTTCCTATTGAACCAGAATAGAACGTGGAGACCGAACTGATGTCCACTAATGTCGTCAATGATATTTCAATGTGTATGTTCGCTTTCCTTTATTCATAATAAGCAGATTCAAGGGCTTGAGTCAGACATTCCTTAACTTGTTTTATTTATTTTTTATTACTGAATATAGCCAGTGCCACTGAAAAGGCAATCAGACATCGAGGACGTAACAAATGTAAAAAAGTGGCTAGACTAAAAGGAGGTGCCAAGATAGATGTCACATTCTATCAAGGTCGCCCTGTTGGAAAAAATCATAAGGTGTGGAGTAGACATTTGGGCAGGATTATTCGTTATCAGAATATTTGCCCAATCAAAGTGCATTCTTGGAATGAAGTTACAGATAGATAAAAAGATCACATGTGGGCTACAGTTATGGTAATATCTTCTACACTTTATTGTTATAATCATTTGACAAACATCCATGATGCATTGATGTTCTTGTGTAATTAAACATGTATTAGGATAAATTATCAAACGACCACATGGAGGAACACAAAGCTCACACTTTAAAACACTTGAAAGAATTATGGATAAAGTGGAGGGCATCAATGCATCAAACTGTCAAGGGGTTGGACATGCAAAAACTATCAAAGAAACCTATGGCAATTGAAGTTGATAGTGATTGGGAATGGCTTGTGAAAGAGATTTTTCACAGTGAAAAGTTTATGGTGACCTTTTTATTATAAAACTTTACATCAATTCAAATTATTTGTTCTTATATTTCTTTTTTTTTTCTATCTATATGCACATTATACTAAATGCAGGCATCGAGTAAGAGAAACTCCATAAACAAATAAGGGTTGAGCAATAAGTTACTTCATCACACTGGTAGCATGCGTCTTAGAGAAATATCATGGCAGAAGGTTGTTTAATTTTCTCTTTATGCTATACTTTGTCTCTAGGTATGCATATAACTTTTTTGTTATACTATAGGGAGGAAAAGATGGGAACCTACCTGACTTGGGAACAATGTACTTTGAAAGCCACAAGAAGGGTGATACCTTAGGTATTATGGAGTCATCTCAAGTTTATGTAAGTAAGAAAAAAATATCTATTTTCGGTCCATTAGTTACTGACATAAATTGTTGATTCAGGAAAAAATCATAACCATCCATTAAGCAGAGCCATCCCTTTGCCCCGTTGAGGTCGCCGAAAAAGTGTATGGAGAATCAAAGACAAAGAAATACATATGCTGTTATGGTGGAGGTGTAAATCCAAGAGATGTTAGAGGACCATACAAAACAAAGAATGGCTTACTTGATGAACTCAAAGCAAAAGACCAAGCATTGAAAGACAAGGAGGAAGCTTTGAAATTTTAAGAGAAAGCACTTAAAATAGTTGAAGATGGAAAGCGTGCCACACAAAAATGTTTGGAAAATGTGGAAAATGTACTAGATAGGATAATCAGCAATCAAAAATTTTAGAAACTTTTGGATTTTTGTGAGGATGATGATGGTTGTGCCTTTTCTCCGGCTATTTTAGATGATGATACCTCAAATTAGTTATGAGGTCAGTTCACCAATTGATGATGTTTCTTGTTTCCATTGTATTATTTATAGTATATATATTTGCATATCATAGTTTTCTATTACACATATCTATTAGTGAAATGAAACTAACTACTTTATTATTTTATCATGTAGGAATTGGAGTCTCCAATTCTATTAACCATTTGGATCCCATCATTTGGTTAAGCTGGAACATTAGGCTATGAAGGAAGACTTGTTAATATTTATATTTTGTTACTGTTTATATTTATTGTTCTAGACATTATCCACCTTTTCTTATGAACAAAATGTAGTAGTGTTGATCTGAGTACAACTAATAGTAGGATAAAAAATATATTCATGTTTCTCAGCTATGATGTAGCTAATTTACTAGACTGGTTTGGTGAAGTTTTATTGAGAAAATCAATTATATCTTTTATAAGTATACCGATGGTTTATTTTTTGTATATGTTGGTTTTTAGGCCCCATACTTGGTCCTGTGGGAGGTGGCCAATGATAGTGATGTTTAGATTGTGGTTAAGCTAATGCCATAGTATGAATGTGGTTGTATCACTTTGAGTACAAATTGGTTGTATGTAACCCATGAGGGGTTGTTATCATTTAGCATTTGTCATTCTTTTCAATCATATGTAATAATGTGTTAACATTTAGTTCAGACATAACTGTACTCTTCAAGCTCTAGAAATCCCACTGCCAATGAGGATGAGTCAGAATGGTGGTGAACCAACTCTGAGTTAATCGCAACAGGTATATTGATGTTCAAATGTATTTTAGTGTTCTATGATTTTGTTGCACCTGATTTTTTTCCCTTTAATAAGTAGCAATATCTATTCCAGAAACATCATCAGAATGAAGATAAGTAGATTAATTAGATTTCAGTGGTTCTCGTTTGCAGGGACTTTGGATCTTTTCAAGTCTTTCAGTAGTTTACATGCACATATGGGTATGAAACTAGGCTGCAATGACATTCCTATTTTATATCACTCATCCAAAGATTGGATATTCTGGAGGCAACCGATGTAGTACCACCTCAGAGTACTTCAAGTAAGTATCAAGTGAGCACTTCCTTGAGTAAATATAAGGAAAAAATGATTACTTTTCTAATTTCTATTCAATAAGTCTGGTAGGTATGTCCAGTTGTTGGATTTGCTTAACATTCTGACATTTTGCAACATCTTCAAAATTCTGAAAACAAAGATTATTGTTCCCTGGAAAACAAATATTATTGTTCCATTCTCCCCCATTTAGCATGGAGAGGGAAAACCTGAGAGTTATGAACATTTCTTTTTATTGGTTAAACACAACTTTATTGTGGCTCTTTCAAGCAACTAGGAAATAGTTATAGAATTGGATTGACTCAGTAGCACCAAATTCTTACTCACATCATACTCGGACCAACAACCATGAGTGTGAGGATGAATTCAATAACACCGAATTCTTAGTCACAACATACTCAGAACCAAAATCCATGAGTTCAGTCACACAAGAAATATTATAGTAGAATATGCACACCACTAGTCATTTTAGTTTCAATTCCTAATAAAATTCAGGCTATGGAATGAGTGTTAACGTAGTTATTTCTTTACAGAGCAGGCATAAGGAGTTGACGTATTCTCAATAAGTCTGGTAGGTATGTCCAGTTGTTGGATTTGTTTAACATTCTGATATTCTACAACATCTTCAAAATTCTGACATTCTTCAACATCTCCATAACTCACCTGAGAGCTATGAATATTTCTTTTTATTCAGTAGAACCTAGAGATGGACAACTACCAGATCTGGTCGTTTCCTACCCCACCTTAGGTATTTTTTTATTTACTTTTCTCACTTGATTCTAGCATCCATATGGTTGATTCCTGCCCCACCTTTTTCATCCAGTTTAATCTGCAACAGAACATGGGGTAATTCAAGGTTGCAGGTGAACAAAAATGGCCACTCAAGAATGTAGCTAGCAATAGGCTACATCATCTTCATAGACGCCTTAAAGGACGACATGACTGTAGCTTCTATTATGTGAAAGTAAACAAAAATGGCCACTCAAGAATGTAACATCTATTACGGTGAGAACAACTAAATGTTTGTTGTCTTAGAGCTTTGATTTAATTCATTTCTTTCATCTGATGTTGCTTTACTAAAAATTCTTTTTCAAGCTATTGAACTCTTTTAAATATCCATGCTATATGTTAATTATTTATAATGTGTTAAAAATTCCCAAATGTCAACATGTTCTAGTGCGCTGTTATCTATCTTGCTTTTGTCATTACAGAGTTGATATCATCCTGCATAAACCAATCAGCAGAAAGTCTCAACATGTCATTCTTTTGCTGAAAATATGGGAGCAAAATATCCATTATACTTCATAGGGCACTCCGCCTTGTATGTGATGAACTCCATTTCTAAACTAGAGTCACTTGCTGATATGTAGTTACTGAACTGATATCACTATGCTTGTGTCGTCCCTCCGAGCAGAGCTAGGAGTTCTCCCTCCTAAGGATCTACACCTTGGCCCCTGGTAGTGACTCCCTTTACCCATTTGCCTTTGGAGTCTGAGAATATAGCTTGTGCTCTGCACCTTCTCGGTATCCAAGACGTTGTCCACATTAATCAGGCATCACCCATTCAGTTGATGAGGCACCATCCATTCATTGTTTCTATCCTTATTAGAACAGGACTACAATATAGGCTTCCATATATAGATGCATCACCTCCCCTGTAAATGTTTTCAATATCACCCTCATAAATCCAATGTGCCAAAAAATCCATCCAGGCGTCTAGAAAATCCAATTCACAGTGCCAACTTGGTGTCATCTATTTCCACATAACTCACCCTAAGACCTCAATCCCTCATTAACTTCAGCAAAATCACCATTGCCTTCATCCCTACTTCATACTGCGAATCAATCTGAATCTATGATTTACAAGCTACTACCATCCTACCGTGATGGTTCGTGATCATGCACGCCATCCACCCCACTCTTTCTTCTCCAATCTCCCTTATCATACCAATGACCAGGGTGCTCAAGACACACTTTTTTGAAAGTGAAAGGAGCTCACAGATGTTCTTTCTTCCCCGTTGAGTCCATCATCAATAGGGGACAGTGATCTGACGACCTGTCTCTAGCAAGGTGCTGGATGATAGAGTTGTTGTTAGTCATCCATTTGGAGCTGGCAATTACAGTGGATTACATGTAGTATTGTCCAAGATCTTCTCATAAGTCCCTAAAGACTGAATGACAAGGAGACAAGTGGCTAATGCCTTCACTTAGTTTAGAAATGCCCATGTAGCTACCTAATTTTGGATAAACACAAATCTGGGCTAATTTTTTGTGATCATAAATTTAGTTTCATTTTGGGGTTTGGGTTATGTTTTAATAAACATACACACCCTTCTTTGTTCTTTGAGATGTGTTGGAAGTGGTTCTCAGTAGAGAAGCATGGAGTGATAAACATGCTACCAGAACAACATATTTTGTTCTATAGTATCTTTTTCTTTCTTCCATATAGTTGAAGTGATGCCCGCTTTCAATCCTTTCTGCTTAGTTTCATTTGACCACTTTCAGTTATATATATAGAACTATTTGGTACTTCTTATCGAAATTATGTTACAATATTGGATATGTTAATGATACTCCACTAAGTTTGTAACATTGGATATGATAATGATACTCCACTCAGTTATATATATATATATATATATATATAACTATTTGATAATTTTTGTAGTTCTCATGGTCTGCATGATTCTTGCGGTAGCATGGGTGATCATTACACATGAAAATGCCCATACAAAGGTCTCACAACATAGTAAGAATCAATTGTTGCTGCCCTCTCTGCTACTGCAACGATATGGAAGAATGGTACACATGGATTGACTTCAAAATCCCAGTTTTAATTTTCTGGAATCACCTTCACATGTCTGCTCAGGTATACGCTGTAGATTTTGGCAGCTTCTTCTAATTTTTCATTTCTCAGTCTTTCTCCTATTCTAACCAATGCTTCTCATGACTCCATCCTCCTTGATAGACATGCACCATGTATCCATTCTCAGGGACGCAACATTGGAACCAATGCGATATTTTTCAGGGAAATTTTGTTACTCTTAAGTTTTTATATTGTTAATTCTGGTGGTTTTGACTCTGTATCACATGATTTGGTACTCGAAACTGCACCTCCATGAGGAGGAGAGTGGGCTGAAGTAGGACAGTGAGGAGCTACGACTTGATCACTAGTCTAGTCCCTTCCAATATCCACACATACAATGAGTTGTCGTTGAAGGTGCAAGTACCTGTTAGCACCCTAAATTTTGACTATAGACAACTCTGGTGCTCTCTGCAATGCAAGGTATGTTACCAATAAAACTTAAAGGTCTACTCAGTAGCTATCATGCTAAAATTGATGATATGCCCCACTGTTGTAGAAGGATAACGTCCCTGCATTCTACACCCTATATCTTCTGCCTTATCATAGACCCAACATATGGGGTTTTGTTGCCCATCTAGTTTATCTCGACCACCTTTTTTATGTTGTTCAGCAATTTCTTCATGTTTATCATAAATGGAACCATGTTCCTTCTACTTTTGTTTTATTCTTTCCAATTCCTTTATTTGGTTCCTATAAAAGTCATCTTATTTGATGCTCATTCTGTCTCATATGATTCCTCCTGGTGTTCATCGTAAAGCGAATGAGGTTCCAAACAATGTTGTGCAAGACTTAACTCACCCTGGTCATTATTCAATGAGGTCCGTCAATCCAAAAGTACGTCTTTATTTATTGTTCTAGTCCATGGTACTATTTTTTTTGGTGGAGTGTTTCATCACTTTATTCTAGCCATTTTCCTCCATATAGTTGTACTATGTTTCTTTCTATTTTTTTTCAATTTGTATGATTAATGACACCAAAGGCATTGTATGGTTTGTCCAATGCATGTGAATGTGATTTACAATTACTTATAATAACCAAATTGCCATTTTCTGATAACAGGACCCTCAATTCTCATGTAGGCTTCAGCTTGAGTCCACCGTGAAGAAAAAAGTGTTACCCAACTAACCCACAACAAGCAAGATCCTAGATTTCAAAGCTACAGTTGTTGAAAGCAACTGAGAAGATCTATACAATATGACATTTGTAGTTTCTAAATCACATTCTCTTCTAACATTCTTTGGCCCATTTCATAAGGTATCCAACCTCCTCTCAATTTTCATGAAATTCATCATCAGCTGTAATTATAGAAGATGATGATGCTGTGTTGATTACCACACTGATCTTATGCCAACTTTATATTTCTCAACCTTTATTTTGGGTAGAAGAGCATGTGTTCTTCCTAAAGCCAACCATTGGCCACTCATGTTTGCTGCTAATGGAATGCAAAAGGTGTCCGTTAAAAACAGAACTTGATTGCATTGAAGATTTAAGTTCAAAGAAGGTATGTGATTCCTTAGTCCATTTCGCTTGCTACAGATTTAGCATACTAATTCTATAAAAATTCCAATTCTTCTATATGTGCTTTATAGCGAAAAATGGACCTCTTGAAACTTATATCCCTAGAATCATACTTTGTACTAAGTAGTAGGTTGTCATCTCCATCATCAAAATTAGACACAATACCAATTGAAGAGGCTGGTTCACACTATCCTTCTACAGAGGCATATATTGCAATGTGAATGAGTTCATGCAACACTTTTTGTAGCATCTATTATGTATATATCTCTTGTTTCCCTATTTTGTTTTTTTCATGACTAAGATATGTCCAAGCCATAGATGCTAGGACACTATAATGAATGTTCTATATTAACCAAGTAGGAAACTAGTTGGGCTTTCCCATATTATTGATGAGCATATCTCAATCAAAATAAATTTAGTGGAAAATACAATACAAAACATTATCTTTGGGATACTGACTATTTTTGTTTCAAAGTACATAATCCATATTCTACAACATTATTTATTATTGATGGAAGTGCAGTCTGTAATTGTACATTAAAGACATGCCGTGTTGATGTAAAATCAGACAACTATTGATGCGTGTTTGCAGAGGATAGAACAATTGCATGTCCGACACACTTAGGACCATAGTGTTGCCTTTGCCACTACCCCCCCCAATGACTTCTCCAAAATTAGCCAAAGCCAAGTTTACCACCCTAAGCGTTCCATCATGTTGGATGACCCTAATTATTTTGGGGATTGAATCACTCCTTTTTGTTTTAAGCTTATTTTGAGTCCCATGAACACATATGTTAATGTGCCTTAAAATGTTATAAACATTACTAAACATCAAATGTTCATATTCAAACCACATATCTATATGATTTTGACAATGCACATTAGATTGGCAGAAAGGCACAAGGAATGGCATAGAAGACCTGAACATTGACGGTAAAGAGCACATTTAAAAGGATCTGAGATTCTGATCCTATTCAAAGGCCCGATGTAATTAAACATAGCCTTATCCTTATAACAACATAGCAAACTATGACGAACAGCTGCATTTAAGCTCAAATCTATAGACAGGAGTACTAGAGAAGACACTTTAAACTCGACACCTGCCACCCTAGTTGGATTAAGCTTAGCTCCTACACATCGATCTAATGAAGGAACATTTGGGAGATATTCCCAAAAGGTGCTCCAATGTTCATGGTGGGAAATTGGAAGAGAGGGTCACATGTTCTATACATCATGTTGGTGAAAGAATGCTCATCAACCACTTGAGGGATGGAGTCATTCCCAATTTTTTGTGAAGGCTTTTATCCCTATTGGGTTTTAGCAGGGCTTCTCCTGTGAATGGGCAACCTCAGAACCAAACTGGCATCTATGTTGCTGAATTGATGAACTCCAGTTCAAGAATTTGGGAATGGAATAAGCTATTTGAGACTTTTACAGTTGATAATTGTCGTGAGAGGCTGCTATCACTCTAGATGTAGGTTCTAATGTTGACTCAATACCTTTGGCTGTAGGACAAAAGCATGTATACTCTCATAGTTTCATACTTCTATTGGATCCATAAAGTAGAAGTTTCCTTCATTAGGCTAATATGGTGGACCAAATTAAGTCTGATATCTGGTTTACATGTGCCCAGAGCTCCTTGCGGACATACCTTATAGTTTCAAGTCTGATATCTGGTCTCTAGGTAACCCAAAGTTAGTTTTTTTTATTGACTTCATGATAGCCCACAAAGCCTCCCACCTCACATTGTCTTGCTTTAGTTTGTGAACTAAACATAGGAGTGCTTGTGAACTAAACAGAAGAGTGTTGCAAGCAGCTTATGCACATCTTTCAGTCGACGACACAATCCAAAATACTTCTTGAGATCATGGAACCAATTTGGAAGTACCTCAAGATTACACTCCCCTATTTAATCAACTACATCTTGCTTCTTGATACACTCTGACGTATACCCAGTTACCCACATTGCTGAGTTGAGACCACCTACAATGGCGCTAATGTTGGGGTATGGGACATTCTGGCTTATATATATGTGTGCGTCGTCTGATTTGCAGTAGCAAATTAAGGCATTTGAGGACTGTCTTCAATTGTGCCTCCATGGTTGTCTTGAATTTTTTTCAACTCTTCCTGGTTCACTATCTTTGTGGACAAAGAATACACATAATATTGGCACTTGTTTATAAGGTGATGTCATAGTGGAGGGTTAAATAAGGATGCTGTTGTAGTTGGCAGTGGAACAAGGTGATGTCAGAGTGGTTTTGTATTGGTGTTTGCTTGGTTGTGGTGTGGTTGCTGAGTTATGGATGGGGCTGGAGAGGTCCGAGAGGATACTAGTGTAGGCGTTGGGTGGGGTTGCTATGCGTGATGGCTTGGGCTACTGGATTATGGCTGTGGCTGTAAAGGTTAACGCTGGTGGCAAGGGGTTACTGCTGGTGATAGTGGAACATCGGGGGGTTGTTCCTTGTTAGGTGCACATGGAGGGTTGATGGAGGGGCAACTAAGGGAGGGAGGGACGAATGGGCTTGCTGCTATATTTTCATCTATTTGAGAAATCAATTAGGATGCTACTTTGACATCCTAATTGGTTTTCATAATGAATATCGAGCCATGTCAACATCTAAAGTTATTTTTAATCCAACAGTGTGTCAATTTTCAGCTTGCAAAAGTGGCTTGCTACTATATTTTCAGCTGTTTGAGCTGTCAATTAGGATGCTACTTTGACATCCTAATTGGTTCTCATAATGAATATTGAGCCATGTCAACATCTAAAGCTATTTTTAATCCAGCAGTGTGTCACCAACTCACCATTTCTCTAAAATTCTGCTTTCTGTGAACCTCGACATTTCTCCTTGCATTTGAATGGTGATACTTGTATGCTTATCATGTCTTAACTAATTCTATTCAATTATTTAATCGTCTAAATTTTTCAAGCATATTCATGAACCAGTTCAAGAACTTGTTAGTCTACTATTTTGTACGCAAACCATAAGAATCATCCATTCTAGTAATGGGGTAGCATTAGTACATGATGCTATAAACATATTCTCTTGTTTATCTATGATGACGTCAACATATTTCATAATAGTTTTGTATCATACCTTTGGTTATACTCAGAATTTTCGTGAATAGGCCTAATGTTTATAGTTCTTGCTCATTTTGTATGATTATGTTGATGATGTTTGAGCTGTTGCAAAAGTGGCTTGCTGCATATATTCACTAAATGTTTTTAATATATACGTTGAAACCGCAACTAGACTCTCATCTTGATTCATAATACATTTGTTTTTATTATTTGTAATGCAGGTAATATTTTTGTCATAAGTCTTACATTCGAAAAAGAACAAATAAGATATAAAATGGTTCATTATTTCAATCAAACTGGACGTTCATTAGACTCATACTACATAAATGTATATATCCTCATCCTTCACTGTGCCATTAGTAAATATTGTATAGTCGGTCTGGAGGAGCATATGGGTTTTAAATGTGTGTGTGTGTGTGGGGGGTTCGAAGCTTCCAAACCAAAAGTAGATAATTAATAAGAAAATATCTAATTAGATATCCGCTAACTACTTGTGACCTTTTTAATTTTTGTATCTTTACACTTTTCTTTTCCTGTCCGATATAATGTACACAACATCTTAGCTTCTGGAAAGGCCTCCGTTTACAATTATCTTCTGGAAAGGCCTTCTTTTACCTATTGTAAACAACACAGAGCTACTATTTTCAGCCTTGAGACTTGACATTTCATGTTGATTGCTTGGAGCTGAAGTTCAAGTTGACTAGCTTGGGTTGCTAGGCATTGAACAGTTGTCATGTTCATTTACTTTTATGAAGCCTTGTGTGCAGATTCTTTTTGCTGATATTTTGGAGTTTTCTAACTATGGCTTGCTAGTGTTCTTGTACATATATACATACATTTCTAATCAACTCTTCTTTGATGAGTTCTTATAATATTTTTTTTAGGATCTCAAACTCAGTTTTGGAGTGCTTGGAGTATTGAGATGTCACATAAAATGGCTTCTTGTTTATCTAAACCTAAGGCTTCGAATTAGACTTGGGTTTGGTGTTTCTTGTGACTATAAGCTACCTGCTGAGTTGGTGATACTCTCTGTATTCGAGATGAGCTTACTATCAACAATTGCTCTTTTTAAAAGTTCTCCAGAAACTTTGGTTCAGATCTGCTTTATGCTGAAGACTTGTTTCCTGTTGATCTTGTATAGATGTGATATTCATTGAGCTGATTTTTTCTATATTAAATATAGGCCTCCTACCCTATACACTCTTGTACATTTTTCAGTTTTAGAGAAAAAAGAAAGAAAGAGGGGAGATGCACACTTGTAAGACCAAAACAAGTTACTTGTTATATTGTATTTGGTAACTTATTGAAGGTGGCAAAGGCCCATGTCCTCCACTATGTAAATTAACATTTATTAATAATAAAAGAAAATATTTGTGGATTTTCTATGTATTTGTCCAATTGTGTATCTTAGATGGCTATTATTGACGAGTTATGTTATGCAAGATATGATGCACACAAATTTTGAAAACTATAGCTTGAGCAATGTATATCACCAAAAGTATTTACGACGGAAGTTTTTCATCCTAATTAACCTTGATAAAAGTATCAACAAAGTGGTCCTTATTGGTATTTACGACACAATTATTTCACCATGATTGTTAATTATGACAAAAAGTTTAAGTTGATGTTATATCCATTAGTGATAACATATATTATCCGTCGTTGTTGATTATAACGATGGAACGAAATATGTTGTTGTTATTAATAATAATGACAAGATCAATAACGACAACATGCGACGATTTATTTCCCCCCTCCTTAATAGTTATAACAACGACTTTTTCCACAATTATGATCGACATTTTCTGTCGTTATTGTTATAGTTTCTTATAGTGGTATTGGTTCAACCTCAAGGGAGATGTTTCCCTCTTCAACCCTAGGTATATCAAGTTGCATGTGTGTCGGGTTATATGTATATCAAATTAGGGTTACCCATGTCGACTTCCATACTCAACTAAAAGCATGGAGATTCAACACTCTTCCTCACTAGTCATTACTATATCATAACAAGTCACATCATGGTAGGTATATTGGTTTAGATGAAGGCATATCAGTTTAGCATGTCGGATTACATTGCGTATCAGTTTAGCACATCATATCGGTTTAGCATGTCATATCGATTTGGTCATCTTCTACCTCAAGCTGACAATACTAACAAGGCAAAGGAAAAGTGCATCTCATAGAAGCAACTTAGCAAGGTTCTATTCTCAAAAATAGAATGTAAGGCTACCAAGAATAGCTACTGATAAGCAAGGAATAATGAGCTAAGGACAACTAGCAAGGTAATAAGTAAAAGGTGATAATAGCATGGTAGGTTTAGAGTTATATAACCCGCCTCAAGAACAACCGCCAAGCTTTAAGCTCCAAGGTTAAGCTCCAAGCTCATGAACTCAAGGTAGAGGGAGAAGATCCTCCAAGCACAACACCTCCAAGAAGGAAGATAGAACCAAGGTTAAGAGAGAGCAAAAGAGAGGAAACAAGATACCAAGGTCAGTGGCTGAGAAGAAGAAAGGAGAGAAAGAAAGCTAGAAAACCATGGCTTAATAAAGAAGAAGATGAAAGAGAGAACCACAAGCTTTTGGCTCACCCACCAAGCTCTAAAGGAGAGTGCTCTTCAAGCTCAAGGTAGGCTACCAAGGAGAGAAATCAAAGATCACATAAAGGGTTCTCTTGCATGGGAAGAGAGCAGTATATATACATGGCTGATGAGAGAGAGAGAGAGAGCAAGGGGAAGGTGTCACCACCTTAGAACCCTAGAAGACACATGTCTAAGAAGAAAGGACACATGTAACACCATTGAAAAAGGTGATAGGATCTATGTATTGCCCACTTGGTCACTAAGTAAGGTCAAGGTCGACACACCCATCTACCCCCTTCAAAA
The DNA here is from genome assembly GCA_963693085.1 of Alisma plantago-aquatica. Taxonomy (NCBI): domain Eukaryota; kingdom Viridiplantae; phylum Streptophyta; class Magnoliopsida; order Alismatales; family Alismataceae; genus Alisma; species Alisma plantago-aquatica. Next base: position 532,319,435 of record OY856415.1, read on the forward strand.
ACCGATAGGGATGCAACCCTAGGTCACAAACTAATATGGTACTCCTCTAGAGTCACCACAACTTGATATGGTGATCGTCAAGGTACCACCAAACTGATAGGATGTCCCTCAAGACACCCTCAACCAATATCAAGCCTCCTCAAGGCAACCACAAACCTATACAGGGTCTCACCAAGGTTCTCAAGCTCGAGACAACACTCTTATGAGAAAAGCACACCTCAAACATGTGTCCAAAACATCACAAAGGATGTCACCACTCAACCAAGACCAAAAAAAGGTGCCCAACACTTTCTCTATCCTCTAGATGATGCTAAGAGAGAGAAGAAACACTCTATAGGTGGAAAAATTGCACATCAACCCCTATTCTGGGTGAATTGCAAGTTTGCACCAAACCTCTCCACAAAACACTAGCATCAAGAAAAAAGATCAAAAAAGGAACACAAACCTCCAACATACCCTAATTACATCTCAGGTGATTAGAGCAAGGAGCTAAGCAACACACTTAAGCACAAAAAATAGGGTTAGCCCAAAACGTGGGTCAGGGTCCTTATAAGACATAAACTCCTAACATGGATTTCACCCCCAAAATACTAATAGAAAAGAGAAGGGTACTTCCTCCTCATCTCCTCTTCGAGCTCCCACATGGCTTCCTTAACACCACGATGATGCCAAAGAACCTTCACAAGCACAAGGTCCTTTCTCTTCAACTTCTTCACCCTTCAATCAAGGACCAACACTGGACCCTCCACATAGGTCATATCCTCATCAAGATCCACGTCCAAAAATTGTAACACTGACTCTGTATCCGGATGGCACTTCCTCAGCATATTGACATGGAGCACTGGATGCAACATGTGCAACTCAGGTGGCAACTCCAACTTGTAGGCCACCTTCCCAACTCATTCCACAACTAGGTAAGGTCCCATAAACCTGGGAGCCAACTTACCCTTCTTCCCAAACCTCAAAAAACCTTTTCATGGAGAGACCTTCAGATATACTTTGTCGCCCACTTGGAACTCCAAGGGTCTGTGATGATTATTTGCATACGAATTTTGTCTATCCTGTGCTACTTTCAACTATTGTTGTATCACTTTGATCTTCTCTTTCGTATGTTGAACAAGCTCAGGACCCAGAAGTTGATACTTCCCTGTCTCATACCAACACAACGGAGACCTAAAATGCATCCCATACAATGCCTCATATGGTGCCATGTCAATACTTCTCTGATAGCTGTTATTGTAGGTGAACTCTATCAGATTGAGGTGTATATACTAACTTCCTATAAACTAAAGAACACAAGACCTCAATAGATCCTCCAATATCTGGATGGTCCTTTCAGATTGACCATCTATCTGTGGGTGGAAAGTAGTGTTGAACTTCAAATGTGTACCCAAAGTTGTATGCAGTTGCTCCCAAAAGTGACTTGTAAACTAAGGACCTCTATCAGATATGATAGTTTCTGGAACACTATGCAAACACACTATCTCATCCACATATACTTGAGCAAGTTTCTTTGCTATGAATGTTGTCTTCATGGGAAGGAAATGCACTGACTTGGTCAACCTATCAACAATTACCCAAATGGAATCATAATCTTTGGTTGTCCTATGTAGACGAATCACAAAGTCCATAGTCATATGATCCCATTTCCACTGAGGTATAGGCAATGGTTGCAACATCCATGTATGCTTCTGATGCCCAACTTTGACTTGCTAACACACAACACATCTTACAACGAACTCAACTACATCCTTCTTAAAGCCAGACCACCAATACATATCCTTCAGATTGTGGTACATCTTGGTACTACCTGGGTGAATAGCATACATAGATGAATGGGCCTCTTCCAACACCATCTTCCATAGGTTATCCACATCAGGAACTACTATCCTGTGATGATAACACACTATCCTGTCTTCCTTCTCTTGAAAACCATCACACTTCTCACTATCAAAGTCTGATCTAATTTGTTGTGTCACAATATATGTCTGTTGAGCTTCTTTGATATGTTGTCTCAGCGTAGGCTTCACTTGTAATTGTGCCAACAAAGTGACTTAAAAAGACACTTCCAATTTGACATTCATCTGACACAAGGAGACCAACATGTCTTGTTTGTGGCACATTAAAGAACTCAACTGACCTCTATCCATAGATTAAGACTTCCTGCTCAAAGCATCTACCACAAAATTTGCCTTTCCCAAGTGATAATCAATCATGCAATCATAATATTTGATCAACTCCATCTAATGCCATTGTCTCATATTCAACTCATGTTGTGAAAAGATATACTTTAGGTTCTTGTGATATGTGAAGACCTGACACTTTTCTCCATACAAATAGTGCCTCCAAATCTTCAAAGCATGTAAAACTACAACTAACTCCAAGTTGTGGGTTAGATAATTCTCCTCGTGTTTCTTAAGCTGTCGAGAAGCAAAAGGAACTACATGCTTATCCTGCATCAACACACATCCCAAACCATTCTTGGATGCATCACAAAAGACAATGTATCCTTTTCCTTGCTCGAGCAAAACCAAAATAGGTGCACTTGTCAGCTTCTCCTTCAATGTCTGAAAAGCTCGTTGACATCTGTCATCCCAAACAAATGACACATCCTTTCATGTCAATCTTCTTAGGGGTAAGGCGACAGTGTTGAAGTCCTTGATGAATCTCCTGTAGTAGCCAACCAACCCTAGGAAACTGCACACTTCTGTCGATGTCTTTCGTTGCTCCCATTTTATCAGAGACTCTACCTTCTTAGGGTCTACGTGTACTCCTTTTGCAGATATAACGTACCCCAAGAAAGCTACCTCCCTCAACTACAACTCACAATTGCTAAACTTAGCACAGAGTTGGTGTTGTCTCCACACTTTCAATGCCTAACGTAGATGCTGTTCATGTTGTTGACTATCTGACTATATATCAAAAAGTCATCTATGAAGACAATGACAAACTGATCAAGGAATGGTCACAATACCATGTTCATCAAATCCATGAACGTTGATGTTGCATTGGTCAGCCCAAATGGCATAACCACGAACTCGTAGTGACCATACCTCATCCTAAAAGTTGACTTTGGTATGTCATCATCCTTGATCCTCAATTAATGATAGCCTGACCATAGATCTATCTTTGAGAACACCATCGTGCTACACAATTGATCAAACAAGTCATCTATCCTCGGTAAAGGATACTTATTCTTTATCATGACTTTGTTCAACTACTTGTAATCTATGCATAGCCTCATATACCCATCATTATTCTTCACAAACAATACTGGAGCACCCCACAGTGATGTACTCAGCCTGATGAAACCTTTGTCAAGTAGTTCTTGCAACTGTCTCTTCAATTCTGCCATCTCTATCAGAGCCATCCTATATGGTGTCTGAGCTATGGGTTGCGTACTAAGATCCAGATTGATCTCAAAATCAATCTCACAGGGTGGGGGAACACATGAAAACTCTTCAGGAAACACGTCCTCAAACTCCCTAACTACCAGGACTTCCTGGATACTAAGGCTCCTCACCTATGTATCCACCACATGGGCCAAAAATGCCTCGCATTCTTATCTCAGAAGCTTCCTTGCTACCATAGCCGATACAAGACACGTCGGGAGAATCTTCCTATCTCTTTGGAAGATCCACGTCTCAGTACCATCCACAAATGTTGCTTGCTTAGAACTACAATTCAAGACTACTATATACTTCTCCAAGGTATCCATTCCAAGGATCACATCGAATCCATGCATGTCAAGTGGTATAAGATCCACTTGAATGTTGTGTCCCAAAAAAGAGAGAACACAGGAAGGACACACATCCTACAATAATGTAGAACCAACCAACGGGGTTTTGAGAAACAAGCTACTCTTCCTACAAATAACAGGCAAAGAGCAACTACTAAGCACTTCACATGCGATAAAAGAGTGTGTTGCACCCATGTCAACAATATATATATATATATATATATATATATATATATATATATATATATATATATATATATATATATATATAACAAGAAGAAGATAAATCCGAATGAAATAACTCCATCTGACCTATCACCACTACTGGGTTGACCACCGCCTCCTGCTGACTCATCACGTAGAATATAGCCATTGCCTGTTGTGGCCCCCGTCCTCTACTTCCCTGACCAGATGATCCATATTGGGACATTTGGCCACATCCTCCTCCTGCACCACTGTTCTGTTATCTCTATGAACCTTGATGACTGTGCCTCAGTTGTTGAGTCACTTCATCATCCTTCACTAGGCGGAACGGTTTGGTATGGCCAACTTATCCACATTGTAACATGTTTTGTTCTCATACTAAGGCCTAGGTGGTCTTGTCACTGATGTTGATGCAACACTCTGGGATCCTGAGGGTAGAAAAATATGGCCTCTTCCCTTGCTTGGTGACCACTGAGTTGAAGAACTGAATCTCTATGATGTTGGCAGTGCAGAAAACCTTAGCTTCTTGAAACCAAATGTTTATGTGCATGCAAATTGTTGGGTTGAGACCTTTGATATCTACAATACCTGAGAGCCTTCATCCGTGTTTTTACTTCAGATAATAGTTTCTCTTGTTGATCGAAAGGTAGTTGTGCATTAATGATTACCTAGATTTCTCTTTTCTTCATCAAAGAACTTGTACTTTAGACCTTCATGAAAGAGCTTGAGATCTGTCAGTGGTTTTGAAATGGAGGCATCTTTTGGTTCATGCTGAAGAGAAGCATTTTTTACTATTTTAGTAGCTCCATAAAACTCTTCTTATTCATCTGTGGTCGTCAAGTATGCTAGGATTTCTTCAACCTTGGGATTGTCAAATCCTGAAGCAGGGTTGTTTAAAGGTTGCAATAGGGGGTCGACTATAGCATTGTGCTCTTCTATTTCTATGAGTAGCTGATTGCAACAGTCGGTGAATAGATTATTTCTATTGAAGAGGAGCCCCACATGTGATTGAGTATGTGGAAATTGATAAATTTGTTCCCAACTCTTATTGTGATTATCCCATAGGCCAAATCAATCAATGCTCGTGCTGACTCTTATTGTGATTGACCCATAGGCCAATTCAATCAATGCTCGTGCTGTTGAAAGGAAGGGTCTGAATATCATTGGACATGTGGGATCTTCTGCTACTTCGATGATGACAACGTCACAAGGAACGGAGAAATTCCCTATCCTGATTGGTACATCCTCTACCACCCCAACTGATTTAGTATAGGAATTATTTGCTAATTGAATTCTCATATTGGATTTAATAATGTCAGTGAGGCCCAACTTGGATACCAAAATGTACGGCATGAAGATTGAGGCAGATGTTGGCCACTAGATCTGCAATACCATATCTCGTTGATGGATCTCCAATGAGGAATGGAATAGTAAAGGAACCAAGATCTTTTTGTTTCGTCGGCAAATTTTATTGACAAAAGGCAGATGCCATTTTTATAAGGCGTACTATCTTGACTTCTCCCCTCTTCCTCTTATTAGTGATGAGATTGTTTATGAACTTGGTGTATGTAGGCATCTCATCTATGACGTCAAGGAGAGGAATATCAAGATGAATTTTCTTAATGGTGTCAAGGAATTTAGTATATCTCTTTTTGAGTCGTGCCTTGATGAAGCGATGTGGATACGAGGCTCTAGTGGGAATTTCAGTCGCCTTCATTGACAAAACATAGTTCGTGACTCCTTTTGACTTTTTGCACACTAGGACTTCCTCTGGGATGTTGATGCTTCCTTCAATGATCAATACTTTAGGCTGTGTAATTGAATTGGAACTTCTAGAGAAAAGTGTGGCCATTCTTGCTGTTTCATTTTTGGGATTTTGTTCAGTGTTGGATGGGAATTGTCCTACTAATATTCCAATTGATGTGGCTATAGAAGCTAGTTGTTGATCGATCATACGATTGTGGGTTTGAAGATCTCTCTTATTTGAGTATTCACAGTTCTCATCTGCATCTGCATGTTTGCCAATATATTTTTGTTACTCATCAAAAATTCCCACGTTTTCTCTATTAAGGACTCCAGACTGGATATAGACTTCTGATGTTGTTGAAAGAGACTCCCCCTTTTCCCATCGAAAGTTCCCTACTATTGTGGCAGAGGTCTATTTTGTTGAAATCTGGGTGGGTTCCTCTACCGAAAGCTTTCCCCTTACCAATTGTTTGAGAAGATTGATTTAGGTGAAATGAGTTCTCCATTGCAGAGGTGTTCCCGTAACAAAATCTAGGGTGATCAGGTCATTTGTAATTCACCTAAGACACATTCTCAGTCTACATGTCTTCTACTTCATGGGTGTAAATATAGTGATCAATACCGTGAACTCCTTCTCCACAAGTGACACACTTTATAGATGCCTCAGTAAAGTGTCTGGAATTGACTTCCTTTAGATTCTAGATGTCGAATGCCATCTTATCAAGTGTGTTGTTCAATTTCTCCAGTATCTTAGAATCTAGAGAATCGCCGATGGAAAATACAGTAACTGTATAACCTCTATCAAAATCGTGGCCTGCTTGGAGAGCTGCCTTGTTTTTTATTATCTCTTTAGAGGGTTCAACACCATGTTTCATGAAATAGATGCCAATTGCAACACTTAAGGATGTTCTCTCAGCAGAGGTAAGACTTTCATAAAAGGTAGTGACGATAAACCCATCATCATAGACATGATGTGGACACTCTCTGAAGTATTCCTAATATTCCTCCCATGCATCATGTAGGATTTCGGAAGGTTTTTGCCTAAAATTGATAATTTTTAGCTTGCACCTAACAATCTTTGCAACTCGATAGAACTTGGTCATAAAGGCTTCAGACAATTGTTGCCACGAAGTAATGCCCTTTTAAGATAGATACCACTATAAGCCTTTGTCTTTAAGGGAGAAAAGGAAGCCTTTCATGTAGATGACATCTTGTGGCACTCTTTTCACCTTTATACTATTATAGAGGTTTCTGAAAGCATCTATATGACGATTAGATTTTTCATCAACAGAGTTTCCTCCAAACCTTGATTTTGAATCATGCTGATGAATTCATGCTTTAACTTGAAGTTTTCAGTTGGTATGTGAGGGATAAATATAGATTAATGACAGTCATTGACACGACCTATGACTAGCAAATGTAGAGAGGGCTTTTCTTCAGGAACATTTGTGTCAGGGTGACCTCGTGACACCATTGGATAGATGAGGAGAATATCTACCTCTAGATATTTGGCAAGGAACTCCAAGATTGGTAAGAAATGATAATAGACTACCTATAAGCAAAAATATTGAACGAATTAGAGTCTAATGATAGGAAATGTAACCAATATTCTAGCAGATAGGTAGTAAACTAATTCATTAATAAACTTTTTGCAAAATTTAGAAGCGATGATTAGTGCTAAGTAGACCACAAGTTCTTAAATATTATCCGATGCCTTGTCCCCGACGACGGTGCCAAAAGTTGATCACTCTTTTTTTTGGGGCAAAAGTGTAAACACGATTGTCCTAGTCAAAGAAATCAATCTTTGAATTTATACCCGACTTCAAGAGACGTCCACAACTCAATATGGAGTCTTTGTAGTAGTGCAGGGTCAAACACAGGGACAAGGAGAATAGTAGAGTAAGAACGAAAAATCTTGGATTAGTCTAATCAAACCAAAGAGCAATTTTGATGGTGTCGCGATTAAGGAACAATGTGATCTAATGAAGAAATAACTTTAATTTAGAGAAAATCAATAGAAAGAAACAAAGATGAATCATGAAACAAGAATAAAAGAGACTTGGATTGGGTTTCACCAATCAACTCATCCGCAACTATGTAAAAACTGCACTCCTATTTTATATTTTTTCTCTACTCATTTTGCAAACAGTCATAAGAAAATATTTGTTCCTTTCTTCTCTTGAGATTCGGGCATACTTCTATGTAACGTGGTTCTCTCTCTCAAGTTAATAATCGAAAGATCAAGGAAAAATCGTATGAATTTTGTTATAGAAACTCCTCACTTTTGTGTCTCATTGTTATCCTATACTCCAGATCTAGTTGAAATCATTCTCTCAAACAATATTCATATTGGATGTTAAAAAAGGGTAGCTAATGATCAATTGATGCAGTAAAATAAGAGTATATAAACAAAAATTGAAAGAACATATGCCATAAAATTGAAAGATGAACAAATACATAGATGGGAGGGCCTGACTGATACTCTAAATCCAAGTTATAGGTTTTATCCATGCATGGATGAAAAAATGAAAAAAGTACAAATAGAATAATTCATGATGAAGAAAAGAGGAATGATTGATCTACCAACCTCTTAGTTGATATCTCGTCGGTCAATAGTAGTGTCGACATGCTTCCTTCTCCTTTTTGGTCTTCGCTTGAGACAAGAAGGTCCTTCAGATAAGCGATGATGACAAAAGAGCCATCATGAAGCAAGGTCGACAGGTCTGGATCGAGAGATCTAGGCAAGTCGCCAGGTCTCGTCCCATCTCTGGAACTTGAGAAAAATTGGCAGAAACCTCTCAATGCTCTGATCTCAAATATTCAAGATGTCCTGGTTCGGCTGCACTGGGGGCTATTTATAGGGTCGAGACTGTCAACCCCTCTCCATCGATGTCGATCATTTCTTATCTGTCGATGGCTTTTGGACCTCCGGTCATTGGGACTGTCGACCTATGGGTCGATAATGGATCTCATAAATAAATCTTTATCGATCGACAGAGATGTCGATCTCTTCTCGTCATTGATAGAGTTCTTCCTTGTAAGGGATATGTCGAGGTGATTGTATCGATCGTGAATTCGACACGTCTCTCGAGGTGATTCCTCGACAAATGTCTTCTAGACGTCATTAGTGTTGTCGATGTATCTATCGACGGAATAACCAATGGGGGTATCAAGGATCCTCTACTCGACAGGTGTGTCAAACACTGGTTTGATAGCTTTAGATTGACAAGAGTCTATCAGTGTTGATGGGATGGACTGTCAATGTCTAATCGACAGAAGTGAGATTCGTATTCTTGCACGACACTCCTTACCTCGATAGTTGGCTGTTAAGGTCCTTCAATTCATCAGGTTGGTGCTTAATGAGTCTGTCAATCTTGATTCGAAAGTATTTTGTCAATCCTTTTGGTTAATACTTCTTGTTGACCAATTGATTGACTGTTTGAAGCAAGATCTTTTGAACAATTACTCAAACTTCATCGATTTCACTTGATTTGCATCCAGTTCCTTCAAATATCATCAATAATGAACTAGAGCTTATCATTTAAGTGAACTAGAATAAAAATGGGTAAAACTAAACATCTAAACATTATTTCTAATGATTTTTATCATGTATAAGGCAATCCATCCTTCTTCTTTACAAAGAGGAATGGTTCTCCCCATGGTGATGTGCTAGGTCGGATAAATCCTTTATTCAACAATTCTTGCAATTTCTTTTTCATCCCAATCAACTCTACGGGGGGCATCCTGTAAGGTGCCCTAGAGATAGAGTTTGTCTTGGTTGCTAATCATTGGAGAAGTCACTTCTCTTTCCAGAGGTATGCTAGGAAAATCATCTGGAAACACATCTGCATAGTTCCTGACCACCTCAATCTCCTCTAGAGGATGCACCTTAGCCTCGAACTGAGTAACTACTACTAGGAATGCCTAACAACCTTTGGCTATCAAATGTTCGACCTTCAGGGCTGACACATACATGCTAGTGGTAGCATCCTTCCTACCTCTAATAGTAAATTGCTGGTGACCATGTTTTCTTATGATGATTTTTTCCTCTATAGTCAATCTGTGATCTATAGTTATAAATCCAATCTGTACCAATTATCACATCACAGTCATTCATATCTAGCAAGATAAATTTGGTAGGGAGTTCATTATCCATGTATATAATTGATGGAATAGGGGTTTTCAAAAGATATGACATCCAAAACATATCCTAAATCCTTGATGTCCAAGCAACACATCGTTGCGAGATTTCTCAAAATAAAAGTATTGGTAGAACCATAGTCAAATAGTGATTTTACATTCTTTCCCATAATATCAAGCAAGCCTACATAGTTTTCAAGTTAGTCAAACTACCATTGCATATAAAACTAAAGATATGTAAGGAACTGTAAGGGTTATTACCCTCTATCAAATGGTTATTATTGTCCTGAGCCTCTTCATTGTTGAAGGTGAATACTTGGGCCTACCTCCTTTCTCCTGTAGGTGGGGCTATAGCTGGTGCGCCTGCTGGTGTTGGTGGTGGTGCTTCTACAGGCTGGGCTGCTACTGGGCCTTGTGCTAGTGGAGGAGGAAGGGGGCAGTTGGCTTGGAAGTTTCCCTTTTGCAGGCATCGTAGAACACCCTCTTCTCGAAGCGACACTTTCCACCATGGAACCTTCCATAGTTGCAACACTTTGAGGGAGCTCCATTGCACTGATTCTCATTGTGAATTTTACTCCATGCCTTCCTTTAGCATTGTGGTACCTTAACCTTTTCTATGATCGTTCCTGGGGCCATAGGTACCTTCAGTGAATCCCAGGTACCCCTTTGGTGGGTTCTGTGTAGGCATTACAATCTTCTCTATGTTGTGGGTTATGTTATAGGAATCAATGAAGCTTGTCAGCCTGCTTGCCATCACATGGAGCTTGATTGCGGGATGCATACACTCTATAAAGTGATCCACCCTCCTTTCCTCAATCAACATATACCCAAACCTTTCCAGGAGACAAAACTTACGGGCAAAATCTGCCATAGTCAAATTGCCTTGAACTGGCATTCTGAACTCCTCTTTCACCTTATTGGTTGTGATGGGTATGAATCTAGAAGTAAAGATGGTTTGAAAGTCAGTCCAAGCCATCGGGTCTTCATTTAAGTCTCTACCCATGATGTGGTTCTCCCACCAGATCTTAGCTGCTCCTTCCAGAAGGTGAGTGGTGAAAGGGACTTTCTTGCTTGGCTGTACTTCTAGCATACAGAAACCATTCTCTACCACTAGAAACTAGGAATTTGCCTTATCCACCACTTCCATCTTATCTTCATCCCAAAACTTTTCAGTGTCCAACTTGATGAAATCTGAGATAGCGGCTCCAAGATGGGGACGCACATGTGGCTCACCATTCTCATCTATGGGTATATCCTTAAGGGATAAGGCACTAATGGCTTCAATCAACTTCTTTTGTTACTCCATACACATGGAATTTGGAGTGTGGACTACTACTTGTTCCACCGGTCCAGATTCAGCTACACCCTTGGGTTCATCTTCTATCATAGTATCATATTCAGGCTTAAAGTCATCCTCAGGGTTTGGCATGTTGAAAGGGATGGGCCCATGACACTTTTCTGAGGAGGTTTCTCCTTCCATCTTCCTCTTCTTGGAGGACTCACCTTCTACATATCTCCTCTTCTCTGAGGAGGGCCCCTTCCTACGGGGAGGTATGGTTCCAGGGCACTCATCACAGTTGACTGTTCCGCGGGTCATGCTGTTTCATACAAATAATTAATTAAACTTAGTCTAAGTTGTTAGAGCATTTAATGCATCTTAATTTATGTCCATGACATATTTCTTATATGATTTTTATTGTTTGGCGGAAGTTTGCATTAATCCTTAATTTTCATAACCTTAGTACTCAAAAAAGGTGAGGAGAGAAATTATGGGTACCTTGGGTTTGGCGAGAGAAAGGGGAACAAAAGTGATGAAAAGATGAGAAAATCCTAGAGGTATGTTATTTTGAGTAAAATCCTCTCTATTTGCAGGCCGGAAGCACATGCGAGGGAGTCCTCGTAAACTAACCAGTGGCACGGAGGAATTTATTTCTAGCCCCCAGGTCATGGTCCATTCTATACACCATCAACTTTGGAAATTACTCTAATAATTCCCTTTTGGACTCTATAAAACTCTTACAAAATTAATAACTATTAGGGGTTATATGGTAAACCTACTCTGATACCAAATGTAATGACCCCCTCCCCATGTTATCCCCTATTATGGTGGACCAAGATGACAAGGTTCATTTCTCTAATACATGACTGAAGGTTTATCAAATAACCAAAAATAATTAATAAATTTCACTAATTCAAAAGGAGTTTGATACATAAATAACTTTCCAAAAAGGGATTAACTTCAAGAGTTTGCAACATCAAATTAGAAGTATATATAATCTTCATGAATTACATTAATGTTTGTTCTTATTGGTGTCTTCTTTCTTGAATGTCTATTTCCATCATAATTTTAGAATATCATCATTTATCCTAAAACATTGAGAATCAAAACATGCAGTAAGTATAACAAGTTATATTGGTATCGGTGGGGGGGATATTGCATCTAAGTGTAACAACATAATCACAAACATTATTGATAAAGAATCAAATTTTACATTTTAACCATGACAACTCAATCCTAATCTATCCATCCTCTATCAAACCCTCCTAGGGTATTGTCCCTACAGTGGACCTAGGCCACCTCCTCAATGCCATACTAGTATTCCCCTATGAAGGCAAATGACCTTTATTGTCTTCCCCTATGCATGTGGATGACCTTTTATGTTCCTCTAGACACATGGGTTAAACCATCATTTTTCATATATATCATAGATTCATAGGTGTCTAGGATTAGTCATGTCCATATAATGTGATAGCCACAATGACTTTATAATTTGCATGAATTAAATTAACAAGTAAACATTTATTTCCAATCCATGAAAAAAATCCTCGAGAAAGCCTCATGAAACTAAATTGATTATTCTTAGGTGTATACACATACTTGTTTTAGTAGTAACTTTGATGTCCAAGTAAGATCAAGCAGGAAAGTGAGAAGCAATCAACCAATTATCCTGAAAGTTCAAGCAATCTGCCCGTGCATCATTATTTTATCCAAATCATCATTAAGACTAACTTGGGTTTCAAGATAGGGGTTTGAAGTCAACTATAGGTTTCAATTAAGGTTTTGGCTTTCAAAACCCTAATCATCACATTTATGTTCTTTTGGGGTTATAAACCCTAATTAGTCATTAATTACATCTTTATTCTGAAAGAAACCCTAATTTACCAAATTATGGATTCATAAGTCCATGTAAGTTCTGAGGTGTTCTTTTTTTTCTTTTCCATAAAAGTTTCATCCTAGATAATCATCATCAATTGAATCCATTAAAGTCACCAAATCTTAGAAATTAGGGTTTTGATTCATTTATTGTATTAAAGATGCCAATTTACATACTTTTCCAACTACCAACATATTTAGATCCTAGTTATATTTTAATTGGATTCTACGGATTTTTCTGAGCAAAAACCATATATTACTTGACATTATTTGCAAAAGAATGGTTTTTTAACCAATTTTGCATGATAGATTTATTTTCCCGATTTCCTAGCTATAGAGGTAAAGAAAACACCTAAATAGGAATGTCATGCACCGTCAGATTGTCAGTCTTTGTTGACCGAGTAGAGATCATGTGGGGGTAGGGTTGAACGTCCCACTTACTGAGTTTTTGAACTAGGAAGGATATCAACTGTTAATCTCCTCGTCGACCCATGGTAGATCGCGATCCTACAGTCCTCCTTCTGCCCCTCTTTCCTTTTTCTTCATCCTTGTGTGCAGTGGTGTCACGACGAAGAGCTTGCCAGAGAGAATTGAATTTGGAGAGAGAGGAGTTCGGGGGTCAGAATCTTGTTGTTCACCTTTGTGATGTCTTGGTGAAGTTGAGGGTGGGTTCTTTTATAGGTAGGGTATATGAGTATAGAGTTCCTGAACCCTGTGGAGAGGGGAATGCCAACGAGGGTTCTAGCCTTTTCTAAAGACCACGAATCGACTAGAAATCAATAAGTTTATAGTTTGGTTACTCGACATGAAGGCAGTTGTCTTCTCAATTCACTCTAAGCAAGATCAGAGAGGAAGATAACATCTTCCATATTCACGTATACATGTTCACTTTCTTGATCATTCATGGGGTGAGGGATAAGACACATGGCATCAAATCTTGATATCATGGTCCCTGTCACACATGAGAAAACAAAATCCGATTTTCTTATTTCATTTAGTGACATTAATACTTTCCTTTTGTATTTTCCCCACTTTAGAGAGTTTTCTAGAATCTATAACTCTCGTATCCTTATTCCTTTTGATCCCAAATTTTGAAGGGAAAGTCTTAAATAACATTATCTAGGTGTGTTCCAAGAATTGGGCCAAAACTCAAAAAGAAAAGCACCATTCCTTAACATGCAAGTGTTTCACTTTTAAGGCATATTTTATATATTAAAACACAATATTTTCTCTCCCTTTCTTTTCTATTTTCTTTATTTCAACTATTCTTTCTATTAGAAAGCATGTAGAACTAAAAACTAGTTAATTGTGGCCATCCGTGCCACTTTCTAGGGAATGCCACATTATTCTCTAAAGCACATACATTCATTATCTATTTTATTTTGATCTTTGATTACAATGGGATTTTTATTCTCCCTTTTCCTTTTGTTAGTAATAAGGAAGTAGAATTCAAGAAAGCTATCATTCAAGGAAAATTTGCAAAGAAATCCATTCTTTAAAACAAAGCACACTATTTCCAATCAAGTCTTTTTTCATAGAATAATTGCATTTAAATTAATAAAATATAAGCAAAATGGATGTTATAACATATTCTTATTGACTCTAAATGATGCATTACTTCATGTTGAAGCCTGGATTGTGAAGATGAACTAAAATATTAATCATTGTGAGATTTAACCCTAATTTACCCACTTGTGTGGTGGATGTTTCATATTACCCGCTTGTGTGACGAGAATATCCTCAATTCTATTTTTGTGACTATAGTTTCACTTGGCTCCATATTTATGCATGCTTTCTGATTTATTAGCCCTATAGTGATATAACTGCTTTGGTTTTCAAGTTGTGTACCCATGTTATGTTTTGGTTTTCAAGTTGTGTACCCATGTTATGTTTTGGTTTTAGGTTATGTGACCCGTACCCATATTTTTTGCCTACTTTTATATGTTGAGGAGTTTGGTTATGTGCTATTCTCTATCAAGTTTTGGGTTATGTGCCCTAACCACCATTGCTTATTTATATTTTTTCTAGTGCTAGGCTTATCTCACTTGCATGCATATTGATTGTTATTGATGATGGGTTGTGCGGACTAATTTATTTAATTATGCATATGTATCACATGTTGGTATTTTGATATATGGAAAATGAATCTTTTTATACCTTTTATTGTTTCTATTTAATGTCCACTCAGATGTTTGCTTTCCCTATTTTATGAAATCCTTGATTTACATATTGTTTTCCTTATTCCATAATGTTTTTCAATCCCTATTTATATGCACATACAATTTTTTTGTACTGACAACATCCACTTTGTATTCTCTTATGGGGTATGATTCTGACCCCTTAGGTGAAGGACATGGAGGGTTTGACATGATGACCTGGACTTGGATTAGGGGAGCTAACCTTTGGGAGATAGACTTGGAATACCTTGGATATCCCCCTAGTTAGATCTCAATGTTGTTTCCTTCATCTAAACACCTAGTGGGGGACTATTATGTAATCTTGTAAAATTGAATATAGTCATAATATTTTATTCCACTACTTTACTTTGGTCTATAATATAACCATATATTATAATATCAAATAAAATCTATTCATCCAGTTGTGAAAAATTTATTCATGCTTGTTATGTATGATGGTTCTTATTTATTTTATTAGGGAGTGGATCCACTCTCAGGTCCCACTCCTTACAATATGGTATTGTAGCCATTGTATTCAAATTCTAACTATTTCAAATTTATCTCCCTTAGGTTTCCTATCTTGCCCTGTGAGTTTTGTAGAGAGTCCTTACTTTATGTAGATAATATGTTTACCCTACATGATATGATAAATTAAGGATATTGAAATTAATGAGTTACATATGAGGATCTTAAGCTATTAACCCTAATGTGACGAGAATCTAGTTCCTCATACCCAATGATGTATGTTTTCTATTATAAGGAGTGAGACCTAAGAGGGGATCCACTCCCTAGTAAAACTAAAAAGATAACATCCCTTATAAAAAAACCATCATAATTTTTTTCACAAAAAATATGTTCTCAAAAGAGAAAGGATTATTGTGTAAGTTGATTGTCTATACGACTAAGAGAAATAAGAAAATAGATTATTACTCAAAAGGAATAATAGGGGATGCAAACATACCTTATTGATGTGTATATAAGGTTATGATCCACACCCTAGATCCAATCAGAGTTTATCTCCACCTAATACCATATTAGATGTAAACCATTAATTAATGAGTATATTCAAACCCTAAAAATATCACCTTTTTATTAAATTGGAATCAGGCTTTGAAAACTTCAACAATCTATTAGTTAGATTCTCCTGATTAAGAAAATATATATTATTGACCAATTTGGAGTTTATATGATTGAGTGATAATTATTATGAATTTTGTACATATATTTGATTCTACAAAATTAATCCTTAGATAAACATTGAAATTAGGCTCTAAGAAATTAGGCTAAAAAAATCTCCCCCTTTTTGAAGATGACAAACATTTCCAAAATATAAATAAAGGAAATATAAATCATATGAGTTTTATACCTGAAGTTTACCTTTTGTAGCCATTCTCTTATTTGTAAGTATGATGCTAGCCAAGAGATTATGAAACTCATTTTAGTTTATGTTATTGATTTTATATTATTTATCCCCCTTTGTCATTTAAAAAAGATAACCAAGCTAAACAATAATTATGACTTTTATTTCTCCCCCTGAATTTGATATTTTGCTACTCAATGCAAACCACTTATTTTTATGTCAAATTCAGCCACAATTTATTTCCAAATCATTTGCAAAGGATGTTAAGCCTTGAAATGATATGGGATCCTTTTAGATTCATGGCATATGTGTTTTGATTTCTCATCCATTTTACAAGGGATGTTAAGCCCTAAAAATGATATGAGATCCATTTAGGCTTATAGTAGAATCGATGAATGTAACTCTAACCAAATGCATGAGATGTTAAGCCCTAATTTGTTTAGAGAATTTCATTAAGGACAAGATATTCATAAATATTGTAGGCTCCAAGATTACTTTTAAAGATACTAAGGTCATAACTAGTTTCAAATTTTCTTTATGATGTTTATAAAGTTTTGTGAACTCCTTCTTAATCTTATAGTCAAGATAGTTTTTGTGAGCTCCCCCTTAATCTGATAATCAAGATAATTTAAGGATTCTAAGGTCACAATAGCATTAGTGTTAACCTTTTATGAGAGCTATGCACTAAAATCTTGTTTTCAATATACTAAGATTGAGTGCAAGGAAATGATTTACAATTAAGTATTTTGTCAAGCTTATTTTAGGTCGACCTTGACTTCGACCTTGGCGCCCCTTGGTCAAACTTTGATTCCAAGAGGAATTTTCTATAGATTTCTAATTTAAGCATTCACAATAATCTATCTGGTTGAATATAAAACCTTTATGTATAGAGAAATTTGTACCTTAAAAACAGATTTAATTTTTATAGTATTTAATGACTTGAAGCAAATTTGTATGACTTGTAACATTTTTGCTCTTAGAACAAACAATTGGATAAAACATTAATATTCTTGTTCTAATCAAATAATATTGCTTGCCTTTTTCTTCATAGAATATTTTATATGCAAAACATAAAACTTGAAGTCCATAGTGAAAATATTCATGCATCATAAAGATGATATCCTTTTCCATAAGCTAAGCACAAGATAATCATAATATGTCAAGATGCATTTGTGTTATAGATATTTTCCTTAATGCAATAATAACATTTTCAATTTTATAGTATCATCTATATATGCAATGAGATGAATTACTATAATCTAAGTTAGGTATATTGATAGCAAACTGAATCAATCAAACAGGTTCAACAGGACTTGAGTCGGTCGAACTATTCGTCGATCGGGTATATCTCGGTTGAAGATTTTCTCGACCGAGTCTTTTGCTGTTTTTAAAGGTTTTTATCAGGCTTAAAAAAGTAACCTACTCGGTCTATGACTTCTCGACCGACAACATCTCGGTAAAATATTTTCTCGACCGAGTGTGTTTCTATATTGTTTTTCAGTAATTATGTGCAAGCAAAAGGTAATACAATTTTGTAAGAATATAAAAGTCAAAGCTCAATTTTGTCGAGATAAGACATTTGAATAGCAAAGTAACGTTTTAGGTCAAATATCAACAAATGAAATTAAAATCTCTAAGTTTTAGAAACCCAAACTATATCAACATCCTTTTTCTTATATGGGCAAGAGAATGAATAATGTCCAAGACGTAAACGGTAATGACAACATATAGAATCAATTTCATTTCTCTTCTTAGATGGATTGGCTTTAGGCACATACATAACTTTAATCTTGGGCACTTGTGTCCTTCTCATTTTAGGTTTTTGAAAAGATTTACCTTTGGGCTTATAACCTAGTCCTCTTCTTCCAATCTGACCAGAAGAATCTTGTAGAATTTTATCAAGAATATCATTGTTTCTCAAGCTACTAATTTCTCTTTATAGTTTAGAAATCTCATCCATTTTATTTTTGATATCTAACTTTGCTTGATCTATATTAGATGATAAAACATCTCTTTCCTTAACAATAGCATCATAATCTAGATGATTACATAGGATAGGTTGAGTCTGAAAATTATGCAGTTTTGTAAGCAAAATCAACCTTTTCTTGAGAAATAAGATCATGATTTGTTTCTAAAGTAAGCAACTTCATATTGCAATCATTTAAAGATGATTTTAAGGTAAGGTTTTCAGAAACAATACAATCCTTTTCAAAAGAAAGATTATTTAATTTAGCATACAAATCCCCATTAGTTTTAGTAGCTTTCTTTAGTTTCTTTTTGCAATCAACATATTTTTCATGTGTATCTTGAAGACTAGAAATTAGATCTTCTTTTGGCGAATCAAAAAGTCTTACCTCTTCTTCTTCTTCTTCTTCATTTTTTGTAGCAATAAGACATTCTACTTCTTCTTTTCCATCTTCACTATCATCACTTGAATCATCCCATGCAGCTTTATATGCTCTTTCTTTCTTCTTGTGGGATGATTTCTTCCCCTTCTTGAGTTTGGGACAATCACCTTTTAAGTGTCCCTTTTTGCCACATTCAAAGCACCTGGAAGAAGAAACACTAGGAATTTTGTTAGTTTTAAAACTTCTATACTGCTTACCATTTACAATGAGTGTTTTTTCTTCACTATCTTCTTCACTTGTGTCATGACTATTCTTGGTTAATATTTGAATGCAATGTCCTTTATTTTCTCCTTCTTGTGTTCAGCCGTCAATCTTTCTTCTTCCTCCAAGGTTGCCTCATGTGCTTCTAGGTTTCCAATGAGTTGCTCCATCCTTAGTCGAGTGAGGTCATTGGCTTCTTCAATTGCAGTCACTTTTGGTTTGTACTTTGGAGGCAAACACCTAAGGATTTTAGACACTTTATCCTCTTCACTAATTGCTTTACCTAAAGCATTCAAACCATTAACAATAGAAGAAAATTTTGCATACATTTCACTAATAGACTCATTTAGTTCCATACAAAACTGTTCAAACTTTTGTTTAAGCATACCAATTTTGGAATTCTTCACTTGAACAATTCCTTCATAAGTAATAGAGAGTCTATGTAACATCCCAGGTTTGAGGCCTAGGATAACATGATCTTAAAAGGAATGATTGGACTACCCATATCACCAAGGTGCACCTCTTTTTCTGGGAGCCCATCTCTAAAGAACTCCATAGTAAGCATGCTGAGCTTGGAGTAGTACTAGGATGGGTGACCAGTCGGGAAGTTGATCCTGGCTTGCGTGTGAGTGGACAAAAGTGTGCAGTTAGGGCTAGTGGTGGTCTGTGGGGCCAGTCGTCATTCCTGAAACTCTGCTAGAGCCTTGGGCAGTGGGTCGGGGCATTACACATGGTATCAGAGCCATAGCCCCTCCAGTAGGTGGGGCCCACATGGGCATGTGGCATGCCAGTCTTGAGCCGTGCGGTCCAGGCAAGTTGGAAAGGGCTATCCGTAGAGACAAGATGGAGCCGCCCATGTGCTGGTAGCCATGGACGAGAGCTGGGTGTCCATGGGCCATTGTGGGTCTACACTGAAATGGGGTCAGATTATGAGGCCATATAGTTGAGCCTTGACGAGGACGTCAAGAGTCTAAGTGGGGGAGATTGTAACATCCCAGGTTTGAGGCCTAGGATAACATGATCTTAAAAAGAATGATTGGACGACCCATATCACCAAGGTGCACCTCCTTTTCCGGGAGCCAATCTCTAAAGAACTCCATAGTTAAGCGTGCTCAGCTTGGAGTAGTACTAGGATGGGTGACCAGTCGGGAAGTTGATCCTGGCTTGCGCGTGAGTGGACAAAAGCGTGCAGTTAGGGCTAGTGGTGGTCTGTGGGGCCAGTCGTCATTCTTGAAACTCTGTTAGAGCCTTGGGCAGTGGGTCGGAGAATTACAAATGGTATCAGAGCTTTTACAAGATTCCCTAAAGTGTTGGGTTTATAATAAATGTCACAATTTCTCCAATTTAAATGGAAATAGAAGGAACAATGCCAGCCGTCGGATCAAGATCTGAGGCAAGCTGTGCATCGCCTTCCTTGAGTTCGAGAAGGACTGAACCGTAAGAACAGAGGGTTATTTCCCTTGATTTTCCTCGCAAACCAACGCATGTGCAAACTTGGAAATCTCTTTGTTGGATTCGGGATGGAATTCCGAGTTGATTATACCCTATTTTGTCATGCTATGGATGCATCTAGAAGGAACGCCCAATTGGGCTAAGAGCAAGGGTGGCGGTGGGTTTGGAAAACCCTAGAAAGGGCCCTAGATCCTATAAATATGACCCTACTCAACTCATGCAGACCCTCACGAGTTCGGTCGGCCACTTGAGTTGTTCTCCCAGGCCCTGGAGTCATGGATTGCGCCGGCTCCGGCGAGCTCTCCATGCGGTGCCGCCACATAGCTTCCTATTGGGTCAAGCAAGAACGAAGAGCAGTAGCCCTTCGATTGAGATCTACCATGGATCACGGGCGAGGATCAACGGCCCTGGCTGATTCACGATTTCCATAAATTGGTAATGGGCGCAAGTCCTGCGAGCCACGTGATCAGGAGCGGTCTATATAGACCCACGATCCAACATATGTCATTTTTCTGAACAACTCAGGTAATTCGCCTCTCTAACTAGAAAATCTAGAAAATGCCTTTTTCTTACAAAAAGCATAGTAATTAGTAGGAAGGTTAGATGAAGAAACTTAATACATGAAAGTTGATCAGAAAAACATGAAGAACCCAATAAAAATATAATGGGAGCCTGATTCTGCTTGCAATTCAAAAAGTATATAGAGATGCTATCTTTTATAGTTTAATCAATGAGAAACCCTAACCTTTGATGATTAACGAATTAGAAAGGGTTAAATGAGTGTTTAAAGTTGATATTAACCTATTAATTGAAAAGAGATACATTAAGATAAAAAAAGATGAATCTTGCACGTAATTAGTTTAATTAAAAGTCCATGTGTATGAATATGTTGTAATGGGCCTCGAAACCTTAATGTTGGTAATTAGGACGACTAATGTCTTTAATTATTTGATTTCATGTAAAGAACTGAGTTTTCATGGTTATAAGCTATTTGAGCATTAAAGTTCCTAATTTGTGGATAAATACCCTAAATGTAGTAATTAGGGTTTTCTCATGAATAAAAGGTGGAAATAATGGAAAATCGAGTTCATATGTGATTTGGACCATAATGAACTATAAATTGATGATAAATGCCTATAATGATCTTGCCATGGATTAAAAGGATAAAAATAGTAGCTTTAATGTAAAAGAAGCTTAATGAGCTTAATTAATGGTTAATTGTGCCTTTAATCCGGAATTAAGGATTAGATGTAGAAATAATTAGGGTTTAAAATAGTAAAAGATGAAGGGAAGCCCTAATTGCAATACAACCCCAATTTTTGGGTTCCTTTGGTGAGGAATGTAATTTCTCACATTAAAGATATTGGAAAAAATAATTTGTTTTGAATAAATGGATTTTGTTTATAATAGCCTTGATGATTGTGTTGTGGGCTTTATTGGCTATTGGGCCCAATAACAAGGAAATTCAATTAATAAATGAATAATTGAGTTTGTGAGAAAAGAGAGATGTGGAAACCTCTGGAAGGCAAAAGAATGTAATCCAAAAGGTGGATTTCGTGCCACATGGGTTCCTTGGGTTCCAAGGAGTCCAAAGTTTCAAAGATAATGCAAAAAGAAAAGAAAAGATCAATTAAGTATTTCTTTATTAAGAAAGAAATTGAAAACGATGATGAAATTTGGAAAATAAGTGGAAAGAGGTATATTTGAGTTAGTCTTGGTGGAATGTCGTATCCCAAAGATTCCTAATGATAAAAGGAATACCAAAGAGGAAAATAAAAGAGAAATAAAGAGAAATCTTCAAAAAGTGATATTTTTAATATAGAAAAAGTAAGATAATAAGAAAAGGGATGAAAGAGAAGGAAAGAGGCTAAGGAAATATTCCCAAGAGGGGATTTCGAGCCATTAAGGTTTCCTGAGGTTCAAGGAACTCAAAATAATAATTTAATAGCAAAGGAAAGAGAAAATAGGTGAACAATATATATAATTAAGAGATATCTTGCACTTAAGGAAAAGTAATGTTTCCTTTGAGATAATAAGTCCATTTTTGGTAGAGAGATATATTAAGTCATTATGGACTTTCCCTCCAAATTTGAGATTTATTGGATAACTGGTTTGGGAGTTATAGCTCTTACAAGATTCCCTAAAGTGTTGGGTTTATAATAAATGTCACGATTTCTCCGATTTAAATGGAAATAGAAGGAACAATGCCAACCATCGGATCAAGATCTGAGGCAAGCTGTGCATCACCTTCCTTGAGTCTGAGAAGGACTGAACCGTAAGAACATAGGGTTATTTCCCTCAATTTTCCTCGCAAACCAACACATGTGTAAACTTGGAAATCTCTTTGTTGGATTCGGGATGGAATTCCGAGTTGATGATATCCTATTTTTTCATGCTATGGATGCATCTAGAAGGAACGCCCAATTGGGCTAAGAGCAAGAGTGGTGGTGGGTTTGGAAAACCCAATAAAGGGCCCTAGATCCTATAAATAGGACCCTACTCAACTCATGCAGACCCTCGCGAGTTCGGTCGGCCACTTGAGTTGTTCTCCCGGGCCCTGGAGTCGTGGATTGCACCTACTCGGGCGAGCTCTCCATGCGGCACCACCGCATAGCTTCCTGTTGGGTCAAGCAAGAACGAAGAGCAGCAGCCCTTCGATCGAGATCTACCATGGATCACGGGCGAGGATCAAAGGCCCTGGCTGATTCACGATTTCCATAAATTGGTAATGGGCGCAAGTCCTACGAGCTGCGTGATCAGGAGCGGTCTATATAGACCTGCGATCCAACGTATGTCGTTTTTCTGAACAACTCAGGTAATTCGCCTCTCTAACTAGAAAATCTTGAAAATGCCTTTTTCTTGCAAAAAGCGTAGTAATTAGTAGGAAGGTCAGATGAAGAAACTTAATACATGAAAGTTGATCAGAAAAACATGAAAAACCCAATAAAAATATACTGGGTGCCTGATTCTGCTTGCAATTCAAAAAGTATATAGAGATACTATCTTTAATAGTTTAATCAATGAGAAACCCTAACCTTTGATGGTTAACGAATTAGAAAGGGTTAAATGAGTATTTAAAGTTGATATTAACCTATTAATCGAAAAGAGATACATTAAGATCGAAAAAGATGAATCTTGCATGTAATTAGTTTAATTGAAAGTCCATGTGCATGAATATGTTGTAATGGGCCTTGAAACCTTAATGTTGGTAATTAGGACGACTAATGGCTTTAATTATTTGATTTCATGTAAAGAACTGAGTTTTCATGGTTATAAGCTATTTCGAGCATTAAAGTTCCTAATTTGTTGATAAATACCCTAAATGTAGTAATTAGGGTTGTCTCATGAATAAAAGGTGGAAATAATGGCAAATCGAGTTCATATGTGATTTAGACCATAATGAACTATAAATTGATGATAATTGCGTATAATGATCTTGCCATGGATTAAAAGGATAAAAATAGTAGCTTCAATGTAAAATAAGCTTAATGAGCTTAATTAATGGTTAATTATGCCTTTAATCTGGAATTAAGGATTAGATGTGGAAATAATTAGCGTTTAAAATAGTAAAAGATGAAGGGAAGCCCTAATTGCAATAGAAACCCTAAAAGTGAATTAGAAACCCTAGGAAGCGAGCTAGGTTTAATGGATCTTGATGACATGAATAATAAAAAAGGGAATTACGTGAATATTTTAGGATCTTATTGAAAATGCTTGCTTGCTTGGATTCTTATTTGCATGGATATTTCTGTTCAAATCGTCAGATCAGGTATGTGGTTAATGATAAATAACCGCTTTATTTTCTCGAGGATTTTCCAGATGGTTAATCGCATTGAATGCAAATTATCAGTTTGGATGTTCATACTTGCAAATCATAAAGTCACTATGATTATCACATTAAAAATAGAAGTATGTATTCTCGCACCTACATGCCAACCCTGATGGATGATGCCAAAGGTCAGGCCCAGATGGGTAGACCAATGGACACCTTGAGTGGTGACCCCAGGCACCAAGCTCGGGAATGAGAAGGTGGCCTATGATATTGCATGACTAGTGGGCACCATGAGTGGTGACCCCCAGGCACCAAGCTCAAGAATGAGAAGGTGGCCTTAAGTCATTGACAAAGGAAACCCTAAGGTGGGTATGCCAGGGTTAGGGCAAAAGCGGTGGAGAATGTCATACTGAAAAGTGTAAATTGGCTTATTAATTAACTTGATTGTGATAATTAGATTGTTATCCATATGTGCAAACTTTTGGTTGTCCCTACATACCAGTATATTTCGATATACTGACCGACGTTTTGTTTGTCGGCATTTTAGGAACAACAATTGAAGGAACAAACAGTAAAGTGACACATTGTGGAAATAAGAAATAAAGTGCAAGGAGGATTAGATAGAATAATTCAAGCTCTGGATAGATAGATTTCCAAAGTTTTCAAAGGTAAGTAAAGTTTTAATTTTTATACCAAATTCCAGTTAGTTAGCAGAATTTCATAATTATTATTGATTATTTGTTGAACCTTTGATCCTGTTGATTGAATAACGGCTCTGACCTTCGGGTCTCCCTTAATTGGGGGTTACCTGGAGACAGGGTTGTTACAATTGGTATCAGAGCATATGTTCCTCATTTAATCCTTAATAATTATTAAATTTTACAAATTCCATAGAACTAAGGGAGTTATTAGAGGATTGTCCGAAAGACTGAGGTGTCTAGAAAAGGATCATGTCCGGGGGCTGGAAATATTTTCCTCCGCACCGCTAGTTGGAATACGAGGACTCCCAGATCTGTGTGACTGCCTGGCCAAAGTCTTAAGGTATGATTTGAAATAAGATACCTTTAGGACTCTCTCAACTTGTTCATCCCTTCTCAACTCAAATTCTGGTAAGGACCTTAAGGATTAGGGTTTTATCTCTTCTCCTCACCCTCTTGAGGTATGGGTAAGGTTAATAAGGTATAAGGAATCCTCCACCAAATTAATGAAAAGCATGTAAATAAGATGTCATGGACATAAGATTAATAGAGTAAGCGTAAAGGAATAGATACATGCTTAGGTTGTATGACACAAGTTGTCATTGCCCTCAGGAGAGACCTGAGGATAGACCTTCTTGTCAGGAGGATGAGTAGAGAAAGTGAGTCTTGGAGGTAGAGATCTCCATTAAAGTAGCGACCTAGCACATCCTTTAAGGATGATGTTAACCCTAACCCTAAGTGGAGGTTAGAGAGAGAGAGATGACATGATGAGTTAGATGACATGGTTGACTGGGTGTTTGGATATATATGCTTTTGGATTGCCATACGAGCCATGAGAGGTTGGATGACCTAGCACCTTTGGCGACCTTGAGAAGGGTCGTGCATGTTTGAGTGAAGGATAGCTCCTTCATGGATGAGGTTAGAGAAGAACCTATAGAACCCTATGGGCTTGTGCACGTAGGGTATAGCTTGCACCCAGAGTACGTCAGTAGTGCTGACAGTAGGATGAAACCCTGGACAAGGAATCATGATGGATGTCTTACGAGATAAACATAAGGAGCTATGGATAATCTTGAGCCAAACATGAGTTGAGCAAAAGCTTCACCTAGGTAGGGATATGATGGTAAGCTTGATCCAATTTCATGTTGTGAGGCTGGATGTGGAACTAGATCTAGAGAGAGAAAGCATGACCCAAGAAAGAAGGTTGGAAGCTTAGATTCTGATACATGAGGAATAGTGGGGAGTTGAGGATGATGTGACCTACATGGATGATAGTGGTTGCCTTATGCGTGACCCCTGGAGGCTGATGATATCTTGGTTATCTTTAAAGGGAACAAACCCTGGAGAGAGGATGATGCTTCTGGTACCTATGGTATAAGTAACTACCTACTGGATGAGATAAAGAGTGCTTTAGACCATGAGGAGGTTTGAGTACCCAGTTGTGAGGCTTTTTACCTAGTTGGTTGTCCTAGAAGAGGACTCAACTCTAAAGTGTTGCTCGAGTAGAAGGATCATGGAAGTACATGACATACCTTGAACATTCTTGATTCATGGTTAAGATATTGAGCATGTAGTTGGATATCCAAAGGAGAACCTAGGGTTCCTAGGCCTAAGAGGGGAAGCAATGTATCCGATGTGCATGATGAGATTTGTGTCTCTATAGTTTCGAGCATGGTACTCCTCATATGTAGAGGTAAAGGAAACCCCTTAAGTTAAGGGTATGTTTGATGAACCCCTCACAACTAAGTTGGTTTAATGTTGAGGATAAGAACAAGTGCGACCTAGCATGGTTTGTTAGGTATGCTTGTGCCTTAGTAGTTGCTGGTTTAAGTATTCTCATATGGATGTAAACCCTAAGGACATTTGTGACCTTTGTTATCAAGGTGTAGTTTCCTCCCATCCTGGGAGAGGGACCCTTTTGTAAGGTGTATACCAGTTTTGTTGAGGTTTCAAAGGATGTTGAGAAGCTAAGTGAAGAGTACATGGTATGAGAATGAATCTGTAGACCCATTGATAACCATCTCTAAGTGCATGTGGATGTGTTACCATGGAGGTAACCAGTATGGGGCCTGACCAAGGTAGGCACGTTGCCATGACCCCTATGAAGGGATGAAAGTTAGTCATGAATGTAAAGAGAGACGATGAATGATTGGGTAAGGTTATAAGTTGAACATGTACTATGTTAGAATCCTAAGTCTATCTAAGGGTCAGGTAGGGATAAGACCGATGAAATACGGAGTTGCCTAATTCCCTAGTTGCACATGACCATAGGGTCAGGAGGTAACAACTATCATTGTCTGAGGGCCATGGGTTAGGAGATTGATCACCTTCATGAACTCATGGGACCCAAAGGGCAGATGAGTAGGGCACTCTCTAGATGCATAAGGGAAGAGGGATGAACCCAAAAGTGCCGGTACCCTATAGACCTAGAGGAGATGGCCAAGGATTGTGTGGTGACCCAAGTAGGTTTCAGATCAGTTTTCCATGGAAGTAATTTTTGATATCATGATGTTTGTGATGTGGAGACATGAGTTGCACGTTTCAACTTAGATTTGAAGGTGTACTGGAAAGGTGGGATGTACCATCTCTACTCTTGGAATGGGAAGAACACTGTATTTGGATGGCCGCCAAATGATTATTTCTTCTTGTTATGGGAGTGAGAGATAGGACAGTACGCATGCCTTACACCAAGGATAAAGATGATGTAAGTAGGAACGTTGCTACAAGGTATGAGGATAGAGATGATAACATACCCTGGTGAAGTGAATGATACATGGATGGTTCGCAAACACTAAGAGAGGTAGTATAGTCAGCTTATGAGGATGTTTTATCAGGAGCTATGTGGAATTTGCAAGTTAACCAAGGTCGAGTTCGATCACAGTGAGGATGAGCTCAGAGCTTCTTGATGAAGATAGACTTAGAGTTTGAGATGAGATGATAAGTATAATACATGGAGGTGTATGTTACCTAACACTTAAGGATGAGAAGTGGTAATGAATGCTCTGGTTGAGATCTAGCTGCCTAGTTTAGTTAGAGGCTAAAAGAAGTTGAGGTTGTTTGGCTAACCCTAAGTTTGGAAAGAAGATGTGTTTTGGTTAACACTCGGATGTAGTAAGATATGTTGAACAAGTTAATGGTTGTTTGGGTAGCCAGTTTAGTCCTTGATGTAGTAAAAGGATGGTGATAGAACCTCAGATACACTTCTTTGGATAGGAAGTTAATAAAATCCTTTTGAGAGTGGTTTAGGGTTCCCGAGGTATCAAGCTTGAGGAATCATAACAATACAGGAGGTCATGATATACCTTGATACTACAAAGATAGTAAGTGATGGTAGAATTCTGGATGCTTAAAACAAAGTTGCATGTAGCATGTGGCCATGCAAGCCAGGAGGTGAAGGACGAACACCATTAACCCAGTGCATGGATATAAAGTATAAAGAGTTCCTAAGAGGGAATGGGATCTCATCACTATGGATGTTGTGAGTCTCTCCTAGACCAAGAAGGTCAAGATACAATATGGGTTATGGTAGATCACCTTACCTAGATGACATGAGAAAGGAAGAGTTCTGTGAAGGGACAAATCTGGTTGAACTACATATGAAAAGAGATGGTTAAACTACACCATGATTCAAATTCAAAAGTTCTTGATGTGACCTAAAGGTTCACTTCCATGAGGTGGAAGTAGATACATGAAGAGCTCAGTGTTAGTACAGTTTATCACCCCATACTAATGGATAGTATGATTCAGACTAGAGGGTCTGATGAGAGCATGTGTGCTCATTTAGGGTGATACATAGAGACAGTTCTTAAGATGTGATGTTAACCACCATAGCCTTTATCGGGATGCAAGAAATTCTATAGGGAGGTTGTGTCGGTCACCACATCATTATGATGATGTTGGTGAAGGAGGCCTCACGAAGGTCAGAAAAGAACCACAAGTTTGTGCAGATGAAGTCGCTTTGATCGTGCAATGGCTGAGAGAGGGCCTAGTGGTGACATGAGTCATGAGATGACGCAAAGCAGATTGACATGCAGTTCACTGTGGGAGAATATGTGATGTGAAAATCCAACCCCTCTAAGCTACAGCTGAACGCTAAATCCCCGATATATGGGCACATTTGAGATGGATTGGTGGAAATGGTTGTGTTTAGCCTTGCCCCTCAAGATAACATGATGTGTAATGTGTTCCATGAGTCTGATTTAGAGCACTATGTGAGGTACCCAAGCCATGTGCTGAGCCCTGAACCTATTCAGCTTTATGAGAGGTTGAAATGTCCTGAGTCACCTATGAGGGTATAACATACCAAGGTAAGAAAGAACTCAGATGGAAGAATATGAGATGATAAAGGTTATTGGGAAGTGCCATGGAAAGAGTAAGGCCACATGGGAAGAAAGGCTTATCCTATTTGTTTGCTTGCTTGATGGAATTTTGAGGGCAAAATTCTTATAAGAGGGGAAGGATGTTACAACCCCAATTTTTGGGTTCCTTTGGTGAGGAATGTAATTTCTCACATTAAAGATATTGGGACAAATAATTTGTTTTGAATAAATGGATTTTGTTTACAATAGCCTTGATGATTGTGTTGTGGGCTTTATTGGCTATTGGGCCCAATAACAAGGAAATTCAATTAATAAATGAATAATTGAGTTTTTGAGAAAAGAGAGATGTGGAAACCTCTGGAAGGCAAAAGAATGTAATCCAAAAGGTGGATTTCGTGCCACATGGGTTCCTTGGGTTCCAAGGAGTCCAAAGTTGCAAAGATAATGCAAAAAGAAAAGAAAAGATCAATTAAGTATTTCTTTATTAAGAAAGAAATTGAAAATGATGATGAAATGTGGAAAACAAGTGGAAAGAGGTATATTTGAGTTACCCTTGGTGGACTTTCGTATCCCGAAGATTCCTAATGATAAAAGGAATACCAAAGAGTAAAATAAAAGAGAAATAAAGAGAAATCTTCAAAAAGAGATATTTTTAATAAAGAAAAAGTAAGATAATAAGAAAAGGGATGAAAGAGAAGGAAAGAGGCTAAGGAAATATTCCCAAGAGGGGATTTCGAGCCATTAAGGTTCCCTGAGGTTCAAGGAACTCAAAATAATAATTTAATAGCAAATGAAAGAGAAAATAGGTGAACAATATATATAATTAAGAGATATCTTGCACTTAAGGAAAAGAAATCTTTTCTTTGAGATAATGAGTCCATTTTTGGTAGAGAGATAGATTAAGTCATTATGGACTTTCCCTCCAAATTTGGGATTTATTGGATAATTGGTTTGGGAGTTATAGCTTTTACAAGATTCCCTAAAGTGTTGGGTTTATAATAAATGTCACGATTTCTCCGATTTAAATGGAAATAGAAGGAACAATGCCAGCCATCAGATCAAGATCCGAGGCAAGCTGTTCATCGCCTTCCTTGAGTCCGAGAAGGACTGAACCATAAGAACAAAGGGTTATTTCCCTCGATTTTCCTCGCAAACCAACACATGTGCAAACTTGGAAATCTCTTTGTTGGATTCGGGATGGAATTCCGAGTTGATTATACCCTATTTTGTCATGCTATGGATGCATCTAGAAGGAACGCCCAATTGGGCTAAGAGCAAGGGTGGCGGTGGGTTTGGAAAACCCTAGAAAGGGCCCTAGATCCTATAAATAGGACCCTACATAACTCATGCAGACCCTCACGAGTTCGGTCAGCCACTTGAGTTGTTCTCCCGGGTCCTGGAGTCATGGATTGCGTCTGCTCTGGCGAGCTCTCCATGCAGCGCCGCCGCATAGCTTCCTATTGGGTCAAGCAAGAACGAAGAGCAGCAGCCCTTCAGTCGAGATCTACCATGGATCACGGGCGAGGATCAACGGCCCTGGCTGATTCACGATTTCCATAAATTGGTAATGGGCGCAAGTCTTGCGAGCCGCGCGATCAGGAGCGGTCTATATAGACCCACGATCCAACGGATGTCGTTTTTCTAAAAAACTCAGGTAATTCACCTCTCTAACTAGAAAATCTAGAAAATGCCTTTTTCTTGCAAAAAGCGTAGTAATTAGTAGGAAGGTTAGATGAAGAAACTTAATACATGAAAGTTGATCAGAAAAACATGAAGAACCCAATAAAAATATATTGGGAGCCTGATTCTACTTGAAATTCAAAAACTATATAGAGATGCTATCTTTAATAGTTTAATCAATGAGAAACCTTAACCTTTGATGATTAACAAATTAGAAAGGGTTAAATGAGTGTTTAAAGTTGATATTAACCTATTAATAAAAAAGAGATACATTAAGATCGAAAAAGATGAATCTTGCACATAATTAGTTTAATTGAAAGTCCATGTGCATGAATATGTTGTAATGGGCCTTGAAACCTTAATGTTTATAATTAGGACGACTAATGGCTTTAATTATTTGATTTCATGTAAAGAACTAAGTTTTCATGGTTATAAGATATTTCGAGCATTAAAGTTCCTAATTTGTGGATAAATACCCTAAATGTAGTAATTAGGGTTTTCTCATGAATAAAAGGTGGAAATAATGGCAAATCGAGTTCATATGTGATTTGGACCATAATGAACTATAAATTAATGATAAATGCGTATAATGATCTTTCCATGGATTAAAAGGATAAAAATAGTAGCTTTAATGTAAAAGAAGCTTAATGAGCTTATTAATGGTTAATTATGCCTTTAATCCGGAATTAAAGATTAAATGTGGAAATAATTAGGGTTTAAAGTAGTACAAGATGAAGGGAAGACCTAATTGCAATAGAAACCCTAAAAGTGAATTAGAAACCCTAGGAAGCGAGATAGGTTTAATGGATCTTGATGACCTGAATAATAAAAAGAAAATTACGTGAATATTTCAAGATCTTATTGAAAATGCTTGCTTGCTTGGATTCTTATTTGCATGGATATTTCTATTCAAATCGTCAAATCAGGTATGTGGTTAATTATAAATAACCGCCTTAGTTTCTCGAGGATTCTCCGGATGGTTAATCACATTGAATGCAAATTATCAGTTTGGATGTTCATACTTGCAAATCATAACGTCACTATGATTATCACATTAAAAATAAAAGTATGTATTCTCGCATCTACATGCCAACCCTGATGGATGATGCCAAAGGTCAGGCCCAGATGGGTAGACCAATGGACACCTTGAGTGGTGACCCCAGGCACCAATCTCGGGAATGAGAAGGTGGCCTATGATATTGCATGACTAGTGGGAACCATGAGTGGTGACCCCCAGGCTCCAAGCTTGGGAATGAGAAGGTGGCCTTAAGTCATTGACAAAGGAAACCCTAAGGTGGGTATGCCAGGGTTAGGGCAAAAGTGGTGGAGAATGTCATACTAAAAAGTGTAAATTGGCTTGTTAATTAACTTGATTGTGATAATTAGATTGTTATCCATACAAGCAAACTTTTAGTTGTCCCCACATACCAGTATATTTCGATATACTGACCGACGTTTTGTTTGTCGGCGTTTTAGGAACAACAATTGAAGGAACAAATAGTAAAGTGACACATTGTGGAAATAAGAAATAAAGTGCAAGGAGGATTAGATAGAATAATTCAAGCTCTGGATAGATAGATTTCCAAAGTTTTCAAAGGTAAGTAAAGTTTTAATTTTTATACCAAATTCTAGTTAGTTAGTAGAATTTCATAATTAGTATTGATTATTTGTTGAACCTTTGATCCTGTTGATTGAATAACGGCTCTGACCTTCGGGTCTCCCTTAATTATGGGTTACCTGGAGACAGGGTCGTTAAAGTCTAGGCCATATTTCATATGCAATTTCACAATTTGATATTCTATTAAACTCACCTATAGAGATTGAACAATAAAGGATACTTACAGCTTTGACATTCAATTGAGCTAGTTTTACCGTATTAGCATCCCTGTAGCATACTCCATTTGAGGAAGAGTGTAGGCATTTGAGACGATTCTCCATATATCTGAGCTTATCCCTTGAAAGTAGAATTACGTACTCATCTTCCAATAGGTGTAGTTGGTTCCATCAAATGGTGGAGACCGAGCTACGAGTGTTCCTTCCAAGTTGAGGTTGTTGAGTACCCCATCACCTATTTTCTTCAAGACTTTATTAAAGTTCCTTGAAGCCTGTTCTGATACCATTGAAGAACACTAGAGGGGGGCATAATAGGGGTTTATGATAATTTTTAAAAATAATTCAACCAACAAACAACCACAATTGAAATTTGGAGGAGGCACGACATTTAGAGTGGTTCCACCCTTAGCAAATACTAAGGGAGTCAGTCCACTACCAAATTGTATCCAATTGGGATTTTGAAAGCACTTGTATTTTATTACCTCACAAGGATGTTACATAAGATACAAATACCTTCACCCTTAGGATAGCCTTCACCTAGAAGTAGTCTCACCAGCCTTGAAGCAACCTTCCTTGAAGTAACTCCAAGCTCCCCCTTGAAGTAGCCTTCCTCTTGAAGTAGCTTCCTATTGAGACAACCTTCTTGAAGTAATCCTAAGTCTGTCGAGCTACCTTCACCACCTGAAGAAGTTCCAACATCCTTTCCGCAACCTCCAACCCAGGAGTAGCAAAGGAGAACCAAATACAATAAAAAGGAATAAGAAAGAAAAAAGGAAATTACAATTACCACTTAAGCACAAGGCTTGAATCCTATATCATGCGTTTTAATCTCCTAACCAATGTGTATGAAAGTGGAAGTATAGTGGGTAGGAGATTCTAGCCTATAGGATATGAAATGCGAACAACGGAAATGATTTACAAGTGATGAAGTTTCTCAATTTGTCACAAGGATTGATTCTCAATTGCAAGTATGTGTACTCAAGTGAGTTTAGGTGTCCTAAGGCATGTCCTATTTATAGGAATGGTCTACTAGTGCTTAGGGATGTTATAGAAACTTTCTAAGGGGTTCTTAGTGCTTAACTAGACGTTAGATATCCACTAATTGCATTAGTAATAACTATTTAATTACTTCTGAAAAGTGCAGACAGACAGTAACGACTAGTTAATTACTTCTGAAAAGTCGAGAAGTTTGTCGACTGAGTGTCTCCCGGTCGAGGAAATTTTCGACTGAGGGTGAGTCTGGAGCAACGTTCAACTCAACTCCCAACCACTTTTTCCACTAACTCTAACAGTTATATAACGAAGTCTAACGGCTATAGAACCTGCTGGAGACACTATCTCGGTCGATGTAAAGTTCAACCTAGCCTTTCTCTGTGATTGCTTTTAGCAGGTTATGCAAAGATGGTTGTTCTTTAGACTTGGTAGTTTCTCGGTCGAGAAGATGGTCGAACGAGGGTATCTCGGTCGAGAAGTTTGTCGACCGAGACCAACTCTATTTCAAAACTTTAACTCATATGCTAAGTGTAAGAAATGAATCTGCAATTGTGATGCTCACTCAGGGATGACCTATCTAACTGTTGTGTGTGGATAGGGAAGATCTAAACGCTTGATTTACATGATATCTAAGTACTTGTACATTATATCTTTGTACAAGTTTACATTTGATTACAATCATGAAAATAAAGCAATTTAAGCATGTAGATCTTCCAAAACTTTGTCATCCACCTTGTTCCTGAAATACTCAAGTAGAACATTAGATACACAAGAATGAAATGTTTGTCATCATCAAAACAAAAGGGATTATAATAATGTCCAATTTAGCCAACAATTCTCATCTTCATTGATACTCAGCCTCATAGTTTTGAGTCTCCGACCCTTACCCTTCGGGACTGCAATGGCAGCCATGGTAGCACAAGCTCTGATTCAAGTTCCAACAGTTACCTAGGCTTGAAAAGTGTGAAGGATATCAAATAGGATGACGAGTACATCCATCTTTCAACAAGTTGGGTGCTCACAATTTCTTGTGTCTTGATTATTCAATCACAAGCTTTATTTTAGAGATTAATGATTGTAAGTAAGAGAGAAATAAGATGAGAACTTGTAATCCATTGATTTAATATTAACTCCCTTGGACTTGATTTTTATTTTCTCACACTACAATGGGCTTTACAGTATTTTCTCCTTGCTATTTTGAGTTACCTATGCACCAAGTATGCTGTGAGATGAAAGCCAAGTGGCCAATTCCAATTGGTCCACCTCAAAAAGGCACGTCAAGATTAATTAACTAGGTGACTTTTTCTGGGTTTCCAATTGGTTAGTATTTCTTAAAATGCATAATTTATTCTATGATTGTCAAGAAATTCCAAATATATACTATTGCAATCCAAAAATTACCCTCTATCTAAATAAATACATTTAATAACCTAAACCCAAATATAATAAGAGTAGGTAATCTAGGGTTTATAATATACATACTGATTAAGTGCTTATATATATAATTCTAAACTAGGTGAAGAAGAAACTTAACTTAGATCTAGGTTTGACTTCGGCAGTTGACATATGCATATGAGGTATGTTGCATGCCCTTAATCACATTTAGCAATCAATCTGAGCTTTCTCTCTTGTGAAGTATGTTGCATTCCCTTACTTCTATATTAAGAAATTAGCCATGATTATTACTCTAGTCGTCCTTTTGGGACATACTACCCTATACACGTCTCTCTTCTTTGCGAGGTTGACTCATGTGAGTAAGATGATATAGTTTTTCATTGTGAGATGTAACCTTCATTTTCTCACTTTTGTGGTGGATGTTTCATATTACCAGTTTGTGCGATGGGGACCTCATTAATTCTAGTTATGTGAATGTATTATCACTTACTTCTACATTTATGGATGCTTGCTAATTCAACAGCCCTCAAGTAATATATGTGCTTTAGTTTTTGAGATACATGACCATTTAATATTGTGGGATGGAGGGTATGTGCCCTATACCTGGGTTTTGTGCGCACTTTTATATATTGGGAGGTTTGGTTATGTGCCATTATCTATCAGGTTTTGGTTTATGTTCCCTAACTACCATTTTTAATTTATATTTCTTTCGTGCTATGTTTTTTTCTAACTTGCATGGAAATTTATTATTATTGATGATGTATTATGTGCCCTAATTTATTTGATTGTGATTATGTGTCACATTTTGTATTTTTATATATGTCAAAAGTATCTTTTATATACCTTTTATTGTTACTATTTGATATCCAATTCTATGTTCTCTTTCTCTTTTTGGTGGAAGCCTTGATTTACATCTTGTTGTACTTATTCCACAATGTTTCTCAATCCCCCTATTTATATACACATACCGACATTTTCATGTCGACAACATCCAATTTTTCTTCTCTTGTGGTGTTTCATTCCAATCCCTTAAGTGAAGGACATAGAGGATTTGACACGATGACCTAGGCTTGGCTTAGTGGAGCTAGCTCTTGGGAGATAGACATGGAATAACTTGGATATCCCTGTGCTTAGATCTTGAAGTTGTTACCTTCATGTAATCCCCTAGTGGATGTTTGTTATGTAATCCTATAAAATTGAGTATAGTCATAACATTTAATTTCAATGTTATACTTTGGTCTTATGATAACAATTTATGAAAGATCAAATAAAATCTATTCATCCAGTTGTGAAAAAATTATGCATGTTTGTTATGCATGATGAGTCTTATACGATTTAGTAGGGAGTGGATCCCCTCTCAGGACCCACTCCTTACACTCCAATTGTTCTTCCTTCTCACATTTTTAGTTTCTCATATCAATGATATCCTCCACCTCCTCCATGATTGATAGCTCACACAACAATCTTGAAATTCTTTAGCCATCTTATGGGGCATGGATCCAAAAACCACCTATAGCCTACACTTGTACTTACAACATAGGGCCTCCATGTATGGGAGGGGGCTACATTTAATTCCATTCACCTTGACTACCTAGTATTCACCAACATGGTTAGATTTTCAGAGATGGGAGATGAGACTCTATTCCATTTTTAACTCATACACAAGTATTTAAAAGACTTCTTAATTGAAGATATTTCTTGTTAAATATAACAAATCACCTCTTTGATCTGAATATTCTCTTGAATATACTTTATCTCGAATTTACCCAGCACTTTGAGCCCATCTTTATTGATAACATTATTACTTATATTACTTTATTCTTCTATATCTTAAATATTATTATATTGCACATATCCACATTTACATTGATTCATACCATTCTTTTATTTCCTATTTTAGAATGTTGTTCCCAACCCACCTAGATTTAGGTGTTTTAGATGAGGATGGTTGAACATACTCCAAGAAGTAGAACTTTGAGGATAACTTGATATGGACATCTTGTCTTTACAACTGGTCCTATTAGTATTAGTTAGTTGTGACTTTTCTTGTATCTAGTTCAATATTTGTGTCTAGGAATATAAATGACATATCTGGTGATAATGTAGATTGTTCAAGTTTTTGCAACTATATCATCATTTTACTTTTGTATATCATACTTTTTGAAAAATGAAAAATAACCACCTTCTTTTATAATTTTAGGTATGCTGGGGTTGGGTGGGTTTATTCCTCAATAAAGTAAGGAGTGGATCTCCTCTTCCGCCTGACTCCTTTCACAATTATTATCTTTTTTTTTAATATTGAGATAATGAACAAATGTAATAATTTCCTAATAATGTTTTAAATCTATGACATATGGTTTGGGCTGATGTTATGAACATCAGATCATATGTATACTCAAGAGTATCCATTCTTGTTATGACCCTAGTCAATTGTTATTGTGGATATTATAGGACAATAGAAAAAAAAGACTAGTATGTATGTTGAATTATGAATGTGTCTCTTTATTAATGATATTGTATATCAATTTAGGTACATGAGTACTTGTCTGAGTACAAAGTTTTACTATATAGTACCACTTTGAGAATGACACATGGAAGCCATGCCATGGTAGTGAGAGTCATTTCTCAATGTGGTATTGGTGACTATGATCCTAAGACCTGAAGTCAGTATATATCACATGTTCTTTTGTGCACTTGAACACTACCCAACCTGACTCTAAATAAAGGTTTGTCATACATGTAGTTACCAGTTGCACTAGGACACATGGATCATTGTGAGTGATGCAGAACACATTTGACCCTCATATTGGAGTGAAGTCATGGCCACTTGATAAGCAAGCCTATGAAATAATTTCCCTACCCATATGAGTGATTATATGGATATTGATCTCACTTAATCTCCATGGTGTTGTGGTTCAAGAAACATACATATAATATTAAGAGGGTGACTACTCCTTGCCCCCAGTTTAGTCTAGATATATGGAATAAAGGTATTATACTATCACGGTAACATTGGTCACTTATACATTAAAGTTGTTATTAACTTATTCCAATTAATTAGGTAGAAACAAAGTGTTGTTAGATACCACTCTTTGCATGCGAGTCGTTGACATAACCACAACATAATATGGAATTTATGAGTCAAATAGATAATCACACTTAAGGGAAAGAAGTTTGCAATAAAGAAATGATTAGTATATTACTGAACTATGCAAAACTTGATTTCCTACCCAACCGATATACTGGATGGTCCATCAATATATTGAATAATTGTACTAGACACAAATTAAGAAAGAACTAGAATTGGAAAATGTGATCAATTTGAAACCAAACTATTTATGAAAATGGATTAGGAATCTCCTGATCTTCCAATCGATACATTGGATATACCATTTGATCAACTGGAAGATAGTCCAATTATTCCTAGTCTAATTATATTTAAGATTTTTAGTTATGAATGGTATTGGATTTTAATTATCTAAGCCCATGACTCTCCAATATAAAGAGGTGGACATCCGAAGGACACACAATTGAGATACAAGTTGTCTAAGCGTTCTTTATATTTTAGAGAGAAAAACTCA
This sequence comes from Alisma plantago-aquatica, assembly GCA_963693085.1. Taxonomy (NCBI): domain Eukaryota; kingdom Viridiplantae; phylum Streptophyta; class Magnoliopsida; order Alismatales; family Alismataceae; genus Alisma; species Alisma plantago-aquatica. The sequence goes on from OY856415.1 coordinate 532,358,287, forward strand.
TCCTAACGGTAACAACTTGGAATAGGAGAAAGAGAGCGAGCAACACTGTCACATCAATGAATCTAAGTTTTTATTTCTCTTAGTGATCGAGATGGTGCACCAAGAGTTCCTAGATATATGTGTATGATGTAGGGGTCAAGGCCCTTATACGGAAGCTTGAGGATGATGGACTTCTCCAAGGATAAGATAAGGTATTGCTGTAAGAATGAGGCAACAATAATAACAAAAATGGCTTAATATCTAGATTCAAAAGTGTTATTACTACAATAAAATAAGACATGCCTAGTAGTTGGTTAACTAGTGCTCACCAAGGCATATTTGATATCCCTTCTATGCATTAAATATATCAAAGTTTTATGGATATCATGGATCCATTTTCTAAAATTGTTTTGGGAAAAAATGTATTTCCACTCCAACCTATTTCCCCAAACTGTACATATATTTCTTCATAGGACATTGTTGACAATAAAACACAACAAAACAAATTTTAGTAATAAGTGAGTGAAAGTAAATAATACTTGCATACACACATGGATGTTATTAATAAGATACATTTTAATTAAATAGAATCAAGCATGATAGAGAAGCATAAAATCCATCAAACAAGGGGAGATTCAATTTTCATCAAGAACAATAATATTAAGTTCTCATCTAATAACATATAATTCTCCTTATGTAGTATTTCAGTGAAGACATCAATAAGTTGATTTTTTGTATCCACATGTGCGATATAGATATCCTTCCTATCAACATGGTCAACAAGGAATTATTGGAAAACCTCATTGTTCTTGATTCTACTAAGCAATTTAAGATTATATGAGAGTTTTATTGCACTCACATTATCACATTAGATAGGAAAATTATTATATCATATTTCCAAATAGTTAAGAATTATTTCATGCAAAGGACTTGGGAACAACAAGAACTCCTAGTTGTGTATTCATCTTAGCTCACTAAAATAACCATTGTACTTTGCTTCAAGAGACTAAGCAAGGTCCTGGGAGGAAACAAGTTTCACTTGCACATTTTTATACCAATTAAACAACCCACATAATCAACATCACTATATGAAACTACAGTAAAACCATATGATTGGTGTATAATAGGCCTAATCTACGAGTTTCGGATAAGCACCCAAGAATCCTTTTCACTAAAACAATTTGAGATTTTCTACAGAAAGATTTAAAGTGATCAAAGAAGCCTACACTAGACATGATATCAGGTCTACAGGTTGTATAATATATTATGTACCAATCATACATGTATATATATTCTCATCAAATTTCTCACCATATTCATCTTTATCAGGATTTGACATGTTGGTCATAGAGTATCAATTGCTTACAATTTTCCATCCTAAAGTGTTTTGCGTGCTTAATTTTTTTTCTCTAGTTGACAAAGTTCCCGTACTTAGTATGCTTGTTTTAAAATACTAAAAAGAATGTTAGATCCCACATAATTCTCATATGAAATTCACTTCGTGTGAGGGAACCACACTCCTAGTATATATTAAAATTAGTAGCACCACATATAATATCATCAACTTAAATTTGAATCACAAGAAAGTTGTTATAGGTATGTTTAAGAAAGAGAGTGGAATCAACTTTACCTTGAAACAAGAATTCTTTCAAAAGATATTTTGTTTTTCATACCAATCTCTAGTTGTTATTCTAAACTATACAATGTCTTATGCAGAAGATATACATAGATAGATTTTTATTAATTGGAAAATGAGAGGTTGAGATATATAAATTGCATCCTTTATATATCCATTAAAATTTTCTTTTAACATCCATTGAAACAACAAAAAAATCGTATAATTCAAAAAGGTAAGTAACATTCTAAAAATATCTAATCTTGCTAACATGGCATATGCTTCATCAAAATCCATACATTATTGTAGGTTGTAGGATCGGGAAAGCAACCCTACTTTGTTCCTTACCACCTTTTTATGTCATGATTGTTCCCTAATACCTACTTTGTGCCTATGATCTTCCTATCATAGAGACTTGGAACAAGTTAGCATACATTGTTTTTGTCGAATTGTTCCATCTCCTCTTGCATTTCCATGATCCAATCAATACCCTCAAGTGATTTGTTGTAGACTTTGGCTCCAATAAGGAAATAAAGGTTCTATTGTCTTGATCCTTGTAGGATTTGTTGTTTTAACCTTCTTAGAGGGATCACTTGTTATGGGATCATTTAGAGATTTCTTGGCAATATTTGGGATTAACCCTTCTTTTCTTCAACATGGGAGATTTCCTCATCCACTTCTAGATCCCCAACATTACATTGATCATTTTTTTTTCGATTCCTATTATTTTAGTCTAGGAACAACATCTTCTATAAACACATTACAAGTATCATACTTAGAAACCAAAGGATTGGTCTCATAAATCTGACTTGTATAACTTTTTCTACTCTAACATTTTTAATTGGTAACGTGAAAATATCTACTAGAGAGACTATAACCAAGGAAGATAGAATTAAAATATTTAGCATCAAATTTATCCAAACTATCCTCACTGTTAAGAACAAATCATGGTTAGCAAAATACATGAAAAAATAGATATAAGGTATCATACTGCACAATAACTCATGGAGGGTTTTATATGAAAAAGTATGAGTTAAACTATGGTTTTCAACAACATAAGTGGTACTTATGGCATTGGCCCACTTTTTGTTTTCAGTTTCATATTCCAAAATTATGGTCCTAGGCATTACTTTTAATGTCTGATTATTCCTTAATACAACCCATTTTTCAAAATTTTATAGGAGAAGAAATTGTGCAAGAAAACCTAATTCATCACATAAACAATCAAATAACCAATTTAAAATTCTCTTCCATAATAAACTTAGATGGTAACATTTTTAGTAGTAGCTTGTCTTCTCCTCCTCTACAAAAATATGTGAAATCTCTAATGTATTACTTTTGTAAAATAGGAAGAATAAACCATGTAAATCTAGAGTAATTATCAAGAATCACAAGGCAGGTGTACAACCTATAAGTGATTATTTACAAATGGTCCAAAACGATCAAAGTGAATAAGATCTAGATATCTCTTGGCTCTAATAATTATGTAGAATCAAAAGAAGACATAAATCTTTCTACTTGCATGCAAGGTTTAAATTTATCATATTTTTCATAGCCTAAATTCAGATATCCCTCGACTAGGTAATTTTTGCTCAATTTCCCTAAATAATACATTTATACATGACCAAGTCTTCTATGACATTAACAGGGATGATACAATAAAGAACTAAGAATTTACCAAGGATAGGCATCAAATAACCACGAATAATAGTGCAAAAATTACCATTCCTATGTCACTTTTATACAACTTGAAGGTGAGGGAATCTAGAAAAAGACATTGAAGTGAACTATAAACAATAAGAAATTAATTATCACATATTTGACTTACATTTTTTTTTTGGGACATGCTAGTGGAACTGACTACATGCCTCTAGGGCTAACTGCAGGAGCGGAGCAAGCTTCTATGTCCTTCAAGTACAAGGGTAATAAGAAGTCTAGACAATCGACCCAGCAATCATCCCGATCAGGTTGTTTTAGATGGCGCTTGGCAAGCTGATCGGCAAGCTTGTTCTGGTCTCACTGTTGGTAGATGATGTTAGAAGAGCATTGCTCGAGACCGTCCTTGATGGCCTTAATTTGAAGTCTGTATCTCAGAGGAGTATGCTTCTGTCCTTTGATCCATTGAAAGGCATTATTTGAGTCAGTAATCACAATGTATTGCGATAGATTTTTGAGCTTGGTGCAGCGGAGACCATCCAAGATGGCTCTTAATTCCCCGTCCATCGGATCAGAACCTGGATACTTAGAAGCCCACCCCAATATCCAATGACCCATAGTGTGCCGCAGAACAACACTCATAGATTTGATAAGGTGTTTTAGATCTACTGCAGTATCCACCTGGATGATAGAAGACCTGCTGTTCACCTCCAAGGAGGAGGCGGGCGGCGAGGTCAGCGGGCGTTTCCCTTCGTGAGTCAAGCTACAGAAGGCTATCCTTGTGCTAGTGACACTTGCCCTAGAATTCAGCACTAGGATTGCCAGGGGCGTTCGTTTGCCTTCGAAGATTGTTTGATTACGGGCTCTCCAGAGCCACCAACATGTCATCACAAATAAGGCCTTCCAGTCTTCCATCTGAAAGGAGCCAGTTAGGTTGTATTCCATCCACTCCGCTTTGGATTGCTGCTGAAAAAAGGATGTGGCTGCTAGCGGGGGAACTTGTTGCCAGGTTTGCAATGCGTACGAGCAGTCCCTTAAAGCATGGATCACCGTCTCCTCCTGGTATTGGAATCTTGGACATCGTGAATCCTCCGTCATCCTCCGTCGGAATCGCATGGAGTTCGTGAGAAGCCTGTTATGAAAGATGAGCCACCCGGTTGTTTTCATTCATTGCTGAATGGGAAGTTTCCACAAGACAGATAGGCATTTAGAGTGAGCCGGGCTCTGCGTATCCGCCATGCCGCTATATGCCAAGCAGGTTGTGAATTCTCCATCAGTAGAGAGCAACCAAACTCTACCATCGTCACCGAGATCCAGCCTGGGTGTGGGCATACTAACATTGTCCCTTACGGAGTCTATGGTGAACCAGCCTTGTAGAAAACCCATATCCCAGTTCCCGTCGTCTAGGATCAGGCTGGAGACCTGAAGGTCTTTAAGATCCTCGGGTATTTGTAACCCTGGTAGCACTTTAGGGGTGAATCCTTCTCCAACCCAAGCGTCTTCCCATGCGTTTGTGTGCAGCCCAGAGATAGGGGTCATCCTTGAGTGCGCCCAAATAAAGGGGAATGCCGATGTAATGCTCCGCCAAGTATGCGAGCTGGAGGAGCGACTGGTATGATTGTTGGGGTATTTGGCTCGCATTAAACTCACCCATGGAACCTCCCTTTTCCGGATAAAGTCCCAAGCTAGCTTCATAATCAACGCTGAGTTGAGAAGGCGGGCACTCTTGATACCCAGCCCCCCTTGTGATCGCGCCGTGCAGGTTTATTTCCAAGCGACCAGATTAGTGCCCTTGTTCATGGAAGACCCAGTCCAGAGAAAATTCTGGGTCAGTTGCTCTATACGATCGGTGACTGAGAATGGGAGCTGAGTCATCTGCATTGTGTAGCACGGTAGCGAGAGAAAGACTGAGTTAGTCAAGGTGACCCGTCCTGCCAGAGATAGATGTCTGTTCTGCCAACTCGACACCGGATGGTGAAGTTTGTCCACCAGATGCTAGAAATGAGCTTTGCTCTTACGTTTGTGGATAATTGGGATACCAAGATGACGACCCAGGTCTTTGGTTTCTTTGATTCCCAAACGACGGCTCACCTGTGCTCAGACATCCCTGGGGGTGTTGCGAGAGAAGAAGACTGAAGCTTTCTCATGAGATAAGAGTTGCCCCAAAGCTTCCCCAAACCTCCTTAGGCATCTATTAATTGTTTGTGCTTGGCGAGCCGAAGCTTCACCGAACAAGATAATATCATCAACAAAGCTAACATGAGAAAAGTGAATTTTCTATTTAGATAGAATCACCGGGGTCCAGGTTCCTTTTGAAATTTCAGAATTGATAAGTTGGCTGAGTCTGTCTAAACACAGAACAAAAATATAAGGCGAGAGAGGGTCCCCTTGCTTGACTCTGCAGGAGGGATTGAAGGAGCCAATTACCTCCCCGTTCCAAAGAACTGAAGTATTACCCGATCTGATGAGGTTCATGATCACGCTGATTATGTTTTTAGGGATTGATGTTCTGCACAAAGTATCTTCAATAAAGGGCCAACTAAGCTTGTCGAAAGCTTTCATCAAATCTAGCTTAACTGCCATGGTATGAAACACTGCAAGCTCCACGATCGTGGAGCTTGTCGAAAGCTTTCATCAAATCTAGCTTAACTTACATTGATGTTGTGATGTAGACCATCAACAATAAATACATTTTAATGCATATGGAATTCTTATATATCTGTCACAAATAACATTTCCTTTTCTATTATCATCAAATGTCATTGTGCCATCTTTCTTCTTCATTTGTGAGTTGAAGTAGTTTTTAACTCCCCTCGTATGCTTGAAGCGTGCACCCTAAAAATTCCATTCACTCATACAATATAAATAACAAAGACCCTATCCCATTTAAATCATTGGGGTAGGGTTAACTTGGGAACCTAAACTATGTTTTGTTGGTTCCCTTCCTCTTAAAATGACTTTAAGTAGAATAGTGATAATATTTTTACTGGAGCTATGTATGATCTTAGCTTGATACCTATATGATTCCTCCATGAAATTTCAAACAATCCTTGTCATGGGAGTTATCTAGGTACTATTATATCCTATTCCACGTCTACCTACTTGATTTATAGTATGAAGTAGTATATCATCAAGATTCTTACTACTCCTAAGAATTTTCTTCTGAGAAAATTGTTGTCTTGATAAAAGAATAAATAGTAGTATAGAGTTTAAAGATACCATGGTTTTCATGAATAATCTCAAATTATAAGCATAAAGATTCATTCAAACAATAATCATTTTCCAAGCTAAGAGCAGCAACTCATTATTTCTACTTGGAAAGTTGGTTCTAGACTCCTGACCATTGATCTTAGAAAGAAAGTTGATATTTCTACTCTAAGATCATTATCTTGACCAAGACAAACATTGTATTCTACCTCATCACCATTCATTTGAAAGTTTAAGTCATAATTAAGTCTGTATTGCTAATATCTTCTGTCATGCGAACTTTAACATATTCAACTTCATCCTTTTCCTCATACAATTTGTGAACCATTTCACAGGCTTTTCTATAATTTTGTAAGAACGAAGAGAACCAAGAGATAAAATAATCATTCAACAAAGGCGTTTTTATAAAGATAATTTACATTTACCTCATTTACCTCATGTTCAACACACATCTTCATCATCACTAGACCTTCTTGAAGCTAGAGAAGAGTCCTAAGTAACATCTTCGGATGTTTCTTTTCTTTCTTCTCCTTGTGTCTTATCTTGTAGTTGTCCACCTTCTTGTGATTGTAATCACTCTTTTACTGATGCTCTTGTGGTGGTAATGCTTCTTCATCTTTAGGAACTCATTCTTGAACTATACCTTTTATCTACATTCATAACATTGGGGATTGGAGGAGTGAAACTTGCCTTTGGTGTACAAGGCTTCTTCATCACTTTGGGAGGAGGATTCTCATATTTACAGGCCACTCCTTTCTTATTTATGTCTAGATAAATACTCCTTTTCTTCCTCCCACCTTTCATTTTTCTTTGCAAAAAAAATTGGAGATTATCTATAAGACTTCATCTTGGATATTTTGAAAATTATAAGAATCTTTGATGACTATGACTTCATTTCAAAATTGGTAAGTGAGGGACCAAGGGACTTTGTCACCTTGGTACTTTGACTCTACATGCTTTCCCAGTTCACTATGACCATTAATTATGCTTTATGATCTTGACAACTGTAACCACACCACCTCCCAGTCACCCCCAGTTATTAGAGGCGTTATCCCAAAATAGGATCCGTGGTTTTGCAAATAATCAACAGTAATTAATAAATTCTACTGCAACTAAACTTTTAATGGAATAAAATTTTTCTTTTCATACCTTGCAAAATATGGGAAGTGGAATTCTTTACCCAAGAAATAACATATCCATTTATAATCCTCCAATTCTTTTATTACACTTTATATCATCAATGTCACTTTAAAGGAATATCTATTTTCTTGATAACCTAAAACGTCGACAAAAAAAACGGCGGTCAGTATAACGAATTATACTGGTATGTGGGGGAAACAATAATCATGCATTTAATTGTAACAACATATTGTAAGAAATTATGGTTTACCAAGCAGACTTTACATTTTAAACATGACTACTCAATCCTTACATAACCTAGCCTCTGTGTTGTCCCTACAGTGGACATAGATACTACCTCTCATATGGTAGATCTCAACTAACCCCCATGATCCTACCTTACAGGTAGATCAATGCATAGGGTTGTGGAGTTGCATGGCCCTACCCATAGGTAATCCAATCCCTGACTCATGATAACGTGATGGTCCTACCTCACGGGTAGACCATGTACTACGTCATCTATCTCATCAACATCAGAGCTACAGAGGAGGACCATGATCTGAGCTAGTTATGCACATATAATTATGGTGATAGTCATAGTCACTTTATAATTGCATGAAATAAAAGGCAATCAATCAGTTATTCCAAGCAATTGATAAACTTCGGGAATCACTGAGAAACTAAAACGATTTATCCATAAGTGTAACCACATACCTATTCTTGAGCAAAAGAATCCAATTTCAACAAATTATCCAAGCAAGAAGTTTATTGAAAACAACCCTTAATTCCTAAAACATATAGATTACCTAATGTCAAAACACCTCCCTAATGACATGAGGATACTTTCTAAGTCTTCCAAGACCCTTAGAGTTCATTAGGGTTTCTTAGGTTTTTTTATCCAATTTTTATCTCCTTTTTAGGATGCAAACCCTAAAATAGATTTCTTATTTCTCAAAAACCCTAATTATTCCAATTATCCTCATTAAGGGTTATTTAATCTTGAAACAAGTTTGAGATCACTAAATCTCTGTTATATAATTACATTTTCGAATTTAAACATTTAAACCCATATTTTCCCAAATTAGGGTTTCTAAACATAATTATGTGCATAAAATCCTAAAACAAGCATAAAATTACCTTTTTCAAAATTAACTCCCCCTTTATCCTCAACAACTTAATATTACTTAGAATAACCCAAAAGAGTCATTAAATCCGAGTTCCATATCAAATTAAGATTTTACCATAATTTAATACAATAAAAGTGGTAACTTTGTGTACTTTTTAAATTACAAGCAATATCATGCTCCAGTTGTATTTTTATTGGATTCTACGTATTATTTTGATTAAAAAGCACTATTCACTTTTATTTTTCAGCCAAAGGATATATTTTTAGCGAATTATACGAGATTCATCAATTTTCTTGTATTTTGACTAGAGAGGCGACTAACCTGAGATTTTTTTGGAAATCACTGGCCGTTGGATCCCCAGTCATCGTTGACTGAGCGCGATCATGCGGTCCCTAGTGCACGTGCCCACTCACCACTATCTTGAGGCGCGGAATGACCAGGGTCATTGATCCTCCACGCGACCTATGGTGGACACCAATCGAATGGTTACTGAGTATCACCTCCACTCGAACCAGTAGAACTACATGCGGTGGCGCCGTAGCTTGAAGCTCACCGAAGCAAAGCCAACCCAGGAATCGGGGCACGAGAGAAGAGGGGAAGCGGACGGTGGTGATCGAGAGGTCATTCATAATTGAGAGGGGGTCATATATATAGGACTTGGGGGTCGATTCTAGGGTTCCCCAACCCTTGTTGTTGCCTGCCTTTTTAGGTAATTGGGCATTTCCTCTAGATGCATCTAAAGTGCGAAGAACCTAGGTATAGGTTGTGTGGAATCCTCTCCCAAACCCAACCATACACTTTACTTGTTTGCACATGCAAAGATTTGTGAGAAAATTTAGTGGAAAGATCCCACTGTCGCCAGCCTGTTCCTAGTTTGGCTAGAACTAGAAGATGAGCGGACTCCGTTGGATCAAGATCCAATGGTCCGCGTCACTTGCGCCCAAACAAAAGAAAAGTCCGGTTTCTATTTTAGGAAAATCCTTTTTATTTTAGGATAATTTGGAAAAATCATAACTTTCAAACTGTGGCTCCGTTTAATCCCAAATTTTGAGGGAAACTTCAAATTAATTTAATCTATCGTCCTTCCAAGTTTGGAGCCATAACTAAAAAGTAAACGAACCTTTTCTTTATTTGCAAGTTATTGCTCATATATATATATAATTCATATTTCCTCTTTTATTATCTTGGACCCATTATTACCAAAGGGTCCACAAAAAACCCTACACAAGGAAAAGTTGTAAAAGAAATCCATATATTTATCATAAATCATGCAAATTTACAACCAAGTACAATTCTTTTGAAACAATTGCAATTATAGTCATACAAGCAAAATCGAGGTTGTAACATCCACCCCTCCTTATAAGGAATTTGTCCCCGAAATTCAGCCAATCAAACAAACAATTCAGGGTATGCCTTTTCCATGTCTGTCTTTAGCTCCCATGTGGCTTCATCCTCCCCATGGTGCTTCCAAAGAACCTTTACCATCTCTATTTCTTTATTTCTGAGTTCTTTCACCTTAGTATCCAATACTCTCATAGGTGACTCAGGATATGTCAATCTCCCTTGGAGCTCAATAGGTTCAATGCTCAACACATGGCTCGGGTCCGTCACATAACGCTTCAGATTAGACACGTGGAAAACATCATGCATCATACTATACTGAGGGGGTAAGCCCAAACGATAAGCAGCTTCACCAATCGATTCCAAAACCTCAAACAGACCCACGTATTAGGGACTCAACTTTCCTCTATTCTTAGCTATAACTCGGAGGGGTTGGATTTTCAGAAACACATGCTTCCCCACGGTGAACTACAAGTTAGTCCACTTCGCATCTGCATACGACTTCTGTCGATCTTGGGTTCTCTTCAGCCTTTGTTTGATCAAAGAGACTTTATCTGCATACACCTAGAGCTCATCTGACCTCAATAAGGTTCTCTCACCAACATCCTCCCAGTGAAGTGGTGACCGACACAACCTCCCATATAGAGCTTCATATGGTGGCATCCCGATACTGGCTTGGTAGATGTTATTGTAAGCAAACTAAGTGAGGGGCAGGTATTGCTCCCGTGGACCACCCCAATCGAGCACACAAGCTCTCAACAAATCCTCTAAAGTCTAGATTGTCCTCTCTGACTATTCATCAGTCTTGGGGTGATATGTTGTACTGAACTTCAGTCTAGTACCAAGTTCCTCTTGTACTTGATTCCACATCTTGGAAGTAAACTTCGTATTGTGGTCAGAAATGATCAAACTCAGAACAGCATGTGGTCGTACAATCTCTCAGATGTACAATTATTCTAAGTCTGTCACCTTGGAAGTGGTCTTTAGTGTGAGGAAATGTGCTGACTTGGTAAGGCGATCTACCACAACCCATATTGCATCATGACCTCTCTTGGTCTTGGGGAGACCCACCACAAAGTCCATGGTGATCTGTTCCCATTTCCACTTAGGAATTTCAATCGACTATAGTAATCCACCAGTTCATTGGTGTTCAGCCTTCACCATCTTGAAAGTGAGACAACTGGCCACATATGCCGCTATATCTCCTTTCATTTCAGGCCACCAAAAATACCACTATAGATCCTTGAACATTTTGGTAGTGCCAGGGTGTACTGTGTACTTTGAACCATGATCTTCTTGCAAGACACGATCCTTCAAAAGTGAGCTTTCAAGAACCCAAATATGAATCTTGTATCAGATTCCACCATCCACTCCTACAGAGAGATGGATCTAAGGTTTCTCCAGCAAACCCTTCATCTTGACAAGCTCTGGACTGGCTATCTATGCAACTACCAACTCAGTCAATAGGTCTGGTTTAATCTATATATTAGCCAAACAGACTTGGTCTTCTAACAGCTGTAGAGACCACTCCACAAGATCTTATAGCTTCTTCCACAGGCTAGACAAGACAGCTACACACCTGAGCTATTTTCGGCTAAGAGCATCAGCTACAACATTTGCCTTTCCAGGGTGATAGGAAATGCTAAAATCATAGTCCTTCATGTATTCCATCCATCGCCTCTGTCTCATATTTAGATCCTTTTAAGTCAGGAGATACTTCAAGCTCTTATGGTTGGTGAAGATCTCAAAGGTGGCTCCATACAGATAGTGTCGCCAAATCTTCAGTTCATGTATAATTGCATCCAACTCTAAATCATGTGTCAGATAATTCACTTCATTAGGTTTGAATTGTCTGGAGGCATAAGCAACAACATGTCTATCTTTCTCTAGCACACATCCGAGTCCCATCTTCGATGCATCAGTGAAGATCATAAAACCCTCGTTACCGGACACTAAAGTCAACACTGGGGTTGTAGTCAACTTCTCCTTCAGCTCTTGGAATCGTGCTTCACTAGGTCTGACCACACAAACTTCTCATGTTTTCAGGTGAGCTTAGTAAGAGGCAAAGCAATCTTTGAGAAATCCTTTATGAAGTGTCTATAGTATCCAGCCAATCCCAAAAAGCTACAGATCTCTGAGGGATTCTTTGGTGCTGGCCAGTCTTGAACAACTGACACCTTGGATGGATCTACCGAGATGGTCCCTCCAGATATGATGTGTCCAAGGAACATGACATAGTCTATCCAAAACTCACACTTCAAGAATTTCCCATGAAACTTCTGCTTTCTCAAGATATCAATGACTCTACTTAGGTGGTCTCAGTGTTGTTCTAGGTCATTGGAATAAACCAAGATGTCATCTATGAACACTATGACAAATGAGTCAAGGAAGGGTTGGAACACACTATTCGTGAGGTTCATGAACATACTCGGGGCATTGGAAAACTGAAAAGGCATAACCAAAAAATTATAGTGGCCATAGCGGGTTCTAAAAGTGGCTTTCAGAATGTCCTCACTCTTGACTCTCAACTGGTGATACTCCGATCTCAAGTCAATCTTTGAAAAGACTCGAGCTGACTTCAACTGGTCAAACATGTCATCTATTCGGGGTAAATGGTATTTGTTCTTAATGGTAGCCTGGTTGATCATCCTGTAGTCTATGCACATTCTGAGCGAACCGTCCTTCTTCTTCACAAATAGAATTGGTGCTCCCCATGGTGATGTGCTAGGGCAGATAAAACCCTTGTCTAGCAGTTCCTGCAGTTGTTTCTTCAACTCGAGAAACTCAACAGGGGCCATACTATAAGGTGCTAATGAAATAGGGTTTGTCCAAGGAGCTATCTCTATCGAAAAGTCTACCTCTCTCTCAGGAGGAATCCCAGGAAAATCATCCGAGAAAACATCTACATAGTCCATGACTACTTCCATTTCTTCTAAGGGCTGTACATTGGGCTCTGGCTTGGTAATGACTGCTAGGAAAGCCTGACAACCTTTGGTTATCATTCATTCTACCTTCAAGGATGACACATACAAGTTAGTGGTAGCATCCTTCCTACCCCTAATGATGAACGACAGGTGACCTGGTTTCTTTATAATTACCTTCTTCTCCCTACAGTCAATATTGGCCCTATATGTATAAAGCCAATCCATACCAATGATCACATCAAAGTCACTCATGTCAAGGAGGATAAAATCTGTAGGGAACTCATGATCTTGATATTTAACAGGCATCACATGAGTTTTCAAAAGGGATGTAAAGATTCGACCACTTGGGGTTGTGACATACAAGATATACCCTAAATCCTTGATATTCAAACAAAGCATAGCTGCGAGATTTCTCGAAATGAAAGTATTAGTAGATCTAGAGTCAAATAAAGCTTTTACATTGTGTCCCATGACTTCAAGCATGCCTACATTGTTTTTCACCATACATTAGACCATTATATGCTTATCTTAAAACATAAAAGAAAACTCTAAGGGTTATTACCCTCTATCAATCGATTAGCATTAGCTTGAGCCTCCTCATTGTCAAAAGCAAAGACTCGAGCTTGTCTTATTTCTCCAGCAGGTGGGCTGCAGCTATAGGTTGGGCTGCTCCAGGTGGGGCTGCCACTGGTCCTGGTCCTCTCGGGTCCGATAGAGGACAGTTGGCTTGAAGATGTCCCTCTTGCTGACAACAGTAACATGTCCTCTTCTTGTAGCGTCACTCACCTGAATGCCATTTTCTACAGGTGTGACACCTAGTTCGGTTGTTCTCATGACGGGGTTTTCCTTTTCCTCCATGCTTTCCCTTGGTATGGTTGCACCCTTATCCTTTCTTTTGATCATTCTTCTGGCCTTGGGTACCTTTAGTGAATCCCAAATATCCTTTGGGTGGATTTTGAGTAGGCACCACTGTCCTCTCCATGTCAAGGGTAGTGTTATAGGCTTTGATGAAGGTTTTTGGTTTGCTTGCCATCACATGAGGCTTAATGGCAGGATGAAGATGCTCTACAAAATGGTCCACTCGTCTTTCTTCATCCATCATGTGCCAGAAATGCTCTAGAATGTGAAACTTGCACCCAAAGTCTGCGACTGATAAGCTACCTTGACTCAGGTTGGTAAACTCTCTTTCCTTGTCCTTCTTAGTTGAGATGGGAATGAATCTGGCGGTGAAGATAGTCCTGAAGTCGGTCCATGCCATTGGGTCTGCACTCAGATCTTGACCCATAATGTGGTTCTCCCACCAGATCTTGGCTGCTCCTTCCTAGAGATGTGCATTAAAAGGGGCTTTCTTGTTTTTATGCACCTCCAACATGCATAACCCATTCTCGATCTCTATCAACCAAGCATATGCTTTGCCAACCACTTCGGTCTTATCTTCTCCCCAAAATTTCTCAATGTTCAACTTGATGAAGTCCAAAATGGTGACTCTGAGTCGGGGATGAACGGAAAGTGGTTCACCATTCTCATCTCTGGCTATATCTCTGAGGGCCAGGGCACTAATGGCATCAGTTAACCTCTTCTAATGTTCCATCCACATGGTATCAGGTGTGTGAACTACCATTTCAAGTCCCGGGCCACCAGTCGGGTTCTCCTCAAACTTGGCCTCATCCTTGGACATGTATTCCTCTTCTTGGTCCATCACTGGGTTGTCGTAGGGAGCCAACTTAGGGTCTGAGCCTTCTTCTGAGGCTCCCTTAGGTCTCTTTCTCTTATTAGAGGACTCATCACCATGGTTCCTCTTCCTTTTCTCTGATGATCCCCTCCTCATGCGGGGAGGCCAACCCTTAGCAGGGTTCTCAATGGCCTCAGGAATCTCTACGGTCTTCACACGAGCCATCTACATAAGCATACAATCAAATTTTAATTTACGTTTAAACTAATTATACTTATGTCGATGACATCTTGTTTACATATCTTTTATTAATTTTATGGAAGATTCCTTAATCCTTAACACTTTGTATTCCCAAATATAGGAGGTGGTGGGAAGGGAGAAAACCCTAAGCTCTTAATGTTTCTCCAGAAATAAGAGGTAAAGAAGGGACAAAGATAGATGAGAAAACCTAGATGTATCTTACTTCGAGTCAATCCTTTGGATTTCGGCCAGGCAGTCACACTACATCCGGGAGTCCTCGTGACTGACTAGTGGGGTAGAGGAAAATATTTCCAGCCCCCGAACTGTGATCCTTTTCGAGACACCTCCATCCTCAGATAATCCTCTAATAACTCCATGGGGCTCTAAAGAGTTTGTAAAATTTAATAATTATGGAAGATTAAATGGAAAACCACCACTCTGATACCAAATGTAACGACCCGACCTCTCGGTAACTCCCAGTTACGGGAGACCAAGAGGTCAGAGGCGTTATCCCAAAATAGGATATTTGGTTTTACAAATAATCAACAATAATTAATAAAATCTAATGTAACTAAACTTTAATGGAATAAAATTTTTCTTTTCATACCTTGCAAAATATGGGAAGTGGAATTCTTTACCCAAGAAAGAACATATCTATCTATAATCCTCCAATTATTTTATTAAGATTTATTTTATCAATGTCACATTAAAGGAATATCCATTTTCTTGAAAACCAAAAATGTTGACAAACAAAATGACAGTCAGTATAACGAATTATACTGGTATGTGGGGGAAACAATAATCATGCATTTAATTGTAACAACATATTGCATGAAATTATGGTTTAACAAGTAGACTTTACAATTTAAACATGACTACTCAATCCTTACATACCCTAGTCTCTGAGTTATCCCTGCAGTGGACATTATACTGCCTCTCATATCGTAGATCTCAACTACCCCCATGATCCTACCTTACAGGTAGATCAATACATAGGGTTGTGGAGTCGCATGGCCCTACCCAAAGGTAGTCCAATCCCAGAATCATGATAACGTGATGGTCCTACCTCACAGGTAGATCATGTACTAGGTCATCTACCTCATCAACATAAAATCTATTGAGGAGGACCAAGATCTGAGCTAGTTATGCACATATAATTATGGTGATACTCATAGTCACTTTATAATTGCATGAAATAAAAGGCAATCAATTAGTTATTCCAAGAAATCGATAAAACTTTGGGAATCACTAAAAAACGAAAATGATTTATCCATAAGCGTAACTACATACCTGTTCTTGAGAAAAAGAATCAAATTTCAACAAGTTATCCAAGCAAGCAGTTTATTGCAAATAACCCTTAATTCCTAAAACATATATATTACCTAATGTCAAAACACCTCCCTAATGACATGAGGATACTTTCTAAGGCTTCCAAGACCCTTAGAGTTCATTAGGGTTTCTTTATGCAATTTTTATCTCCTTTTTAGGCTACAAACCCTAAAATAGATATCTAATTTCTCAAAAACCCTAATTATTCCAATTATCCTCATTAAGGGTTATTTAATCTTAAAACAAGTTTGAGATCACAAAAATATATGTTATATAATTACATTTTCCAATTTAAACCATTAAAACCCAAAATTTCCCAAATTAGGGTTTCTAAACATAATCATGTGCATAAAACCCTAAAACAAGCATAAAATTACCTTTTCAAAATTAACTGTCCCTTTTATCCTCAATAGGTTAATATTACTTAGAATAACCCAAAAGAGTCATTAAATCCGAGTTCCATATCAAATTTGGGTTTTACCATAATTTAATACATTAAAAGTGGTAACTTTGTGTACTTTTTAAGTTGTAAGCAATATCATGCTCCAATTATATTTTTATTGGATTCTATTTATTTTTTTGATCAAAAAGAACGATTTACTTTTATTTTTTGGCCAAAGTGTCTATTTTTAGAGAATTATGCAAGATTCATCAATTTTCTTGTATTTAGACTAGAGAGGCGACTAACCTGAGATTTTTTGGAAAGCGTTGGTCATTGGATCACCAGTCTTCTTTGACTGAGTGCGATCGTGCATTCCCTAGAATGCTCACCCACTCACTGCTAACTTGAGGTGCGGAACGACCAGGGTCATTGATCCTCCACGCAGCCTATGGTGGACACCAATCGAATGACTACTAGGTATCACCTCCACTTGAACCAGTAGAACTACCCACGATGACACCGCAGCCTGAAGCTCACTGGAGCAAAGGCAACCTAGGAATCGGGGCACAAGAGTAAAGGGGAAGCGGCCAGTGGTGATCGCGAGGTCATTAGCAATTGAGAGGGGGTCATATATATAGGACTTGGGGGTCGATTCTAGGGTTCCCCAACCCCTGTTGTCGCCTGCCTTTTTAGGCAATTGGGTGTTTCCTCTAGAAGCATCTAAAGTGCAAAGAACCTAGGTATAGGTTGTGTGGAATCCTCTCCCGAACCCAACCATACACTTTACTTGTTCGCACATGCAATGATTTGTGAGAAAATTGAGTGGAAAGATCCCACTGTCGCCAGCATGTTCCTAGTTCGGCTAGAACTAGAAGATGAGTGGCCTCCATTGGATCAAGATCCAACGGTCCGCGTCACTTGTGCCAAAATGAAAGAAAAGTATGGTTTCTATTTTAGGAAAATCCTTTTCATTTTAGGATAATTTGGAAAAATCATAACTCTCAAACCATGGCTCCGTTTAATCCCAAACATTGAGGGAAACTTCATAATAACTTAATCTATCGTCCTGCCAAGTTTGGGGCCATAAAACAAAAGTAAACGAACCTTTTCTTTATGTGAAAGTTGTTGCTCAAATATATATATATATATATATATATATATATATTATTCATATTTTATCTTGGACCCATTATTACCAAAGGGTCCACGAAAAACCATGCACAAGGAAGAGTTGTAAAAGAAATCCATATATTTATCATAAATCATGCAAATTTATAACCAAGTACAATTCTTTTGAAACAATGCAATTACAGTCATATAAGCAAAATTGAGGTTGTAACAACAACATCTGACCTATGGACTCCATATTGTCATCTTAAACAACTCAACATGATGTTGTAAGACATTGATATTTGAGTCCTTCATTGCTCAATTTTTTATTGGGTGATGAATATCTTCTTACATATGTCAAACACCATGTCACATGAATAAATCCAATTGAACTTATAAGTGGAGAGGACAACATAAAGGATGCTAATGTGTTTAGCATTCAGTTGATCTCTCCACATGGTCTCTTCATCCCAAGTAGTCATGTCTTCCATGGGAATGATTTAGGGGAGGGGAAACATATCCCACATTTGAAAGCTAATCCATTGGATGTATATCTGTGTCTTCCTATTTAATTATTGGTAGTTGGATACTTCAAATTAACAATAGACAAATGGATAAACCTCTCTTAAGGGTGAGAGCCCAATATGTTATCAATCATCTTCTATTACACATGCGACTATTTCTTTGATAGAACTTGTAGGACTATAATCAAGATAAGGGTGAATAGTGCTAGTTAAAACTTTGGAAATCTTGTTAGACCTTCAAATTATATCAAAATATAGATAAACAAGCAAGGATGAGAGAGAATGAGAAATAATATGAACACAAGTTTTAGAGTGGCTTTGGATTGAAGTGACGTAGATCCACTACCTATAGAGGTTGCAATAATTATTTCTTATCACCTTGAGTATCACCATGTATTACCCCCACAAAAGACTAGACTAAGAGACCTCTGTTTCCAAATCATAGTCTCCTTAGTTAGGAAAGGAGCCCATGACCTAACCTAAGTGAAAACCTTCCCTTACCTAAGGATACATGCAATTAATTTTCTTATCCAAGGAACAACTTCAATAAATATTTTAGAGACAAATATTGGGTGAGGGAAGTGAGTAGTATACACAATCATAAGTAGTGCCAAATCTCTTGCAAAAAAATCTTATTCACTCAATTTGAAGTAAACAAGTTGGAGGTGAAGAGGGAACGTATGGGCACTTTTAGGCATTATTTAAACTCTATAGCATGTAAGAGCATATTAAACCCTTACACAGCTCAAATTCATCCTAGATATAGTTAAGGATACTACTAGAAATTATAGGTGATTAGGAAAAATACTAGCCATTTCTAGAGAAGTAGGTGATGTCTTAATATATTAGTTTCACTTTGTCTCTCCTAGACTAGTTTTGCATTTTAGAAAAATTGATAATCTTAGTCTATCAGTTGGATGAGTCAAGGAACTCCAGTCAACCACTAGCCCTTACAGATACCAAAAACACATTCACATGGAACTATTATATGAAATTACATTTCATAATATTCAATGTAAACATCCTAAACCATCACCACCATGGTTTTTTTTGGACCAATTATAACCCACAATGCTTTAAAGATAAGACGTGATTAATATGGGTGGATTATTTTTTTGTGCAAGATTTTAAATAGCCTAGTGAATTTCCTACATAAGGAAATCACTACACCATTGTAAATCCTAACTTTTACTTTTCCACTTTATATTTTTGTTAGGAAAACCAATAACCAATTCCAAATGGAGTATATGAATGTGTAAGTGCATCATTTATATGATCATCTCTATAAATACATTTTTGGGCTTTTATAATGTTTTGCATATCATGACTGTATTGGAGCAAATGATTAAATAATCATTCAAACTTCTAGTCATTTTTATAGTGTTTTATGGCTTATTGAATTTTGTGGACTAGGTGTGTCGTGTTGAATGCAACGAGGATGCATATAAATTAGAAATATGTGAAGTAGATTTTTTAGAAAAATTAATATAGAATTGTTCATACATCATCAAATAATGAAATTAGGCAATGTAACCTTGAGGTCAACAAAAATGATTGTAATTGACAAAATAAGAAGTTTCAAGTACAACATTGTAACATCCTAAATTTTCATAACAAATTTAAACATGTAATGTGTTTTCCTAATAAGGGTTAACTCATTGACCTAATAACCTAACCATTGGTTACTGTAACATACTCGAATGTAGGCATATAGGCTAACCCTCCCTTCTTCTTAGCCCTATATTTGATTATGTTGACATATAGTACATTTTACTCCGACAATATACATTGGGTATCCTTGGACTCAGTTAGTAATATGGGTATAAAAATACCCTTAAGATACAACAACTTTAATACATTCACAAGTCTTAATACCATATACCATTCTTGACTCTAATTTGACACTCTAAAATATGTCTAAGGTTCTAAAATGAAAAAAATAACTCTAAAATGTAATGTAGTGTCACAATATATAAATTGAGAGCAGTAAATAAAATAAATGGGTGAATAATAAAAAAATAATGTAATTTAATATTGAATATCTTTAAAAGGTGACTTTAATAAGAAATTTGGACTCCTCACATCCTAATTAGCTAAGATACCAATTTTCAAGTCAATTGAAAGATGAATACACCCCTAATTGTTTAAAATGAGGGAAGAATATATTTATTAAAGTTTAATCATTTTTCTAATGTTTGTCACACTTTATAAAAAATTAAGGCAAGTCCTAGTTACATTCATCTGACATGACTTCAGTCTCCTCAACCATGCACTGGTCACACGTCATGCATAGGAAACCTGGCCACATGATTCGCTCAAGACACCAGTGATCAGCCACCTTTCTTCTCTCCCTCTTTCCCTCTTCAACTCTTCACCTCCTTCCCCCTTGCCACTCCTCTTCTCTTCTGCCTACTAACCCTAACAACCACCACATATATTATATCTCCTACTACTAGTGCAGGGACCTGTGAAGGTATTGGGGACTGTCAAACCGCCAGATACCCCGATCACTAGGAGCACCATGGAGCATGTCCTCAATTTCCCACTCACTATAGATGACAGAGGCGGTCAAAAATTACCCATTCTACTTCTTCTTCTACTAATTCCCAATAGACCACCAACCACGATGATTCTTCCCCTTGCACCAGTCATCAGGATCACAAAGCATCACCCTAAATCCTCACTATGACATGCCTGTAGTCTGTTTATGAAGGGATGACAATCGCCAAAAATAGCCACTTCTACAATCACCTACAACCAAGGAAGCACCTCCATTGCACCTCCTTATGTCCAATAATGGATTTTGTCGATCACACATGTTCACCAATTAACAACTTGGTCTTCTTCCTTTATCCACCAACATCATCAACATCTGGAACCTCTCCTTACTCACCTCCTTGGGCACCCCACAGTCCAACAACTCCATTATGTAACCCACTACCATTAGCCTCACCACCACCACTGCCCACTGAATGCCCCACTTGAACCTTGCCTTCACCTCTCCCTCTTGTGCTTCTCTTCTTCCATCCTCCTTTATACCACTGATCTACTAGGTAGTGCCTCCACCAACCTTGTGAAGATTCTGTCTGCTAAAAGCCACTAACACCCTTTGCTGCCCCAATGTTACCAACCTTTCTTCACTTGATTCCGTGGACTTGCTGTGACAATGAATCCATGAAACACATAGCTCCAGTCGGCTCCATCCTTGGACCTACAACACAATCACTTGTTATTGCTCATCCTCCCACCTCACCCAACCTTAATTAAGCCCTAAGAGATAACCCTAATGCCCACTCATCCACATCATGGGAAGTTCCATCCCCTTTTACTATTGAAACCTTAAACATACCAACCCCATGGTCACCGTGACCAAAATCAAACTGCCCCAATGATACCAAACCTTGATGCATGTTCACCCTTAACCCTTATCATGGTGATTGATTATGAAGAACATGGAAGGTCAACACTATGAAGAATGACTTGTGGGTGAGTTCCTACTTTCTGTATTTCAAGTTTTGCAATCTACTTCTTAGAACCATTAACATGTTCACATGTAGTTGAGGTGATAATCCATGTAATAATCATAATACCATTAAGTAGTAACACACATTGGTCAATTTAATCCACTCTATTAACATTTTCATACACATATACATATACCATATTTATGTGTTATGATAGTTTAAATAATATCCATAGTTTTTCGAATAATACCAAATATAGCAAAAATAGTTTAGATGGTAATCAAGGTTCACAGTGTATAGCTAGTTTAAACAATGATAGACCTCTTTATCAAATATCTTAATGTTCATCATGTTATTATGATTAATAGCATACTAGAACTAGTAATTTGTAAGTTTGTAATCTATAAATCTCAATGAAATTAGTTACCACACATATTATATGTAAAATTAAATAAAGAAGAGAACTTTTTAGGTGTAATTGTGAGAGTGATAATAATCTGACTACTTCATACCTCACATCCCATCCCTTGTCCTATATATGAGAGTAATTCAAAGATGCAAAGACCTTAACTCCACATAGATTATAAGTGATGGGTTTTAATGTGCTTCCTTTTATGATTTGGAAATTGTGGAATAATGGGTATATAAAACACTTTCAGGTCAAGAAGGATGAACTATGAAATTGAACCTAGAGATATGGTTAGTCATGAAGATCAGGTATGTACATCCTCTATTTTAGTTTGGGAATTATTTTACTTAAACCTAAATTCCTTTTATGAGACATCACTTGAACTATCACTTTTACTTGAAGTTCAATTATCGGACATTCACATTTCTTGATTTGGATTCATACAAATTCATGTGGTTGTTGAATTTTTCTTTTATAATGGGTCTTTGGACCCCTCCAGCTATGTTTGACATTTTATGTGAATTGACTAAAATGCTAGTCGCGTCACTCTATTTATGCATGCTACATGTTTGACTAGAATATCTAAAATAGTGGTACTTATGTACAACCATACTTGTATAGGCCATATGTATTCCACATGAGGTGTGCATTTCCACCCTTATTTCTTTTAGGCCATGATCCTATGGTGTTTTGACCCTATTTTAGGTATATTTAGTCTATGTTGTTATGCATGTAAAGTTTATTGTGTTAAATGAGATTTTGGTTAAATGATATGGAAAGACAATTTATTCTTCATGCTTGCAATATGAATCTAATATACCTCATTTCTCTCATTATAATTCTTTTGAACTTACCTAACTGAAAATATCCCCCATCTTTTGGGAACACCCCGTTTTGCACTTTAACTCAAAATAATGCCCAAAGTGTTTATTATACTTACATAGCTTTTTTATGACCTATATGTTTCTTCCTATGTTTTGGGTGACGTTCCCTTCCACCTAGGTATAGGTACATTAGAAGACAAGGACTCAAGAAGATCACCTACCTAACATGGACTTAAGGATAGTTTGGAATGGCTGGGTTTTCCTCTGCAATAGGTTGTGATGTGATTACATTTATTAGATGCACATCTTTTCAATATGTTATACCACCTTTTATGGTGAGAAACAATTTTAAACGAATCATCATGTAACTTTGTAATATTTTAGTTTCCAATGCTTTATTATTACATGAGTCTTGTATTGTACAATTTGAGTGGATTCCCTATCGGGTCCCACTCTTTAGAAAATAGTATCAGAGCCTAAGTAGTCAACAATTGGACTATTTCAAGCTATACTAGGAAGATCCTTAATTAGTTAAGTGACCCTTAGAGGTTGTTGATACACCTATTTCCTACTAGTAGAGTAACAATTAGGATTTTCAACCCCTGATTCATTTGGTCACTTACAATCCTCAAACCACCTATGTGGATGTAGTTAGTTTTTCGTAACCCTTATCACCCTTACCCTTTTATGGAGCTGGATATGATGCCACACGTAATTGAATCTTGTAATGTTTGGTTCATACCTCATAATTTTTAGGATTTTAGACTAAGATATATGAAGTGCAGGTTGAGTTAAATATTCATAAATAGGTTTACCCCTAGTTCCCACCTTACATCCTTTTCATATGTTCTTTTTCCAGCATGCCTCAAATACGTTCACGTTGTGTATTGAGCATGCATAAATGAAAAAACAAGAGTTGAGGTTATTCCCTTGATATCAAGTGATAAACTAAACTAGCTCAGCTATGGTCGGACATGCCTTGCCTTCAAGTTGGACTATCTCAATGTAGCTATGCCCCAAGGCCATAAATCTAGGGGTTGAATACCATCCCCATGGAGCTTGATATGCCTTGTGCATGAGGATTGGTGGATGGAAGCTATTAGTTCAGTAGAGTGTTTAGTGTTCAGGTCCCTCACATGCATTGTACAATCACATTACCTAGTGAATGAGATGATGCTAATCCTACTATATAAGTTACCTTATTTTGTGGAAACACCATGGTTGTAAACCATCTAGTGATGGGAAAACCCTAAATCTCTTCCTATAATGTTGGGTAATCTTATGACTTCATTGGGTCCCGAGTTGAGGTAGTGTGAGATATGACTAAGGGTGATACGAGATATGGTGGATGTCATGCCTTATTAGGGTATGATAGATGTAGATTGTGCATCATAATAAATCCTTCTCCCCTTATGCTTCCATATTAGTGGTAGAAGTATGCTCTTTTTGGTGTTCGAAGAATTAGACCCTTTTTAGTGGAATGGAGTGTTGAAAGGATCATAGTATATATATTGTGTAGTAGAAGGTGGCTTTGGTTCTCCTTTCAATTTCGGCGCTAATTTTGGATTTTCATAGCAAAGTTTTCATAAAAAATATTTTTCATTATTAAATTATATATATAAAAAGAAAAGTTTTTAGATTTTATTGATGATTTTGAAACCAAGTCACGACCACAAAGAAGTTTGAGTAGTAGAGAAACCCTTTATTGGAGAAACCTTTGACTAGAATGATCAACCATAAGACCCTATCCCTAAGTTGGAAGTAGAGATTAATAAGAAGAAGTTCAGATATAAATATTTATGACCTAGTTCGCCTAACCATGTTGACTCTTTAGATAGTTAGTTAAGGTTATCTTAATCCTTTAAAGGGGTGGATTACTAATGCTTTATCCTTTAAAAGTGAAACTTAACTTAGGACTATCTGATGTAAATAATGGATGTAATAAGTAAGACATGACTAATATCCAATGCTAAGGTCATAGGTATGTAGGTACCATCTCACTAGGGTAGATGGGTAAGCCCTACAAATTTTACCACTGTGTACATTTCTTACATAATTAAAATAAGCTTTTAAAAAAATTCATATTCCCTTATCTAAAATAGTGAACATAAGTAATGTTTTTTAGTGGTATCCCAACATAAGTAAGGTAGGTTTCTAAGTAAAAAAAGTTCATGATAATTTGTTTGCGAAATCAACTTCATAACTAATGCATTGCTATTAAGAAAACTAGGTTTTAGTGTAACTTCCCTAGTTCAACATCTTACATGAGAAGATGAATGATTACATCATGTATGAAATATTGTAGTCCA
This sequence comes from Alisma plantago-aquatica, assembly GCA_963693085.1. Classification (NCBI taxonomy): domain Eukaryota; kingdom Viridiplantae; phylum Streptophyta; class Magnoliopsida; order Alismatales; family Alismataceae; genus Alisma; species Alisma plantago-aquatica. The sequence continues at coordinate 532,383,518 of OY856415.1, forward strand.
CCTCAATAATGGATAAGAGATTATGGATTGATATAGCACGATCTACTATAGTAAGCGATTTAGAAACACATATTTTGGTTTCAAAGTATGACTTAATATACTTGGCTAGTGACAGATGGATTTTGAGTATGAAATCCTCATTAACGGGTGGAGTGTTGTAACATCCTCAAATGTATGCATATAGGCTCACCCTCCATCCTTGTTATCCCCATATTTGATTAAGTTGACATATAGTGTATTTTACTCTAACACATAATACATTATGAATCCTTAGAGTCAATTAGAAATATGGGTATAAAAATACCCTTAAGATAAATAACCTTAATACGTTCAATGACAAGTCTTAATACCATATGCCATGTTTGACCCTAATTTGACACTCTAAAATATGTCTAGGGATATAAAATGGAAGAAATCCCTCTAAAATATAATGTGGTGTCACAATTAATAAATTAAGAGGAGTAAATATGTTAAATGGGTGAATAACATACAAATAATGGAATTTGATACGAAACATATTTAAAAGATGAAATTAATAGCAAATTTGGACTCCACACATCCTAATTAGATAAGATACCAACTTTCAAGTCAATTGAAGGATGAATACACCTGTAATTATTTAAAATGAGGGAATAATATAGTTATTAAGGTTTAATAATTTTTCTAATATTTGTCACACTTTATTCAAAGAATTAAGTTGGGTCCTATTTTCATTTATCTATCACGACTTTGGTCTCCTCAACCATGCATTGATCGTGCGTCTTGCATAGGAAACGCTGGTCTCACGACCCACTCAAGCATTGGTGATTGGCCACCTTTCTTCTTTCCCTCTTTCCCTCTTCTCCTCTTTGCCTCCTTCCCCCTTCTCCCTCCTCTTATCTTCTACCTACTAACCCTAGCAACCACCACATATACTCTGGATTACTAGTATAGGGGCCTACGAAGGTATCAATGGTGGTCAAATTGCTGGCTACTCCGATCACCAGGAGTGTTGTAGAGCATGACCTCATTTTCCCACTCTCCACAGATGGAAGAGGTGGTCACAAATCTATAACCTCCACCCATTCTACTTATTATTCTACTTCCTTATCTCTTCTGATAATTCCCAATAGACCCCCAACCACCATGCTTCTTCCCCTTACATGAATCATCATGATCATAGAGCATCACCCTGACTCCTCACCCAGACATCCCTACAGACTGTTCACACAGGGACAACACTCACCATAGCAAGATTCTTCTGCAATAACCTACAACCAATGAAGTGCCACCACTGCACCTCCATATGTCTAGTAAGGGATTTCATCAATCAAACATGTTCACCAATTAACAACTAGGTCTTCTTCCTTTATCCACCAACATCATCAACATTTGGAACCTCTCCTTACTTGCCTCCTTGGGTTGCCCACATTACAACCACTCCATCATGTAACCCACTGCCATTAGCCTCACCACCACCACTACCCACTGAATGCCCTACTTGAACCTTGCCTTCACCTCTCCCTTTTGTGATTCTCTTCTTCCATCCTCCTTTCTACCATTGATCTACTGGTTAGTTCTGCCACCAACCTTGTGTTGTTTGCTCAGAGCCACCAACACCCTTTGCTACCACACTATTAACAACCTTTCTTCACTTGATTCCATGGTCTAGTTGTGACAATCAATCCATGAAACACATAGCTTCAGTCGACTCCATCCTTGGACCTACAACACAGTCACTTATCATCTCTCATCCTCCCACCTCATATAACCACATTGAAGCCTTAAGAGCTAACCCTGATGCCCTCTCATCCACATCATGGGAAGTTCCATCCCCTTTGACTGTTGTAACCTTAAACATACCAACCCCATGGTCACCATGCCCTAAATCATACCGCCCCAATGATATTGAACATTGACGTCTGTTAACCCTTAACTCCGATCATGTTGATTGATTATAAAGAAAATGGAAGGTCAGTGCTATTGTGAATAACTTGTAGGTGAGTTCCTACTTTGTGTATTTCAAGTTTTGTATTCTAGTTCTTAATTCCATTAACATTTTCACATGTAGTAGAGATGAAAATCCATGCTAATAATAATAATCCCATTAAGTAGTAACACACGTTGGTCAATGTAATCCACCCTATTAACTTTTGCATATATATATACATATAACATGTCTATGTGTTAATATAGTTTACATGAGATCTATAATTTTGGGAATAATACCAAATATAACAAAAATAGTTCATGAGGTAATCAAGGTTCATGATTTATGATTGGTTTAAATAATGATAGATTTCTTTATCAACTACCTTAATGCTCATCATGTTATTATGCATAATAGCATACTAGTACTAGTAGTAAACAAGTTTGTCATTTATGAATTTCAATGAAATAGTTACCACACATATATTATATGTAAATTTAAATAAGGAAGAGAACATGTTAGGTGTAATTGTGAGTGTGATAATAATCTAACTACTTGATACCTCACATGTCTATGGGTGACACTATGAAGTATTCATCTATGTTTCCCCTTATATGAATCAAAGGGTATAAAAGAGAAAGAACATACACTAGACCGTAATCAAATAGCATACATGTGCATGGATTTGTAATTTGACAAAATTTACATATAAGAAAGGTGAGTTTGGAACATATATTAATACACTTTAGCTCATATAATGACATTTTGGATTTACTTTCATATATATATATATATAAATAAATAAATAAATAAATAAATAAATAAATAAATATATATATATATATATATATATATATATATATATATATATATATATATATATATATATATATATATATAAATACCTATCAAGAACCAAGTATAAGTATATGACTAAGATATAAAAATATAAGTCATATTAAACCTTGGATATTCCTTATAAGAGTATATTGATAAATAATAATCTAATCCCATTCCATGTCCTATATATGTGAGTAATTCAAATATCTAAAAAACTAACTCCACATTATATTATACATGATGGTTTTTGATATACGTTCTTTTATGATTTGGCAATTGTGGAATAACGGGTGTATAAAACACTTTCAGACTGAGAAGGATAAATTGTGAAATTGACCCCTAGAGATATGGTTAGTCATGAAGACCAGGCATGCACATGCTCTATTTTATTTTGGGCATTATTTTACTAAAACCTAAATTCCTTTTATGAGGTATCTCTTAAACTATCACTTTACTTGAATTTCAATTACCAGACATTCATGTTTCCTGATATGGATTCATACAAATTCATGTGGTTGTTGAATTATTTTCTTAGAATGGGTCATTGGACTTCTCCCGCTATGATTGCCATTTTTTGTGAACGGACTAAAATACTAGTCTCCCCACTCTATTTATGTATGTTACATGTTTGACTTGAATATCTAGAATAGTGGCATTTTTGTACAACCATACGTATATAGGGCATGCATATTCCACCCAGAGTGTGCATTTCCACCCTTATTTGTTTAGACCATGATCCTATGGTGTATGGCCCTTTTTTAGGTAAATTTGGTCTAGATTTTAGGCAAGCAAAGTTTATTGTGTTAAATTGAGTTTTTGGTTAAATGATATGGCAAGACATTTTATTCTTCATGCTTGTACTCTGAATTTAAGGCCCCTCATTTCTCTTATTATAATTCTTTTGAACTTACCTGATTGCATATAGTACCCTTCTTGTGAGAACACCCTTTTTGCACTTTACTTTAATATAATGCCCAATGTGTTTATTATGGGTACATACTCAACTTTTTTATAACCTCTATGTTTCTTCATATGTTCTGGGTGACGTTCCCTTCCACTCATGTATAGGTAAATTAGAAGGAAAAGACTCAAGAAGACCATCTACATGATATGAACTTAAGGATAGTTTGGTATGGCTGGGTTGCCCTCTGCAATAGGTCTTGTATGTGATTAGATATAGTAAGTGTACATCTTTTCAATTTGTTATACCACTTTTTTTTGATAACGTGGGAACCACCCCCAAGGAAGCACCACAATCGTGACCCCCCTGGGAGTGTAAACCCCCGATCCACCCTCGACTACCCACACACCGGGGGGAACATTTAAATCGTACAGTGGGCCAAACTGCACGACGGGATAATTTGTTTCCGAGGAGCACAACCTGGGTTTCGAACTCGGGTCCCTTCATTAGGGAGCCGAGCTCTTAACCACCCGAGCTAATACCTCGCCGACTTTTTACAATGAGAAACAATTGTACATGAATCATCATGTAACTTTGTAATAGTTTTGTTTCCACTACTTTATTATTTTTTGTGGCTCTTGTATTATTCCGTTTGAGTGGACCCCCTATCAGGTCCCACTCTTTACATTTAATATGTGAATGGATTCATAAAATATGTAATATATATCACTTTGTCATTAATTACACACATAATGGCTTCAATGTGCCTAATTATAAATATGATGTGAATGAATGCTAATAAATGGTTCATGTGGAAAATAATGTGACTAACATCTATGATGATAATTGGATGTTTGATATCTATGGAGGTAACTAATTTATCATCATCTTAGCTAATCATGACATTAATGGACTTAATGGAGTTAAAAAATAATGTATGTAAATTTGTTGCATGTGATACACATTGACTCCTCTAATAATATGAGGATATTAAGCCTTTAAATAATATACATTGAGAATAAAATGTTGATATATAATAATAATATTAAGGTATGTGAGTTAAACCTATATTGAAACTCATTTAAGGTAATCTACAAAGTTAAATCTATGTCAAGAATCATGATCTAGAAGTTTTAGCCTACGTGCAAAGTTTCATCTTAATTGGAGACCTATAAGTATGCCAAATGATCAATGCAAGATAATAGAATTTTATTTAAATCCTAATCACATTAAATCCATGATTTTTCACACATCATGAAGTCTGTTGTCACGTAGAGTTTGCATTAGGATCGAACTTCTAGACCCAAATCTGTCCGCAATTAAGGGATTCTTTCACTTTGCCTTGTTCATCCTTCCATTGGACTTTGCAGTCCATGTCTCCCCCACTTTCCATCACCTATCGCTTTCTATTTAGTGCCGCCCAAAAGCAAAAATCATTTCACCATCCTCGCATCCTGGCGAGTCTCTTGATTACAATATATAAGGCTTCGTGCCCTAGAGTTCCTAGTTGATAGGAACTCCCTCAGTTCACCTGATTTGAACTCTTATGGCCTTGATCCTAAGCCTCCATATATATAATAATATCCCCAAGAAAGTAGCAGAATCTAGAAAGGCATGGTCAAATAGCCGACATCTCCAACAAGCTTGCACCTTTTTCTCCCCATGAAAGTTTTCCCGTTGCCCCATTCACCGCTCAATGGGTTTGTCAACCCAGTGACTTTGGCCATCACAACAATGGTAGGAACTTTGGCTCAACTTATCTTCTCCCCCAAAAGCCTCTACAATAGCCCATTCCTTTCTCTTTAAGTTACAAACCCTTCTCCATAGTTTTCCCCTTTTTTCTACCATTTTAGGTTTTTCTATGCAACCCATTTTTTGATCTTCTCTTAGAGAGAGATAAGTGGTCCATGCACCTTGAACATAAGTATTGTTTTATTTTATGTATGTATGTATCATGTACACAGAATGCTATGGATGCATTACCTACTATTTCAATTTCTTAAAGTCAATGAATCAATAATGAACTAAATGTCATGTTTTGTTGTCAAGATTTACTATATCTATTAGGAAACAAGCAATGATAAATGCAAAGGAAACAAAAATTTATTCAAATTTTCTAACTAGAATATGGCACCAATAACGATGTATAGGAAGGAGGGTGCAGAGATATATCTTATCCTCGAGCAAGTCCAATGACTATCTTTGCACATAGATGTATCTCTAACTTGAGGATCATAAGGGTGGCAGTTGACAATGTCGTCCTAGGACTACAACAAAGCTTATGCACCTCTACATAGCACATCAAAGAAGTTTCTTGAGTAGATAGGAAACAACCCTTTTGTTCATTGACATGGTAGCATCAAAATTTTCTCCCATGCGATCTCTCCCTTTCACGGGTAAGATGGCTAGGCTAAAATGATACTAAAACATGAGAAGAGGAGTGTTGACTTTCCTAGCCATCACCCCCTTTATATATGATTGGTAGGGGTTTCTCTTGACTAGACATTGGCTACACACAACTAGTGGGTTGAAAAGACTATCCCTTCAGTCGATTAGCCTGTTTACTGCTAATCTCATACAACCAGTCGATTGAATGGCCTATGGTTAGCGGTGCAATAACACTATTTTTTAATGTAAAAATTATTTGGGCACCTGTTATTTCGGCTCCCATTATCATTTCTAACACAATGAATTGTTTAACCTAGTCCAACCAATCAACTCGATCCATTCTGTTGACTCAATCCTTTTGGTCGGTCGACTGGATGATCCAATTAGTTGTTGGGTGACACTATTCGATCGATCGATTGAACTCTTCAGCTGGTGGACTGGTGGGTAATACTAGCCCCAAAGGATGTTCTCAAATTGGTTGATTGGACTCTTCAGTTAGTCAAATAAGTTCTCTAATATGTCGAATGGATTCTCATTAATTTGACTGGATTCCCAATCGGTCGACTGGATTCTCTAGTCATTTGATTATCACTGCGAATATTGTTGATTTTGATTAACAAAGAACTTTAGTAACCAAATTAACTCTTGTCCATGATTAAACTCCTTTTACTAGTGCATCCTCTACATGTGACAATATAGGCTCCATATTATGATGGAAATGATGTCCATAATCATATTATAGCTTTGTAGGCAATGAGCAATATCTAGCAATACATCGTTGCTACCTATGTAATACTTTAAGTTGGAGGACAATTTTAACATAAACTTGTGATTAGTGTGACCATTCACTTCTCAGTCTCACTTATCAAGTGGCCAAGATATCACTCTAATGGGAGGGACAAATTTAATGCACAACAATTCCCATGGGTCACAATGTACCCAAGCACAATAAAGTCATGTTGAATGGCGTTAAAGTTCTTTAAATGCCACATGATTATTGTAGTGACTTTAGTTCTAAGAACCACAATGACCACTATCACATTGAGACATGATTTTAACTACCATCGAATGGTTTCCATGTATCATTCTCAAAGTGGGTCTGTATGGTACAAGTGTTCCCTAACAAGTACCTTTAAGTTTGACTTGATATTCAATATCATGAGTAGTGAGATTATTCATCAGTCAACACATATTATAGTCTTAAGTATTATTCTCTATATAGTTTCCACCATACTATCTAGCTATGGACAATACAATAATATTTATACTCTAATCATACATATGATCTCATGTTTAGGTCCTCAACCCAAACTATATGTCATCGAGTAATATCATTCCTTAGACATCTATTATATTATATGATCATCTCATATTTGGACAAATATAAAAAACATAATTGTCCTTATTATCAATCAAATCAAGTACATAATGTCCCAATACAATTATCACATGACTGGATCTTAGGTCATACATATTAACAACTCATGAATCTAATCCCAAGTGAGATAACATGACCATCATGCTTTTGTTGTGCAAGCTCTTTTGTCAGTGGGCCAACAACATTGCTCTCAGTCGGTATTCTACCAATCTTCACATCTTCTCACTGTACAATCTCTAGTATGAGATCAAAATGCCAAAGTATGTGCTTGGAATGGTGATGCAATCTAGGTTCATTGGCTTGTACAATAGATCCACTGTTGTCATAATATAACTCTATGACATCATTAATGGTTTGAACCACACCAAGTTCACTAATGAACATCTAGATCCATACAACTTCCTCTACTACGTTGGAAGAAACAATGTACTCATCTTTTATCATAGAATCAACAACTATCTCTTGCTTGAAACTTTTCCAGTTAACACGTTTGTTGTCCATGTAGAACACAAATCTAGATTGTGATGATAATCATATTTGTTAGTTTGGAATCTTGTGTCAATGTAACCTTTTATAACCAATTCTTTGCACCACCATAAGCAAGTAACTAATCCTTAGTTCTTCTTAAGTACTTAAGGATGTTCTTTGCAGTAGTCCACCTTCACTGGGATCTGACTGATGCCTGCTTATCATGCTTTAAGAATATGAGACATTATGATGAGTTCAAAGCATTACACACATGATAGATCCAATTGTGGATGTATATGGAATATTACTCATGCGTCCCCTTTCTTCAAAAGAACTAGGACATTGGGCTCTAGAGAGACTAACACCATGAGACATGAGAAAGTTTCCTCTCATTGAGTCCTGCATTTTGATCCTTTTCAACACTTTGTCAATGTATGTACTCTGGCTTAGGCCAAGAATCCTTCTAGATCTATCTTTATAGATCTTGATTCCTAAGATATATGATACTTTGCCTATATCCTTCATAGATAATGTACCTACCAACCAAGTTTCTATAATTTGTAGAGTAGGGATGTCATTCCCTAAAAATATTATGTCATCTATAAACAATATGAGGTATACAATTATGCTCCCACTAACCTTCTTGTAAACATATGGTTCATCTTTTCTTTGAACAAAGCCAAACTATTTGACTACTTTTCCAAATTGAAGATTCCAACTCTGAGGTGATTACTTCCTTCCATAGACTGACCTTTCTAGTTTATAGAATTTATTAGCTTCATATGAAAGTATGCAATCTCTGGTTTGTGTCATGTACACATCCTCAATAAGTTTCCCATCAAGGAAGAGGTTTTAACATCCATTTGACAAATTTATTAGTCATAATAAGCTGCAATGGCAAGCATCATGCTGATGGATTTTACCATGGCAAGTGTTGAAAAGGTTTAATCATAGTCAACACCTTGAATTTCTTTAAAATGTTTTGCAACCAATCGACCTTTATAGGTTTGTCATTATCATCGATGTCAGTCTTCTTCTTGAATACCCATTTGGACCCTATGGGTTTTAACCCTTCAGTAGGATCCACCAAGGTCCATACCTTGTTGTTTTACATGAAGTCCATCTCAGACTTCATGGCTTCAAGCCATTTCTCAGAATTTGGTCCCTCGATAGCTTCTAAGTAGATTGTTGGATCATCTTCATTTATGAGAAACTCATCACCTTGTTGATTCACGAGATTTCCAAATATCTTAGGCTCAAGGCATTTCCTACTAGATCTTAGACGGTTTTGTTCTACAAGAAGAACATGAGATTCCACAACTTCTTGTGATTCTTCTTGTTCATTTTATACCTTCATAGGTTCAATGTTGTCTTGTTGGTCTTAAACTTCTTTGAGTTCTACTTTTCTCGCACTGGTTCCTTTGGAAATAATTTCCTTTTCAAGGAACACAACAGTCCTGGCAAGAAATACTTTGTTGTCAGATGGAACGTAGAAGTAGTATCCTTTGATTTACTTAGGATATCCAACAAAATAACATTTATCTGATTGAGTCCAAGCTTTTTAGGAAACTATTTCCTACATAAGCTTCACATCCCCAAATGTTCACAAAGACACATGAGGACATTTCCCAATCCATATCTCATAGGATGTCTTCTGAACAAATCTAAAAGGTACATGATTAAGTGTAAACATTGTGGTTTCTAAAGAATATCCCCAAAAGAAAGTTCGAAGATAAAAAAAACTCATCGTTGAACATACCTTTTCTAACATGATGCAATTCCTTCTTTTTGACACACCATTATGTTGTGGTGTTCTAGGTGGAGTCCGTTGTGATACATTACCATTGTCTCATAGAATGTCCTTAAAATCTTGGCTTAAGTATTCTCCACTTTTACCAGATTGAAGTGCTTTAATACTTATACCAAGTTGGTTTTGTACTTTGTACATAAAATCCTTGAACCATTCAATGGATTCTGACTTGTGTTTCATCAAATACACGTAGACATATTTACTAAGGTCATCAATAAATGTGATGAAGTATTGGTAACCACCTGTAGCATTTGTTCTAAAAGGTCCACATACTAAAGTATGTATGAGTCCCAATGGATCACTCACTCTCTCACTATTTCTAATGAAAGGAGATATTGTCATCTTGCCCAATAGACAAGACTCACATGTCTCTATTGATTCAAAGTCAAAATAGTCTAAACAACCATTTTTATGAAGTCTAGAAATGCATTTCTCATTTATGTTCCCTACATGACAATGCCAAAGCTTTGGTTTTTTTAGTCATTGAGTTTTAGCCTTTCGATATTTATGTTATATGTGCTTGTCTCAAGATCTAATAAGTAAGGACCATAATACATAGAGGCATTTTCATAAAGGAAGTCAAATTTAGAAATAGAACATCGACCGTTATTTATATGAATCCACTCTTATCCAAACAAGAAATAGAAATGATGTTCTTATTAATGCCATGTACATAATAGAAGTTCTCTAACTCTATTAGAATCCCACTAGATAGAGATAAATGATGGTACGTACTGTAGTGGTTGAAATTCTTACTCTATTTTCAACATGCAATTTCACCTCACCCTTCTTTAAGGATTTACTTCTTTTCAGATCATGCATATTAGAGCATATGCGAGATCCACGTCTAGATCTTATACCCATGATGAAGAAGTAGACAATTTTTTTTCAATGATGTATGTACCTAAAGTGGATATCTCCATCCCCTGCTTCTTCTTCTTGAGTTCCTCTAAGTAATTATGGAAATTCCTTTTCTTATGTCTGGCCTGGTAATAGCGGTAATAATTTTCTTCCTTACTCACCCCTCCCTTTACCTTAAGTGCAGAATACTTGGGTTTTTGGGTAGTCTTATGACTTTTATTAGTTGTTCCTTTGCCTTGGACTTCTCCTTTCCCTTCCTAACTGTCAACACAGAATTGGGTTTGTCCTTCTTGATTTGTGATTTGACAATTCTCAACATATCAAGCAATTCAAACATCAGTTTAGCAAAATATTTCATGTTAAAATTCATGAAAAATTGGATATATGATTCAGATAGAGGAATCACATCTACATCTAAAGGAAATCTCAGACTTTCTAGGTTTTCCACATACCCAATTAATTTGATCGCACGGGGCCCACTACATCTCCCTGTCATATGGAACTTAAATAACATGTTCGAGACATCATACCTCTAATGCCTTGCTTGTTCCTGGTACGTGTTCTTAAGATGTGTCACCATCCGAAGAACACCCATGTTCTTATGTTTCCTGTGTAGATCATAATTCATGGAGAATAGCATGAGGAGTTTTATGTCTATAATGTCACTGTGATGTTTCAGATAAGCATCCCTCTGAGCCCTAGGTGCAGTTGGGAGCGTGTTTCTCTTGTATTGGTATGTCATAGACATACAACTTACGCTCATGTGTGAGAACAATTTTCAGAATCTTGAACAAACACAAAAGTATATCCCATTCTATTTGTCCTTCTCAAGGACCGATCGTGATGAAAAAGTGTTGTTGTTTGCCATTTGTTTCTACACAAGAAAATTTCTATAAGTCAAAACACTTTTGATTAGATTTGATTTTGAGAAGGTTGATGATATTAATTATATCTTTAATTAATTACCACTCACACAATTTTTATTTAAATTAATACCCTCGCTATAAATTTGGAAAGATTGTAGCATATAATATTCTAGTGGGTCTAGGTCCATATTTTACCAAATCATGAGTCAGCTTTGGTTGATAACCCACAACTTGACAATCTAGGTAGGGAATGCTTGCCAATTGCATCTGATGCAACTCTTATCACATGGTAAGCACTGCTCATTGTCATATTACATCTCAATGCTTCTTGACACTTAATCCTATTTAGGTCACCAGATTAAGTGTGGCAACACATCCCACTATCACACAGACGGCGAAGTGTTACGTGAAAACGTGCGGAAATCACCGTAACCATAGATTATAAAAAACACAGGTTAATTAAAACCGATTGCAGAAAGATGATAAACTGAGAAACTATTACATTCCAGTCCACATCCTGCAAGAAAACATGTTATATACATTCATACAAGCCTTGATACATGTCCACAGCTTAGAGCAATAGCTGTCCTGTCATAACATGAGTTCATCACCTGTTTATACACACATAAAGGCCCACATCCGACCAACAGAAGGATATACAAAACATCTACAACTGTACATCATGAAACAACATCAAAACACCGCCAAGGACCTGAGAGTACATGGATGACTCTGGACTCTATCACAAAACATCCAAAACAGCAGCATGTCCATTGCTTGCCTTCTACTATTCTTCTTGCTGCTCGACCGCAACTCCGTGACCACCACCATGCCTAGCTCGACCACCTAAAAAGGGTGTAAACCAGCGAGGTAAGACAATTGAACATTGTCCCAGTGGGAGACATAACTCCCCGCCAAAACTAAAAAACCTCAGATATTTATATAAAGAAGCTAACTGATAAAAAGTATAACAAGAGCAGTTATGAAATAAAGCTGTCTATACTTAGAAAACTTATCAGATGTACTCAAGTATTATTTGTGAAACATGATTATCATGACAAGATATATAAGTTCCACTACATATGAGAAACATAAAAGCAACTACAAGATATGTTGAGTGTAACTACACAAACAAGGCCTCAACCAATGTTTCGTGTTTGTCTTAAGCAGTAAATACTAAACGGCTGGATTAGATATTATTATGCCCTGAGGAAGTGAGTCGTACCGCTCAAATCCAACCTTCGGTTGCGAAACCCAAGCCGGTGCCATACAAGGTCAATGGAAGAGTCGGACTCCACGACCTCACCCCTCGTGGTCAGTGCACGAGTACAACACAAGCAGGACCACAGCCTCATGCTGAAGTGGTCTTAGCCACAGGGTCAGGCTACCCTCTGCCTAGCCCACCTTGGTATAGGTCTCGGTGCTAGTGAAACTGAGCCACGAGCATGTTCACCGTGCTCTGAGCCATGAACGCATTCATGCTCCTCATATCACATATCTTGAGCCATGGGCCTGTTCACCATGCTCTTATCACAGTTGGGCTACGGGCCTGAATCCACACCCTGGAGTCTACAACCGAAGTTGTACTCTTACCTCCTCACTTTAGGCTAGGAGAAACCTCGCATACTCAACAATATGCGCTCCGGGTTAACCTGCAGGAGAACCCATTTCACCATCACCAATTCTTGACGATGATGGATCTATGGCCAGGGAAAACTACATGATAGATTTCACTGTGATTAATTAGTATCTTTTATATGGATTGCAAGATTCAACCAAGTTGTATAACATGCAATAAATACAAAAGGGAAACAATATAAACTCAACATTATGCTTTTATTGTAACCACATCAACTTGATGGATCCAACATCACATGTTATCACTTGGCCTCTTGCCAATCATCCAGATCCATTTCAAGGATCATCTCATACCATGGGATTTCAATCCCTCAACACATAGTGCCACTGCCTCTCAAGGCTTACATCATCATCATGAAACAAACACATTACATATGCAATTTATTCAACAAGAGTAATTATCAAAGTGATGTTACTCATCACATATTTCTCATAGCCTTTTCATGGCTAAACATCACCTGCATGGTTAGGGTATACAATAATCATAGTTTCAACATAAGGACTATGCTTACTATCATGAGATGACATTCAAGATTCTATAATTATCAATCTTACATTATTAGGTGCTCAAGTGCATCAAGAACATTATTAAGCAAACCATTTTTATCCTCATCTCAGTATTATACAAATAATCAAGGTGATCACTTTATGCATACAGTCAAGTTGGATATAGAGAACAAGCGTTATCATTACCATTACCACTATCATTCTTAGCATTAATAGATAATCACTTCCTTATGTGTAGCAAGGCTAAGATAAATGAGCAAGCTTATGATAACGAGAATTATTATCTATACCAGGAGTTATCATCGTCTTACTAAGCACAATAACCACAAGGCTGTTTGCATAACGAGATGAACCATCATTAAAAGTACCAGGGACCCTCACCAAAAGGTATCAAGAACTCTCACAAAAAGGGGTGTAACGGTAGCCTGCCCTCACCCAAGGATCAACGCACCAAATGGCTGATATATAAGTGAGCAGCAATGCTGCGTTATGTGCAGCAGGACGACGCTCCATCGCGTGTCAAGGGGTGTTGCGCACCAGGGTGTGTTGGGCACAAGTGCTATCGGGCAACGCCCGTCACACATGGTGTTATCGGCCAGGTCAGCCCACTAAAAGCTAACAACCAAGGGAGAGAACACATCCACATATCGTGCATCTACTGATCATGGCCTAACGGCCGACACACAACAAAGGAAGAGTTGTGACGCCCGTCATAAGAACCAAGGGTGTCGCCCGACACAAGAGCCTGTAGGACAACTCACACACTTACTCATTTCGTGCAAGTCTAGTCTAGAGGGCTGTCGGGCAGCACCTCATCATCCCCATCTCAACCAAGATACATCTCACAAGGTCGTCTTCTACCTCAAGCACAAGATACCCAAAACCCTAGAGGATCAAGGAGATGGCTCACCTCTATCAACTAAGAAAGAGGAGTCTTGCACACCACCTATCACCCATCGGGAAACACAACACCAACCCTAAACAAGGTCCACTACAACCGAGCTCACCCTTCTAGTCCATGGTGAGAGGAGAGTGTTGCTCAAGCAACTAGAACACAAGCTCACCTCAATCGACTAAGAAAGAGGGGTGTTGCTCATGATACTAGAAGCTTAAAATCACTCCTCTAGACCAAAGAGAGAAAGGAGTATTGCTCACCAAGAAACACTAAACCACATAGGTGATCGGCCAACAAGGATACTAAAGCAAGATGTAAAACTAACAACAACATATAAGCAAGAACAAAGAAAAGGAGATAGTGTAGCTAGGGTTAGAAGTTATGGAACCCTCCTTAAGCAACTTCAAGCTCCTAGATCCAAGCACCACCAAGCAAGGAAGATGGAGACTCTAAGGCTATCAGCCACCACTTGCTTCTCCAAGGTGTGTCGGCCTCCAAACTGCTCCTTCAAGGGGGGGGGGTATCGGCCACCACTAGCAAGGAAGAGGGTTGTGTTGTGCAACAAGGTGGAGAGGAACCAAAGGGACCCTAAGCTAAGGAAAGGAACCGCCTATATAGAAGGAAAGGGAGGAGAAAACAAGGTTGGTCCAAGCAAGGTGTCACTTGCCTAGGGACACTTGTCCTAGTGCACGAGCCACCATCTAGCAAGCTCCATGCACATGTCCAAGATATGTACCAAGTGTCCACTAAAAAAGGTCAAGGCTAAGCCAAAGAGCATGGGCGATACAACAACTTGCACCAAGGGCGACACACCTCATCCCCATGGGCGACACACACTCAACTTGGCCGATACAAGGCTCAACCAAACCAAAGCAAGGCACCTCAAGGCCCAACAAGCTCAACTAGGCCCAAAAGAACTCAAGGAACGAGCCCAAGCCTTCCTCTCTACACAAGAGGAAGCAAAGAGAGAGAGAGGAACACCTGAAAAGGTGGCAAACTTGCTCACAAACCCTAGACTTGGGTTATTTGCGAGTAGCACCTCCAACTCTCAACAAAGCACAACCAAAACCCTAATCACCACCAAAGGTGATTAGCAAGCAACAAAGCACCAGGGTTAATCTAAGCAAATAGGGTAAACCCTAAACGAAGGTCAGGGTCCTTACAAGCTAACCCCCTTAAGGGATTTCATCCCCAAAATCAGAAGAGAAAAGCGAGGGGTACTTCCTCCTCATCTCTTCCTCCAGCTCCCACGTGGCTTCCTCAACGCCATGATGATGCCAAAGAACCTTTACAAGAACCAGGTCCTTCTTCTTCATCTTCTTAACCCTTCTATCGAGGATCGCCACAGGACCTTCCTCATAGGTCACATCTTCATCAAGATCAACTTCAACTACCTGTATCACTGTTCCTGAATCTGGATGGCTTTTCTTTAGCATACTGACATGGAACACTGGATGTAACCTGTGCAACTCTGGAGGTAACTCTATCTCATAGGCTACCTTACCAACACGTGCCATGAATGGGTAAGGCCCCATATACGTAGGTTCCAACTTACCCTTCTGGACAAACCTCAACACACCTTTCCACATCAAGACTTTAAGATACACTTTGTCTCCTACCTGGAACTCCAAAGTTCGTCGGAAATTGTCTGCATAAGACTTCTGCCTGTCCTGTGCCGCTTTCAACTGTTGTTGTATCACCTTGATCTTTTCTATTGTTTGCTGTACTAACTCAGGACCCAAAAACTGATACTCACCAGACTCGTACCAACACATAGGAGATTTGCACTTCCTCCCATATAAATCCTCATAGGAGCCATGTCAATGATCCACTGATAACTGTTGTTGTAGGAAAACTCTATCAAACTCAGATGTACATCCCAGCCGCCTAGGAACTGCAAAACACAAGCTCGAAGGAGATCTTCCAGAATCTGAATAGTCCTCTCAGACTGTCCATCAGTCTATGGGTGGAAAGCGGTACTAAACCTCAACTGTGTTCCCAACACTTTGTGCAAGTGTTCCCAGAAACGACTCATAAACTGAGGACCTCTGTCAGAAACTATTGTCGCTGGCACACCATGCAAATGAACTATCTCATCTACATATACTCGAGTGAGTTTCTCAGCGGTATACGTCGTCTTTACTGGTAGGAAGTGGGCAGACTTCGTCAATCTGTCCACTATCACCCAAATGGAATCATGATTCCTAGTTGTCCTGGGTAGACCAACTATGAAATCCATGGTTATATGATCCCATTTCCACTATGATATCGGCAAAGGTTGCAACATACCTGCTGACTTCTGATGTTCAGCCTTGACTTGCTGACACACCACACACCTTGCCACGAACTCCGCTACATCCTTCTTCAAACCAGGCCACCAATACAAGTCCTTCAGACTATGGTACATTTTGGTGACACCTAGATGCATAGCATACATCGATGTGTGTGCTTCCTCGAGCACCAACTTCCTTAGCTCATCAACATCAGGAACCACCATCCTATCACGATAGCAGACTAGCCCATCCTCGGAATCATGATACCCATCACGCTTTTTGCTGCCGAACTCTGATATGATCAACTGTACCACATCATCTGTATGTTGTGCATCTTTGATATGCTATCTCAACGTAGGCTTGACTTGCATCTGTGCTAAAAGTCCAGCTAATGAGGAAACATCCATCTGCACGTTCATCTGCCGCAAAGAGACAAACATATACCGCCTATAGCATACCAGGGAACTTAGCTGTGTCTTCTTGGAAGAAAAAGAAGACTTTCGACTAAGCACATTAGCTACCACATTCGCCTTACCAGGATGATACTCGATAGTGAAGTCGTAGTCATTGA
Organism: Alisma plantago-aquatica; assembly: GCA_963693085.1. Lineage (NCBI taxonomy): Eukaryota > Viridiplantae > Streptophyta > Magnoliopsida > Alismatales > Alismataceae > Alisma > Alisma plantago-aquatica. Next base: position 532,400,823 of record OY856415.1, read on the forward strand.
TCAACTCCATCCATCGCCGCTATCGCATGTTTAACTCTTGCTATGAAAAGATGCACTTAAGATTCTTATGATCTATAAAGATCTGACATACTTCTCCATACAGATAGTGTCTCCAAATCTTTAAAGCATGAACCACTGCTGCCAGCTCCAAGTCATGAGTCAGATAGTTCTCCTCGTGTTTCTTAAGCTGTCGCAAAGCAAAAGAAACCACATGATCCTCATGCATCATCACACAACCTAAGCCTTTCTTGGAGGCATCATAGAAAACCACATAGCCTTTCCCAGGCTCTGGCAGGATCAACACTGGAGCACTGGTCAGCTTCTCCTTCAGACTCTGGAAAGCTTGCTGACATCGATCATCCCAGACAAAAGGTACGTCCTTTCTCATCAAATTTGTCATCGGCAACGCAATCGCACTGAAGTCCTTGATAAACCTCCGGTAGTATCCTGCTAAACCCAGAAAACTGCGAACTTCTGTCGGCATCTTCGACTGTTCCCATTCTGCAATGGATTCCATCTTCTTTGGATCTACTTTGACTCCCTCAGCAGATATCACGTGACCCAAGAAAGTCACTTCTTCCAACCAGAACTCACACTTACTGAACTTGGCATACAACTGATGTTGGTGAAGAAGAGTCAACGCTCGATGAAGATGTTGCTCATGCTCTAGCCTGTCCCGACTGTAGATCAAAATGTCATCTATAAAGACTACAACAAACTGATCTAAGAACGGACGGAACACTCTGTTCATCAGGTCCATGAAAGCAACAGGTGCATTGGTTAACCCAAACGACATAACCACGAACTCATAGTGACCATACCTCGTCCTGAAAGCTAACTTTGGTATGTCATCTACCTTTATCCTCAACTGATGATATCTGGATCGTAGATCGATTTTTGAAAACATTGTAGCACCACACAACTGGTCAAACAGATCATCTATCCTCGACAACAGGTACTTGTTCTTGATCATGACCTTGTTCAACTTCCGGTAGTCTATACACAACCACATCGAACCATCCTTCTTCTTGACGAACAACATGGGAGCACTCCAAGTCGATGTGCTTGGTCGGATGAAACCTTTGTCCAGCAACTCTTGTAATTGCTTCTTCAACTCTGCCATCTCAACTGGAACCATCCTGTACGGTGTCTGTGCAACTGGCTGCGTTCCTGGCACCAGATTGATCTCAAAGTCAATCTCTCAGGGTGGAGGAACACCAGGAAACTCCTTAGGAAACACATCTGCAAACTCTCGGACAACGGTCACCTCCTTGAGACTAGGACCTTTCGCCTTGGTAGCTACGACGATATCCACCACATGAGCTAAGAACACCTCACATCCTTGTCGTAGCAACCTATCTGCCACCATAGCTGATACCAGACACGTCAGAAGAATCTTCCTATCTCCTTGGAAGATCCACTTCTCTCCAGCATCATCAAACACTGCCTGCTAGATACCGCAGTCCAGAACAACCTTGTACCTCTCTAAGGTATCCATCCCAAGGATAACATCAAACCCATGCATATCAAGTGGTATAAGATCCACTTGAATGCGATGTCCCGAGAAAGACAAGACACAAGATGGACACACTTCTCGAAGAAACGAGGAACCATCAAGAGGGGTTTCTAGCAACAAATTATCCTTCTTACGACTAACAGGTAAATGACAGTTCTCAAGCATACTATAGGCGATAAAAGAGTGCGTAGCACCCAGATCAACTAGAACATATTTAAAGCAAGAAGAAGACATATCAGAATGAAACAACTCCATCTGACCTGTCACCACTCGCGGGTTGACTATCGCCTCTGGCTGACTCATAGCATAGAATCGAGTCGTTGCTTGCTGTCCACGCCCTCTGCTTCCTTGAGCAGACAATCCAGCTTGAGACACTTGGCCGCATCCTCGTCCTCTGCTACCACTAGGCTGCTGTCGGTCTGATCCTTGATGATTCTGTCTCGGCTGTTGCGTCACTTCAACATCTCTATTCGGGTAGTTGAACCTCCAATGCCCGACTTGACCACACAGATGGCATGCTCTATCATCAACCCGTGGCTTAGATGGCCCTGTCACTGCCATGGAAGCTGTACTTTGTGCCTTAGATGGTGAAGAAACATAACCTCTTCCTCTACTCGGAGACCACTGAGATGGTCCACCAGAACCTCTCATCACTGATGGTGCTGAAAACCTGGGCTTCTTGAAGCCACCAAACCTCTACCCCTGGAACTGAGTAGGTCTCTTCTTAGCCATAGATTCTCTCTTCTCCCTTACTGATCGTTCGATCCTCTGGACAGATTCCAAAAACATAGCAAACTTCTCTCGATTCTCTAACATAGACACATGTGTGTTCAACTCAGCACTCAAACCCTTCTCAAAACGTCTAATCCGTTCCTCATCTGTCGCTGCCATGTGAGGACAAAACCTCAACAGATCCATGAACTTGGCTTCGTACTCGGTGATGCTCATCGTTCCTTGTAGTAGGCTCTCAAACTGACTGATCTTCTCATCCAGATACGTCTTCGGGAAGTATCTGGCGACGAACTCGCACCGAAAAACCTCCCAACAGATCACCTCACCGACCCGCTTCTCTTCCTCGATGGTCCACCAGTGACCAGCACTACCTTTCAGGAGGTAGACAACGTGCTTTACTTTGTCTGCTTCGGGGATGTCGAGGATCCGGAAAGCCTTCTCAAGACTTGTCAGCCACAGATCTGCATCCGCTGGATCAGCCGTTCCAGCATAATCTGAAGCCCCGACTCGACAAAGCCGCTCGAAGGTCTTCCCAATACCCGATGTTTCACCATGGGGAGCCTGTGCTCTCGGAGGAGGAACTGGTAATTGCTCAACCATGAGATTCATCATAGCCATCATCTGTGCCATAAGCTGTTGGTAGGAAGGATGTTCAAGAATGGCTGGGTTAGGTTGGGGGACCTCAGGCACCGGATCTTCAAGTGCCTGGCCTACTGCTCCATCAACAGATGCAACATCGCTGTGCTCAACAGCGTGTTCTTCATGGTTTCCAAACATCTTGGCTTTTCTTCCACTGAGGGCAGAAGATTATCGTGAGGGAATCTGGAAAACTCATAAGAACAGACTCAACCTAGTACTAGATCCCTATAGACTCAGCGAACCTAAAGCTCTGATACCAAAAACTTGTGGCAACACATCCCACTATCACACAGACAGTGAGGTGTTATGTGAAAACATGCAGAAATCACCATGACCACAGATTATCGAAAACACGGGTTAATTAAAACCGATTGCGGAAATCTGATAAACTAAGAAACTATTACATTCCAGTCCACATCCTGCAAGAAAACATGTTATATACATTCATACAAGCCTTAATACATGTCCACAACTTATAGCAACAGCTGCCCTGTCATAACATGAGTTCATCACCTATTTATACACACATAAAGGCCCACATCCGGCCAACAGAAGGATATACAAAAAATCTACAGCTGTACATCATGAAACAACGTCAAAACACCGCCAAGGACTTGAGAGTACAGGGATGGCTCTAGACTCTATCACAAAACATCCAAAATAGCAGCATGTCCATCGCTTGCCTTCTACTGTTCTTCTTGCTGCTCGGCTGCAACTCCGCGACCACCACCACGCCTAGCTCGACCACCTAAAAAGGGTGTAAACCAGCGGGGTGAGACAATTGAACATTGTCCCAGCGGGAGACATAACTCCCTGCCAAAACTACAAAACCTCAGATATTTACATAAAGCAGCTAACTGATAAAAAGTATAACAAGAGCAGTTATGAAATAAAGCTGTCTATACTTAGCGAACTTATCAGATGTACTCAAGTATTATTTATGAAACATGATTATCATGACAAGATATATAAGTTCCACTACATATGAGAAACATAAAAGCAACTACAAGATATGTTGAGTGTAACTACACAAACAAGGCCTCAACCAATGTTTCGTGTTTGTCTTAAGCAATAAATACTAAACGGCTGGATTACGTATTATAATGCCCTGAGGAAGTGAGCCATACCGCTCAAATCCAACCTTCGATTGCGAAACCCAAGCCGGTGCCATACAAGGTCAATGGAAGAGCCGGACTCCATGACCTCGCCCCTCGTGGTCAGTGCACGAGTACAACACAAGTAGGACCGCAGTCTCATGCTGAAGTGGTCTTAGCCACAGGGTCAGGCTTCCCTCTGCCTAGACCGCCTTGGTACAGGTCTCGGCACTAGTGAAACTGAGCCACGGGCCTGTTCACCGTGCTCTGAGCCATGAACGCATTCATGCTCCTCATATCACATATCCTGAGCCATGGGCCTGTTCACCATGCTCTTATCACAATTGGGCTACGGGCCTGAATCCACACCCTGGAGTCTACAACCGAAGTTGCACTCTTACATCCTCACTTTAGGCTAGGAGAAACCTCGCATACTCAACAATATGCGCTCCGGGTTAACCTGCAGGAGAACCCATTTACCATCACCAATTCCTGACGATGATAGATCTATGGCCAGGGAAAACTACATGATAGATTTCACTGTGATTATTTAGTATCTTTTATATGGATTGCAAGATTCAACCAAGTTGTATAACATGCAATAAATACAAAAGGGAAACAATATAAACTCAACATTATGCTTTTATTGTAACCACATCAACTTGATGGATCCAACATCACATGTTATCACTTGGCCTATTGCCAATCATCCAGATCCATTTCAAGGATCATCTCATACCATGGGATTTCAATCCCTCAACACATAGTGCCACTGTCTCTCAAGGCTTACATCATCATCATGAAACAAACACATTACATATGCAATTTCTTCAACAAGAGTAATTATCAAAGTGATGTTACTCATCACATATTTCTCATAGCCTTTTCATGGCTAAACATCACCTGCATGGTTAGGGTATACAATAATCATAGTTTCAACATAAGGACTGTGCTTACTATCATGAGATGACATTCAAGATTCTATACTTATCAATCTTACATTATTAGGTGATCAAGTGAATCAAGCACATTATTAAGCAAACCATTTTTATCCTCATCTCAGTATTATACAAATAATCAAGGTGATCACTTTATGCATACAGTCAAGTTGGATATAGAGAACAAGCGTTATCATTACCATTACCACTATCATTCTTAGCATTAACATATAATCACTTCCATATGTGTAGCCAGGCTAAGATAAATGAGAAAGCTTATGATAACGAGCATTATTATCTATACCAAGAGTTATCATCATTTTACTAAGCACAATAACCACAAGGCTGTTTGCATAACGAGATGAACCATCATTAAAAGTACCAGGGACCCTCACCAAAAGGTATTAATAACTCTCACAAAAAGGGGTGTAACGGTAGCCTACCCTCACCCAAGGATCAACACACCAAACGGCCGATATATAAGCGAGCAGCAATGTTGCGTTACGTGCAGTAGGACGACGCTGCGTCGCGCGTCAAGGGGTGTTGCGCACCAGGGTGTGTTAGGCACAAGTGCTATCGAGCAATGCCCGTCACACATGGTGTTATCGGCCAGGTCAGCCCACCAAAAGCTAACAACCAAGGGAGAGAACACATCCACATATCGTGCATCTACTGATCAAGGCCTAACGGCCGAAAAACATCAAAGGAAGAGTTGTGACGCCCGTCATAAGAACCAAGGGTGTCGCCTGACACAAGAGCCTGTCGGCCAACTCACACACTTACTCATGTCGTGCAAGTCTAGTCTAGAGGGCTATCGGGCAACACCTCATCATCCCCATCTCAACCAAGATACATCTCACAAGGTCGTCTTCTACCTCAAGCACAAGATACCCAAAACCCTAGAGGATCAAGGAGATGACTCACCTCGATCAACTAATAAAGAGGAGTCTTGCACACCACCTATCACCCATCGAGCAACACAACACCAACCCTAAACAAGGTCCACTACAACCGAGCTCACCCTTCTAGTCCATGGTGAGAGGAGAGTGTTGCTCAAGCAACTAGAACACAAGCTCACCTCAATCGACTAAGAAAGAGGGGTGTTGCTCATGATACTAGTAGCTTAAACTCACTCCTCTAGACCAACGAGAGAAAGGAGTATTTCTCACCAAGAAACACTAAACCACATAGGTGATCGGCCAACAAGGATACTAAAGCAAGATGTAAAACTAACAACAACATATAAGAAAGAACAAAGAAAAGGAGATAGTGTAGCTAGGGTTAAACATTATGCAACCCGCCTTAAGCAACTTCAAGCTCCTAGCTCCAAGCACCACCAAGCAAGGAAGATGGAGACTCCAAGGCTATCAGCCACCACTTGCTTCTCCAAGGTGTGTCGGCCTCCAAACTTGCTCCTTCAAGGGTGGGGGGTATCGGCCACCACTAGCAAGGAAGAGGGTTGTGTTGTGCAACAAGGTGGAGAGGAACCAAAGGGACCCTAAGCTAAGGAAAGGAACCGCCTATATAGAAGGAAAGGGAGGAGAAAAGAAGGTTGGTCCAAGCAAGGTGTCACTTGCCTAGGGACACTTGTCCTAGTGCACGAGCCACCATCTAGCAAGCTCCATACACATGTCCAAGATATGTACCAAGTGTCCACTAAACAAGGTCAAGGCTAAGCCAAAGAGCATGGGCGATACAACAACTTGCACCAAGGGTGACACACCTCATCCCCATGGGCGACACACACTCAACTTGGCCGATACAAGGCTCAACCAAACCAAAGCAAGGCACCTCAAGGCCCAACAAGCTCAACTAGGCCCAAAAGAACTCAAGCAACGAGCCCAAGCCTTCCTCTCTACACAAGAGGAAGCAAAGAGAGAGAGGAACACCTCACAAGGTGGCAAACTTTCTCGCAAACCCTAGACTTGGGTTATTTACAAGTAGCACCTCCAACTCTCAACAAAGCACAACCAAAACCCTAATCACCACCAAAGGTGATTAGCAAGGAACAAAGCACCAGGGTTAAGCTAAGAAAATAGGGTAAACCCTAAATGAAGGTCAGGGTCCTTACATTAAGCCTTATCAAAAAGCCAACACAATAGAATATGCACCCTGCTTTGATGAACCTACATATCTATCATCACACTTGCATGAGATAGACTACCCACCATGCTTTGGCATACCCATGCATGGTCGATCAATTTTTTCATGTGTGATGCATTTAGAAATCATATAAGGCTTACTATTTGATTGAGGGGTATATATATATATCTAATTACCACATACTTATAAAATGTATCATATACATACTATATCTACAAATGAAAATGCAATCACAAACATATGAGTAATTGTTATGGCCATACTAATGCAATCCTCTAGAGCCACAAAGGATTGTTTTCCACCTAAGGTCGAACATCATATGGAGGAACTTGCAGATGAACTCTTTGGTGTTGGAGGCAACTCGATCGATCGAATACACTTCTTTAGTCGATCGGTTGTGCCTCCTGTCAGTCGGGTGGTCCTTCCAGTTGGTCGGCTAGGATCCTTCTTAGTCATTTGAGTGAACCCTTCAGTCATTCAGTTGGGATTGTGCTCAGTCACTCAGCTAGGCTCCTCGATTGGTCGACTAGTATGTACAAAAAAGCCTCTTTTTGCCAAGATCTCTAAACTAATACTATTCTAATCTACTATTACATGATGTAAAGAGACTACCTCGAGTTTTATTCAAGGGGAAATAGCAGGTGAAGTAGTATATTACATTTGGAGATAAGAGGAGATGCTCTATATGCAAACCAAATACTAAAAATAGGATTTAAACCATTCACCATTTACACACAAGAATACAAGAGGTTTGGGTAATGACCACACATATATCTTTAAATAAACACATTTTAAGGTGACACATCTGATTTGTGTATATATTATATTTATAAAGGACCTATTGGACATTTCCTAGTGTATGTTGTATTTAATCAGATATGCACATTAGCCATTTAAATGTTCACATTGTATGAAGAAAAATAAATGTTAAAACAAAAATTTGATCATATTACACCGTAAATCAATGTGGCTCTGATATCACTTTTCGGAAATATGGATTGGTGAAATGCAGCGGGACACATTTCTTCTCATATTTCCTAACTAGAAGATTGTGCCAACAATTGTATATAGGAAGGAGGGTGCACATATATACCTTGTTTTGAAACAAGTCCATAGACTCTCCTCTCATGTAGATGTGTCTTCTACTTGAGAAACATAGGGACGACTATTGACAACATCCTCCTAGTACTGCAACGAAGCTTTTGTGCCTCTACGTAGACCACACATACCACCATGAACTCAACATCATGCTTCTTGAGATGGAGGTAAGGAGAAACCCTAGTGTTTGTTGTCTTTCTAGTATCAACTTTCTCTCCCTTTCTATCTCTCCCTCATAGGTAAGACGGCTACGCTAACACACTCCCACAATGTGAGAAGAGGTGTGTTGGAATCCTTGAGCATCAACCCCTTTATATAGGAGTGGTAGGGATAGGATTTCCATAACCCCGAGAGAAAAAATGTCAAGTTATATTGGCTGGACAATGGTTATGCACATCCAATCGGTCGACTGGACTGCCCAGTCGGTCGACTGGACTGCCCAGTCAGTCGACAAACTTGTAGTTAGCGGTGCAATAACATTGGCTTTTTATGCAACGATTAATTGGGAGCCCACTATTTTTGGATCCCACTAAACTGTTGGCATTTCCAACACAATGAATCATTTGACCTGTCCACTGGTCAAATCGATCTAATTGGTCAAATCATTCCTTTTAGTTAGTTTACTAGACCTTCCAGCCAGCCAATGGATGACAGTATCCACTCAGTCAACAAAACTCTTCATTCGGTCTACTGGTGGGTACTACCAACCCCAAGGTCACACTAAATAGTGTTAAAGTTCATTGAATGCCATGTGATTGTTGTAGAGACCTCAGGTGTAAGAACCAAAATTGCCACTATCACATTGAGACATGATTCTGACTACCATTCAATGACTTCCATACATAATTCTCAAGGTGGATCTGTCTGATACACTTATTCTCTAATAAGTACCTATGTGTTAGACTTTATATCCAATATCATGACTAGTGAGAATTAGTCATTAGTCAACACACATTCTAGTCTTAAGTATTATTGTTGTCTGTATAGTTTCCACAATAATATCCAACTAGGGACGTGATAAGAATATATATACTCTAATGATACATATGATCTCATATTTAGGTCCTCATCCCAAACTATATGTCATCTCAGTAATATCATTCTTTAGACATCTATTATACTATATCTTTATCTCATATTTGAACAAACATAGTCAACATAGTTTCCTTTATTATTAGTCAAATCAAGTACATAATGGCCCAATACAATCATCACATGACTGGCGCTTAGGGCATACATACCAACAATATCATATTTCATGTACATTAAAGATAAAGTTACAAGTAAGAACCAAGTGCAAGTTAAGAGTTTTATGATAAAGATAATGATAAAATATAACATATATAAGATCCTTGATAAGAGGATCCTTGAAGAAAACTAAGAAGCACTTCAGTGCAACCAAAGAGGCACTTCAAATAAATGACACTTATTTGCAAAATTTTGGATTCTTATATGGGTTAAGATAAAAGAAGGCCTAAAAGTAAACATGTCCTATTAAAAATATAATATGTTCAATTCCACTTCTTAATTTTTTTGATTCATGTCTAGGGGCGTGATGACCATAGGTAAGGAGCAAGCTTAGAGGAGTGGAATGATTTGACATATAAGGACTAGCTCAAGGATCTTCAGAAGGAAAGACCTGGTGGGGTTCCAACTATACCTAGTTGAGATTTATTTTCTTGTTTATGGGAAAGTATATGGTGTTTTAAGTGTGAACATGTTTAGTTTGATTCATGTGTGAAAGTGCCAAAAACCAAGAGCTGAGAATCGTGGTAGGCTAAAAAACAAGTTTCAATACATATGATTTTTTAAAAAGTCATGGGATACTGTTCTTTCTCTACGCTTCTTTCTATATTTGTATGGAGTATTGTATCAATTGAATGTGGCTAACGGAAATCAAAGCAAAATAGTGAGCCTAAGAGTTATGTTGAGGAATTGAGTACGAGAATTGTTATTTTTAGCTTGTGATGTTTTATATATGAAATCTATTTTTATGTAATAAATATCATGATTGCGACATCCCCAATGATGTTAATGTGAATGTATGCTTTCTCTCTATGTTATGAATGTTTTACAAGTGGGGCATTACGAACATGAAGAATACCCAAGTTAGACATATGTTTGTAAGGGACAAGTGTCTGATGAGAATATGGTTATTGATTTTAATGTTACCAAATAATAGAGCCAATATTCACACTTTCTCTAGCTCTACTTGAGTATTTTAGGATAAGGATGGAATGAAACCCATTACTTCATCATAGTTGGTACCAACCAGCCAATCTAGATGCAAACCTAAACATTATGATTCATGTGGCTATACCAAGATATTAGGTGAACTGGTTACTTTTGAATATATACGACTAAAGTAAATCAAGATCTATCCCTTAGATATATAAAAGCTCTATAGAGTACAAGTTCACACGAGTATTTTTGCTAAATACAAAAAATCATTGTATATGTTAGTAGCATTGCAACCTTATATATGCCCACTTAAATGATTTGTATGATCATGACAAGAGCATTAGGTTGTTCCCTTAAATTCATTATTGACGCAAGACAATGATGCAAGGACAATAATACATCAACACTAAATACCACATATGTAGTTTTGTTTTTTTCATTAATAACAAATGTATATGGAAAAAGGTTCATGTTCAACATATATGTGCACATAGTTCCAATATAGATATCGTTGGATAAGGTAGATTATAGTTATAACAAGAAGGTACCATATTTGAAATATAAAAATATAATCATTTTGATGTTCTTTTACTTTTATACACTACATGGTCTGTTTAGATGCAACTATGAGGTAAGTCTAAAAGTAAAAAAGCATTAGAATTGTGTAACATGCAAAGGGAGACTTTCAATCCCACTGACCCCAAGTTTGTTGCTACCCCTGTATGTGGAGGATAAGTGAACAATCTCTCATAGGGACTAGTGACGGTATGAAAAGAACACAACAACATGCATGTTTTCTTAGGTTGGTTCCAACTAACATGAGTAGTTTTTGGTCAATTGTTTTTTTCATAGAGAATAATAAAATTATTATTTTTCTTTAAATAGTAGTGTGTACGATTGAGTATGGCCTGTACCTAATCATATATGACTTTCATTTAACCAAGTGAGTCTTTGATTTACATAATAAGATAGTTCTGTCATTTGAACTGGCATGCCTGATAATAAGTGTAGTGGAAAAGGCTGAATAGTCAAGTTGTAGATTAGACTAATATCTAATATGTATATGTTTGATAGTAATTGAATATAAGATTACTCCATTTCATCCAAGCACATTCATTTCTTCCCTTCTTTGTTGTAAATGTGTAGATGTGAGTCCATGAGTAATAGTTTAAGTAGGGTTATATGAGACCCCAACCACACTAATTATGGTTGATAAGTCTTTTTCTTCTATGATTACCATATAGTGGAAACTATTAAGTAACTAAACAATTTCTATCAATTATGTTGTTTCTCATTCTGTGAGGCGTCTTTCTCTATGCTTTTGGATATGTTTCAAAAGATTGAACCATGATTGAAGTTTTCTATTTTGCTATGCATTTCTATTAGACATTTAACATCTCAGTGCAAGCCATTTTTACTACATAATTATATCAAATTTTGTTACTTTCTAGTCTTTCTAAACACATACTAGATATATGAAACATAAATACTAAGTTACATTTCCCTTGGTATTTATTCACTCTCTGTGATGTTTCATATTCATAACTATACATATACCTTACTAGATTGGATCTTTTCATCAAGTAAATTAATTTAAATTAATGAGTAGTTTCATATTTTTCTTATTTCTTCCAATTCATATTTATTTTCTTTCCCTTTTGTCACGCTTAATGACACATTATTCAACATCCCAGTGATAACATTCCTTGTCAATTATTGATGCCTTTATTTTTTAGTAATAATGAGAGGGATAAGACACATGGAGCACCTTTTAATTAACAAAATAGATTATTTTACCAAATAGAGGAGCCAATCTACATTTCAACCTTTATCCTTGCTTCAAGAATTTTATCAACCGAGTACACTGGAATTATCTCATTTACATGTTCTACAATAGGAATACCTCATAGCCTATTATAATGGAGAAAAACAATACGGGAATCCAATCTTTAGTTTCAACTTTATCCTCGCTCCAAGAAGTTTATTGATCGGGTATATTGGCATTGTCATGTTTATATCTTCTACAATAATAAGACTTTGTAAACATATTGTAGAGGGAAAACCATTTTTTTCTAGGTAAGAGATAGGACTATCAGTGGGTAAGAGTATATTCTTTTCACCCTTTATTCATACCCTATAGGGTAAGGGTATAGGTAAGGATAACAATAGGGATAAGGGTTGAGGTAAGTGTAAAGATTTTTTCTATGTATTCACACTTAATCGATCATTTTGTAGGGGGTTGGTAAGGCTAGAGATTATCCATACTCTTATATCCATGTACGTACTAATAGTTGAAAAAACTTACTAAATATGTAATAGGATTATATAGGAAAATGATCAACCCTAAGATGGTAAAGCATAGGCTCTTCATTTTATTTGTTCAAATTTTACTAGATTCTAACTACCTACACAACACACAGACCAGTCCTCGATATTGTGCAACACTAGTGTTCATTTGTCACACGCCTTGCCAGCTTATCACCATTCCTACTTTCAACACCAGCTTTGGACAACTCCACATGCTCTATCTTTGTCAATTCTCCTACTACAAGCTACTCCAAGCGCACTGCCTTGATGCATCCTTTGTATCGTTCTTCCTGAAAATTTATTCAAATCTTCTCACAAAAAAATATTCAGATGCACCATCAATATGTTTTGAAAATATATCTAAGACTTCCAGAAGAGCCAACGACCAAATCTTGGCTCTCCTTCCTCCCCTAGACCCTAGTTGATATTTTTTGATGATAGTTTCTTCCTCTAATGTTGGCTAAATTTCCAACATCGATCTAATTTGATAGCTTTTGACATGTTGACATGACACTCTCTTCCTCAAACAACGAGTGCCATCAATGCCAACAACTCAGAAGGAAGTCATCTAGTCGAGAATCTGTTTCAACAACAATTTTGATGATAGAGTGACATCTTGACATCACTAACCTAACTGTGTCCAACTTCCAATCAAAATCTTGGATCAATATTTCTTTACTCCAACCAATTTCATTATTCATCTTGACTTTTCTTCCATCTTCTATAAGTGATATACATCATGTGCGAAGTGTGGCAAGAAAAGTGGATTGATTTTTCCAGTCCATATTCTCTTATTGTACATTTCCTAACAACTTTTTTTTTTCTTTTTGTTTACTTTCAAGTGTCAAGTGGGAGTAGTGCTCAAATAACGTTATGATTGTGAATTTTTTGAGATAATTTGGAACATTTCCCTCTTTGGATTTTATTCCATTTTAGTACACTCTAATCCGTTCACAATCATTAAAATATAACTTAAATGATACATAATATTTCAGTGTATTGTGATATGTATGTGGGTTAGCTTTATTTTAATGATTAGAAATTATAAATGATATACCTTTGGATGATGGTTGTCAGGAAACATGTCTTTGCAATGTAATCCAAGCATTTAATTAGATTGATTAATGTGTGAAAGATGAAAACTATTAATTATAAAACATATTATCACCTGTACATATTAAATGGATAAAAGAGGGGAAGGAAATCCAAGTAATTAAATACATCATCATTTTCTAGTGGACGTGAATTGGAAGTGGTTGTATTGGCTTGTGTGCTTCTACCCAAAGTTTCAAGTTACACAACTAACATGAATCAAGGGTTTTATAATTAATCATAGACACATACCATCCAAAGTGGCTTAAAAAATTATCTATTTGAAACAACACAACTATTTGGGGGAAAGAGACTCAATTTAATATTCTGACATGGTGAGAACTTGATGAAACAAAAATCTTACAATGGAAGATTTGGAACTTGATATATTAGCCATTTTGGTCAGACCATTGTATTTATAGAACATGCAGGGTATAACTTGACCATATAGGAGTTGAATGTTACCAAGTGTAGTTGAGGGCATCATAGGTTCACATATTGGAAAAGAACCCACTTCCAAGTAATGGTGACAAGAACTTTTTGTTTATCTATAACTTATTTTGTGAAATACTCGATATTCATTTACTTTTAACTTTTTGGTTTTTCCCTTTGTAGAAAAATATGATGTAAGGAGGAGACACTTGATACATTTAGATAAGCTATTGACAAAAATAATGGTGTCAATGATGATATGAAAATAATGAAATTTGATAGGTGAGGGTTATATACTTGTATTTCATATATTGTCTTTAGTATAGATTCCAATATTTTCACATTTTTAATATGTATTTTTTCCTACACTAGTTGAATGATCATCGTTTACAAAGGAGGAACTGGAATCTTACTTGTCTACATCATTGATTTGAGTGTTATTAGTTACATATGTAAATTATTTTCAAGTGCAAGATTGTAGTATGAACTTGTATTAAGTATGGCTCTCATGTGACATGTGGTTGTATATTTGTAGTGTTCCTATGGAGTTGGTAGATTGTTTTTTAGTAATGTATGATCTTGTATAAGCCATGTAGTTTTTTTTATTATAGAGGAATCTTTTCTTGGTATTTTTGTAACATTTTGTCATTGTGAAAAACATATGTTTTTACATATAGAAGATGTTTTCGATCTATAACTTTGTAATTGTGAGTTTTGATTTGGATTTCATGGATAAATATACAATCTTGAATTTGGTGAAATATTTTCTATGTTATGTATATTTAAAAAAAAATAAGATGGTTTTGGTATATATCATTGTATTGTGAGTACGGATTTGCTTTTTCAGGAGAAACATATGATCTTGGATTAGGTATAGTGTTCTCTATGTTTGTTGACAATGAGTTATTTATAAAATAATAGTGACACACAATTTATTTTGAATATATATTTATTCACATTATCCATTTACCCATTTCCTTTCCCTTCTCCGATTAACCAATGGGGAGAAGAGTAAGGAGATTGCTAATGAGGGTAAATAACTTTATCCTTACTCACTACCATCTGGTGGGAAAGGATTAAACTTAAGTCTCTCCAAATGCTCCTCATTGGAAATCTTAGAGAATGAGTCTTTGAACCTAAGAAAATATACTATTATAACTTGTGTTTCTTATATAGGTAAGCCGATAATCCTTTTTAATCATCGTACATTTTAGTGGCTTGATTCATATGCCAGCCATGTAGTGTCACCACTAACCAATTTGGTGTTATATTTGAGCCATATATATTTTTTGTATTTTAAAACCTCTCAACCACCATTGTCTCACACAACTCACTTCTAAAGTGAAGGGTCCACTTAAGTGAGAGTAGAAATCAAAGGCTTAGATCTTTTTCTTAGGAGTTTAAAATTTAATGTTTGTTCTTGTGTGTGAGTTGGGATTTGGTGCATTAAAGCACATACATGCGTGGGAACTTCACATTGCCCGACCCAACCTAGTTTGGTTTGGATGCGTGCACATAATTTTGTATTTTTATAAATCATAAATATTTTATTTGATTTTATTTAAACAATACTTTTAATTTTTTATGTAGAACTTCAAAGATGTATAAATTTTCATTCTCTTAATTGACTTAGAAAAGAAATTTCTTTGAGCCTTCCAAAACTTAATTGTGTATAAAGATCTCCTACTCCTTTTCCCATCTAGGTTCATTAGTCTTTTCATTTGCAAGTTAGTGTCCCCTCAATTATATTTGTTTGCACACAAAGAACCATATATTTGGTAACTCATAGACTAATTATTATTATAGAAAAGACAATTAGTTGGGTTTCTATTCTATGTGGTTCATCCATCTATAAAATGGATAGGCTTGAGCCAATTTTGACACATCTAAAAACATACAACCAAAATACCTAAGAACATCTAGAGATTTGTGTGAAGCATATTACTATTTGTTTATTGTTGTTGTGTGATGTCTATTGTTTTTGTGTGTGCCCTCTACCAAATTGCCATAACCTACTACATTACCACCTTGTTCCAACTCTTCTTCTTTGTTATCCTCCACCTGCTATTTTTCAATCTTGTGTATCTGAATGAGATTCTTGTGATATATTTTCTAGCAAAGTAGAGGACCAACAGACTATTTGACGCTATTCCCATGCTAGTAGTGGGTGGCAGTATCAAGAAATAGGGGTAATTGAATCTGAGAGGCAAGAAACATATCAAGATCGTGGATAGGAGTGATTGATTTTATCTTCATGAAGGTGATATTTATGACACGTCTTCACCCAAAAATCTTCTAAAGTCAATAATCTCTATTATTTATTTTTGATCAGATTATCTACTACTTTTTCTAGTAAAAGATTGTTAAATAGAAACTTCTAAAATATATCCAACATTAGTGAAGACAAAACCACACTACTAGTTACTACTTGTATTTTTTAATCTTATTATTTTCATTTTCATAATATGGATCCTAGAATCATGATGACCACAGAGACATAGATGTACCCTTAGGCTAGAGAAATTCACGGGGTTACATTTTTGTCGTTGAAAAATAAAATGAAATTTTGGCTCACTTTCTTAGGATTAGTTTTGGTATCCCTTCACCTCGAGAATGTGAAATCTCTTTTAATTTCATTACCAATGTTCTTAATACCCTACTATAGTGATTGCTCTTCTCAATGTTCTCATGCTAATGTGTCCAAAGAAATAGATTATCTTTATCATAAAAGGATCTTATCCACTCTTTTTGATGATCTTTATGAGATCTACCACAAGCTACCTTCTTCCCTTGAGCTTTGACAAGATTTGGATGACAAGTTTAGAATGCAAGATGCTCGGATATGATGATATGCTTTTGTTCCATGGTATGAATATAAACTAGTGGGTAACAAGGTTGTTCCAGCCCAAATACTTGAGTACATCTAAAAATCTATTTATAGTGGTTATATGCTTGAAGAGAACGTTCATGTGTCAACCATAATTGAAAAACTCCTTCCATCCTGGAGGGATTTTTCCAATAAGCCTTATCAAAGGCATGATGGGTTAATAATGTCCTCCTTAATGAAATCTCTTCAAACTGAATTTTATCATAGGGAAAATGATGTTAAGGCTTATAACTCTAGCAACCTAGTAGACAATGTCAAATCCAAAATAAAGCCAAACAAGTTCAATCATAACTCCACAAAATATCTAGAGAAAGGAAAGTAGGTCGGTCATAATAAGAACTCTGATTATGGGGTATAGAAAATTTTTAATGCATGTGGCAACCTTCATCATCTTTCCAAAGTTTGTAGGGACCATAAGGTCAAAGGAAGCAAACTCATCATCCCCTAAGAATACAAAAATGAATATGATTAATGTGGGGGCTAAATCATATTCTTCTAAAATGTTAGGTACCAAAAGTTCTCTTATTCTTAGCGTTAAACTTTCTTTTAGTGGTAATTGATGGATGAACTCTCGAGTAGTTTATCACATCTTTTATGATCGTTGTGATTTTTCTACCAATTAGGCAGATAAGAATCCAGTGAAATCTTGGGGTGATGATGTGTATGTGAAGCAGATTGTAGGATATGGATGTGTTGATTTAAAGTTCATATATGAGGAAGTCCTTAGGGTAAAATATATTTTATGTGTTCTTAGTTTCTAGATTAAATGAGCTAGTAAAGTCTTAATCATGTCATTAAGTTATACTCTTTTGTTTCAAGGGAATAAAGTTGTAATTTCTAGAGTTGGTTCTTAGATAGGTGTTGGTTACATCTATGAGGGTTTAATTAATGTCAATGTCTATTCCTATAATGATACTTCTTATACTAATCTAAATTGCTTTAGTACCCTTTCTACTTTTGTATCTTACGATGTTTAACATGCTCATTTAGGACATTTGAACAAGATTATATGAAATTTATGGTTCATATGGACTTGATTCCCAATAATCCTATCTGATGATGTTAAATGCCAAATATGTGTTCAAGCTAAATTACTTAAGAAATCCTTTAGACCAGTAGAAAGGAATACACATGCTTGAGCTTGTCCATACCAATATATGTGATCTACATAGTATTATTACTCATGATGGAATGCACTAATTTGTGACATCAATTGACAACTTTTCCAAATTCTACTACATTTACTTTCTAAAAATTAAACATGAACAAATGGAAAAACTTAGAATTTGTAAGTCACAAATGGAGAATCAAACTGAGAAGAAATTAAGAGGATTAGATCCAATAGAGGAGGTGAGTATACTTCAAATGAACTCAAATAATTTCATGAAGAACTTGGCCTTATTTATGAGATCACTAACGATACAATCCAAAATGTAATGTTGTATGCGAAAGAAAGAAAACAACATTGATAGATATGACTAATTCCATGTTTCCCAATTTTGGTCTACATCAAAGAATATGTGGGTGGGGGCTATTTTACCCCCTAAATGTGTTTAACAATATCCCTTTCAAACCCATAGAATGACACCTTATGTACTTTGTTTTAACAAGAAACCTATTTTGAAGTACCTTATAGTGTGGGGATTCTTGTTCAAAGTTAAAATACCTAAAAATAAGAAGAGAAATCTTGGTCCACAAAACTGTTGATACCATTTCATAGGCTATGTTGAAAACAACAACGCAAACAAATTTCTAGTGATAAAGTCAGATCAGAGCAAAATCCATAATTGAAACCAAACTTGTAGATGTTGTATACAATGATATTATTTATCCCTTAAAGTCTAGTGTTACCAAACAAGTAGGTGAAGGTCCTTCAAATGTTCAAACTTCAAAATCTTCAGGAACCAATCAAGATTCAACTCCTATTACTGACATACCCATACCTAAACTTGAACCTAAACTTAAACTTGAACAATTGAACCTTGAAGTGGTTGAGACTCCAAGTGAATTTGGCTGGGTTAAAAGGGATGAAGAAACCAAGAACTTTGCTTCCAACTTCTACACCTTTATAGTAGAAGAAGACCCTAAGACCTATGAAGATGCCATTAAATTCATAGATACTTGTTTCTGGAAGGAAGTTATTTATAGTGAGATAGAATCAATTATGAACAATAATACTGGCATTCTAACTGATCTTCCTCTAGGTTGCAAAACACTGGATACAAATGGGTCTTTAGAAAGAAGTTAAGGGAAAATGGTAGCATAGATATGTTTAAGTCCGTGTTGTATCCAAAATTTACAAACAGAAAGAAGGAATCAATTATTTTGACACCTATGCTCTTGTAATAAAGATCACATCTATCCATGTCCTTGTTTCCTTGGCCTCTATACATAATCTTGAAACCCATCAAATGGATGTAGAGACTGCCTTCCTCATTGGCGACCTAGAGGAAGATATCTATATGGATCAACCTAAGGGATTCATGGTCCAAGAACAAGAATACAAAGTTTCTAGGATTGAAATTAAAATCATTATATGGTATAAATCAAGCACCTAGGCAATGGAATGATAAGTTTGATAAAGCTATTCTATTTGATGGCTTTACAACAAACAAATATAATAGATGCATTTATTCTAAGTATGTTGTAATGAATTTGTGATGATGTGCTTGTATGTTGAAGATATCTTGACCTTGGGATCCAATGATGTTATTACAGATGATACTAAATATTTTCTTTCCAAGAATTTTGATATGAAATATTTGGAAGTTGATGATATTATTCTTGATATTAAATTGAGTAGGTCTACTTATGGTTATTCCTAAAATTAGTCTCACTATGCAGAGAAAGTTTTATATAAATTTGATATGTACCCTTGTGTTCCTATTAGTACTATGTATGATCCCTCTTTTACATCTTAAGGAACATTAAGGTAATCATGTCGATCACATTAGATTTTCCCAAATTATAGAAAGCTTGATGTATTTAGACAACCCTTCTAGATATGATATTAATTATGTTGTAAATAGAATAAGTAGGTACACTAGCTGTCCAAATTCTGTCACAAGAAGGATTTTATTATAACTTTTAGGTATCTTAAAGGTACCATGTGTTATTGTTTTCATTACACTAGTTTCCAATCATTTTGGAAGGTGATACATATGCAAATTAGATTGTTGACTCTGATGAAAACAATTAAACTACTAGTTATGTGTTTATCCTAGGAGTTGCTATAATTTTTAGAAACGATCCAATCAAACTGTGAGGGCTAGATCCACTATAGAGGCTAAGTTTACAATATTAAATTTGGTTTGTTGTCATACTAATCAGCTTAAAAATCTCTTGCTTGATTTTCTGTAGATTCAAATATGTTTCCTCCTATATCAATACATTGTAGATAGTAGGTCAGCCATAGACAAAGCTAAAAAATCTGAGGGTAACTTGGAAAAGTTCTTTATGATATTGATATATGAAGATGTTGGATACTTCATTACCCATGGTGTTATATCTTTATAATTTGTTCAGTCTGTAGAGAATATTATTGATACTTCACAAAATGTCTAATTAGGTTAGAGAGAGGCATCCCCCCCTCATGCGCGTGGCAGAGGCCAAATACTCGAGAGGGTGGTAAATCAAGGCGACACTTAGTGCGTCAAGGGAGATGTGACTTCTAACACATGTGTTGAATGCCGTAGTGATAACCCTACCATTATAAAACTAGAGATCTCATGATGAATGGTTTAAAGGGACAACTAAAGTTGTACATGTGTTTAGTAGAAGCAATTTTTTAGAGTCACTTCAGACTTGTCTGTATGACATTTTGTGCTTTGGTTTTGTCTTAGTAGAGGAAGAACTCTATTTTGAATGGGGTTAAGGCCACATGTTTGGCACAATATAATACTAGATACTACACTATTAGGATATCCCTACTATGTGAGTGTATCTGTAACATCCCAGGATTTGAGGCCTCGGATAACATGATCTTAAAAGGAATGATTGGACTACCCATATCACCAAGGTGCACCTCCTTTTCAGGAAGCCCATCACTAAAGAACTCCATAGTTAAGCGTGCTCAGCTTGGAGTAGTACTAGGATGGGTGACCAGTCGGGAAGTTGATCCTAGCTTGTGCGTGAGTGAGAATAAAGCGTGCAGTTAAGGCTAGTGGTGGTCTGTGGGGCAAGTCGTCATTCCTAAAACTCTACTAGAGCCTTGGGCAGTGGGCCCAGGCGTTACAAATGGTATCAGAGTCATAACCCCTCCAATAGGTGGGGCCCACATGGGCATGTGGCATGCCTGTCTTGAGCCGTGCGGTCCAGGAAAGTTGGAAAGGGCTATCCGTAGAGGCGAGATGGAGCCGCCCTCACGCTGGTAGCCGTGGACGGGAGCTGGGTGTCCATGGGCCATTGTGGGTCTGCACTGAAATGGGGTTAGATTATGAGGCCATATAGTTGAGCCTTGACGAGGACGTCAAGAGTCTAAGTGAGGGAGATTGTAACATTCCAGGATTTGAGGCCTTAGATAACATGATCTTAAAAGGAATGATTGGACTACCCATATCACCAAGGTGCACCTCCTTTTCAGGAAGCCCATCACTAAAGAACTCCATAGTTAAGCGTGCTCAGCTTGGAGTAGTACTAGGATGGGTGACCAATCGGGAAGTTGATCTTGGCTTGCACGTGAGTGAGAATAAAGCGTGCAGTTAAGGCTAGTGGTGGTCTGTGGGGCAAGTCGTCATTCCTAAAACTCTACTAGAGCCTTGGGCAGTGGGCCCAGGCATTATAGTATCCCTAGGTTAGGGTTTATGTGAGTTGAGCATACTCACTAGAGAATTCACAAAATATATTTTTACGAATGTCATAATGCACACACCCATATGAACATGTCCTTGTGTCTTCACATGTTTTTACGATTTACTGAAATCTAAATTAGTGAGTTTGGTTCAAAACGTTGTTCATCAGGTCTCTCCGGATGTAGATGAACTATTACTAGACAAAGTTGAAAATCACATCCTACTTGTGTTGGGAGACATACTTTTAGTTACCTTTCTTTCTGCATTTATAATTGTTTTGAGATTTATGAAATATGTGAGGAAATACTATATTCCAGTCATAGCTTTTCTTGTATCTAAAAACCTATCATCCATCCTCTATCCCACATTGCTCACTTCTAAAGTGAGATAATTCACTTATGTGGGAGTGGAGATCAAAGACTTTCAGGTTTTTTTTTTGTAATTTTGAGGCTAATTGGGAATGTTTGCCTATCGGGCTTTGATAAAACACACACACACACATGCGTACATGCCTCACCTTGCCCTGCCCTCCCCCACTCGACTCGACCAGAGCGGACCTGATTTGTTTTTGTGCAGTGCAATGATATTTTAATAAAATCAAAACTCTTTTGTTTTGTTCAAACAACATTTTAATTGTTGTCGCCTGGAATATCAAAAGATGAACAACTTTCTAATCTCTTAAATGTCTTAGAAAAGTAATTGCCTTGAGCCTTTCAAAACTTAATTGTCTTTGAAAATCTCCTATCCTTTTCACATCAGGTTTATTAGCCTTTTGGTCGGTTAGTCCGTGTCCCCTCAGTTCAATTTGGTTGCATCCAACGAGCCATGCATTTACGAATTTGTAAATCAATTATAATTGAAGAAAAAATGGCAAGTTGACGCCTATTCTATGGTTTCATCAATGTATAAAATAGATAAGTTTGACCCATTTCTCACACATGCAGAAACATACAAAACCATAAAAGTACTTGATTACATTCTAGAGAGTTGTTGTGTGTGAATTGCTCTCTACTTACTACTGATGTGTGCTGCCTATTGCTGTTGTGTGCAGCCTCTACCAAATTGCCACAACCTAATGCATCACCAACTTGTTCCAGCTCGTCTTCTTCCTTATCCTCCACTTGCTGTTGCCTGACGTTGCACATCTGATCGGGATTCCTGTGACGTATTTTTCCCGCAACGTCGAGGGCCAATAGATTGTTCGAAACGGTTGTATTGCTGGAAGACAAGTCACTAAACAACCTCATGCATAAAAGCGAATTTTGTCTTCATAATAGTGATATTTATGATGCGCCTTCACCGAAAGGTTCTTCTAAGTTTAGTAATCTCTGCTCTATATTTTTGATCTTATTATTTGCTGTTTTTTCTAGTAAAAACAGCTAAATAATAAATTGAAATTTGAAATATATCCAATATTTAGAACAAATATAATATTAAAATAGTTTTCTACTATTCTTATCATGACTCTCATTAGCCCTTACTATAGATAAAGTATTCACCAAGGCATTCTAATTTGTTAAAAAGATTTCACTTTTTTCTCTATGTAAATAGTGTTAACGCGTGCTTCCACGTACTAGTCGTAGACAGTGCCATGGCCATTTCTGTTCAATTACGTTTGCCACTATGTTAGAGCTTATAGAATAAACTATGTTGCAACTAGTTAATTTCCGATACTGAAACAACGTACGCATTCTGTTGTTTATTTGCACGTCTGTCTCGATTCATGTACAACGAAATCCCACAGAAACTGCCAAAGCCCACATTGGACCTGGTGTTTTCTTCTTATTATTTGATTTGATGGTCCAAATTAGCTCCAAAGAAAGGCATCAGCAGAACTAAATGAGAAGAAACAACGATTAAAGCAACCAGAAACGAAGCTCCACGAGTAACGCCTCCAGAGGTAGCCCCGCCACCGTCGCCCGGAACTAGAGAACCAGGAGAACCGACAGGTGCAGCGGCTGGCCCATCGGCACCAGGCAAGTGAGCGTCGACCTTGAGCTTCATTCCTCCCAGGCAGTGTAGCAGGTTGCCGCAGATGAAGTAGCGGGTGCCGGGTGCGTCGAGTGGCAAGGAGTTGTTACCGCTCTTCCCTGACATGAGCACTGCCGTGGTGTTGCAGGTTTCGTAGCCGCCCTTGTCGACCTCGTTCAGGGTGTGGTACCTTGAGTACTGGAACGCTGCGCTAGTCCACACCAACAGGAGGTGTTAGATCAGTGGCGGGTTGTACCTTGGATATCAAGGAAAGTAAGGAAAGTGGCACGGGTTTTGCATATGAAGTTATCTATATACGTACATAGGATATCACCGACGTGGAACTTCTTATCTCGGGGCCATGCGGCAAGGTCGGCACTCATGTCCCAGCCAGCTGAACCCCCCACGGTGTGGACGGTGGCCATGCATGCCGCTGTGAAGCTCAGGAGAGTGACGGCGAGCAGCACGGCTGGAGGAGCTGGTGCTTTAGCCATGGCGGATTGGTGTAACTTTTGGGAGAGAAGAAACGGTGGGGTGTGGTAATAGAGTAAGCCGGGCAAAGCATTGGGTTCTAGTTATTATAGTTGGTGGATTCAGGTGTTTCTGGATATGCCTACGCACAGGTACAGGTAGCTAACCTACTAAAGTCGGACGCCACCAAACCTGAGCGGTTTGGTTTGGTTTGGTCGTTAAACTGCTCGCCCAAATTCCAGCGTCAACCGAAGGAAACGTAAAGCTAGTCCGATAATGATTTGCTAAACAGAAGTCGTTATGCAAACCAGATCGCACAGGTAATCTGAAATCGAAACCTGTAGGATAAAGATGTATGGTTATGGTCTAAGTCGATCAGGTCTTGATCATTGGGATCAATTTGACTTTAACTAGTGACTTCAAAAACAGAATAGAGGTCGTACTAAATTTTTGTGCACTTTGTTTGGCTTCTATTGGTTAAAAGTATATAGGGAATTTTTTATTTTTCTTCATTATGCTTTTGTGTGAAACTCTCCTCCTTTAAAAATAATACATACAAAAAAATTACAAAAAATACAATCTATGAGACTGCAATAACAATTTGGTGAAACATAAAACTTTGAATGTATTTTTAAATATTAGTTGTCAACGGGAGAGATTTCTCTTATACACACACATACACATGCACGCACAACAGACACATATATATATATGAAGAGGAGATTTAAATGCCTCTAGGTACTGTAGACAGAATACATGATAAACGATCTGCAGATCTACTCACGGATCTGTTAAACTTGATTGTAGTGATTCAAGTGTAGGACCAAATATGCACATGTGTGTGTGTGTGCGCGCACACACACACACACACACACACACACACACACAAATATATATATATATATATATATATATATATATATATATATATATATATATATATATATATATATATATATATATATATATATATATATATGGGTAGCGATCTAGTGAGAAACATTTTATAGTGAGAGCATGAGAGGTATTTGAATAACTATAAAGAAAGTTGTAGCTTATTTTAATATCCAACCTTATGGATGGGAAGAACATCATTACATTTACCTTCACTCAAACAAACATCACAATCGGATAATATACACATTTTACATCCAACGGTCAGCCTAAAACTCAATATTGAGCGTTGAAAAGTATTTGCTTGTTGTGTGTGCAATACAAGTCCTATGATGATGAGATTTGTGAAAACGTGACTAATAGGGTATATTTCCAATCGATGCGGTTAGATTATGTAAAATTGATCATTGTGTAAAGTTATTCAAATGCCTCTCATACTCTCACCAAGATATGTTTCTCACGGGATCATTTTCATATATATATATATATATATATATATATATATATATATATATATATATATATATATATATATATATATATATATATATATATATATATATGAAGAGGAAAGTTAAAAGTTAAAATGCTCACATGACTGTAAATAGAATACCATGTTAAGTGATCTATGGATCTATTATTGAGTCTCATAGATATACCAAACTACACATTTGTGACCAGAGTGTAGGAACAAAATCTAAAATAAAAAAAGAAGGGAACGAGATGAAGCTGACCTTCTCCATCACGACCTTGCCCAATTTAAATTTCATATGTACAAGATCACGAGTAACCTTCTTTTCTACAACTTATAACATTTGCAAGCCTCCTTTGTGACCTGTGTGGGATCAAGCTAAGGCTGCAAAGGTCATTTATCAACAGAGAATATTGAAAGGCAATGCAGTGATCAACCTAGGTTAAATTACGCTCTACTGGTATTTTTGCCATTGGACTACAATTAATTGTTTCTCGGGCCAGGCCTGCCAGGGACTACGGTGATTTCACAATTGGCCCATTTGCGCGTAGGTTGCTCACTTATCCAATTCTGGTTCCCTCGCTAATTTCATTTCCCCCTTTCTATTTTCCAGTTCCCGATTCCCCAATCTCACGATTGTTCTGTTGGCTGCTTCCCCTTGCACCCTAGCTGCCGCTGCAAGCGAGGAGGCCACTGTAGATCGTCGGTCGGAGCCAACTGGTGGTGCGAGCGAGGAGGCCACCACAGATCGTCGCCCGGAGCCAACCGCTGGTGCGTCTTTGCCTTTCTCCTCTTCTGTTACTTCCTCTCTGCCTCTGCCCGCATCTCCTATTTCTCCTCCGCCCATCATTCCTCTCCGGATAACCCTAACCATGGTCGTCGAAGCAGCCAATATCTGACAGAGAGAAAGCAGCGACGCCCTCATTAACCACGAATCCTCACGCCCGGCCGTTGTGGCGGCAAAAACCACCACCACCATCATGATGGGCGTCACTCAGACTCCAACGACCAACAGTGGTGTTCACAAGAGGCTACCGTCAACAACCTTCTCCCAGTTCCTGCACATCAATGATTACCACCACCTGTGCAGACCTACAAATTCCATTCCAGAGTCACGGACCCTGATTTCCTCGACTCTTCCTGGCTTTGCATCATCAGACCCAACCACTTGCAGTCAGATCGTGGCCACCAAAATCCAATCGTGATATGCCTCTTCCTTCTACTGCAACTTCAGTGAAAGGCCCACAGACCAGCAACATTATCAGCAAATGAGCCATCGCAGACCTGCAAGTTCCCCAACTGTGAACTTTTAGTTAGTATCCAATCCATCACCCACTTCAACTGAATAAAACCATGTCCTATGCACCTGCCTGTAGGGTACTAGGAGTGCTGCCGCCATCACCTACTCTTTTCCTCTTCTCCCTCGTTGAGCCACCATATCTTCACACCCTCTCATCTTGTGCCTCCACTAAGGAAATAAAGGTCTCCTACCGATGGCTCCTGTTGTCAGCTATTGTATCAACTTCCTCCTCACAGTAGCGTCCTCCTGTTCTTCCCCTGACTCATCAACAACTCTGGCTACATACAAAGGTATTGATGTCCTCTTCTTCATTATCCTATCCGCTTGCAACCACAACGACACCCACCTGGTCTTCCCTCTTCCATGGCGCTCGCAGCCATATCAGCAAGAAGCCATGGCCACAATCTGATCCAGCAGCCGCCATAGCCTCTTCATGCCAGGAAGCCTCGTCAACAACATAGCTGCCTTTTCACCTTGCTCTGTGCAACCAACGATTGGTGTTGCCCTCTTCCTCCTCCTTCACCGACTAAGTTTCATATAAATCGCCACCATTACATCAGAAAGCTTGACTCTACCGCCTCTAGAAATCCAGTCGCTGCCCCATGTTCTCCTGCATGGGGTTTATAATCCACCCCCAATTAAACCAATTAGATTTACAATGTGAGCTATGCTAGTAGATAGTATAATGTAAATAAAATCACTATCATGGATGAAAAATATCATTTAAAAATGTAGCAGCCAAATACACAACCGAACATTATTTTATGATGGCAGAGCATTGGTCACCATTTCTTGACTTATTGTTTTGTTGCTAAAAAGAGTATTTGTTTTTCATTTTGCATACATGTGTTTATAGTAGTGGCAACTAGATATGAAAGCATCATCCCCAAAATTGAGTTATTCCATTCAATAATTATTGATGAGCTATGATAACATGAGGATCAGTTGGCATTTTTCATTATCTTAGTCAAAATTTTTGAACTTACTGTTATAGTATCTTTAGCCTTCATGTATGCATGCATATATTTATATTTAACCAAACATTAATATAAGATGTATTTGTTTTTTTCATTTTAACAAGAAGCACAAGTTTATGATTGACATCAACTAATTATAATGCTTAGATGACTATACTCATATCGTTAAGGCATGTGCTAATCATACCATTTAAACTAGATTAGACTTGTATGTATCGATATCATTAGTTGTTATATGATAGACCACATTAATTAAGAAAAAGACATGGTGTAGAAGATGAACGAGTTCCTTATATTTGTGTTGAAACATGTTGAGATGCAAGGAGTTTAACATGAGATATTAGTTTCAACACCAAACCTCAAAACCTATTTGATGATGGTTATGTAGAAATTTAAGATAAAAGTGTTTTCAGTTGTTTAATATTGATGCTATTGATATTTCATTTCGTACTTCAAGTGAGATGCTGGTGTTTTTCATTAGGAATATATATAAGGCTGCACTATCTAAATTTTAACATGCACTTGATATGTGTGTTATAACATCTTGATGTAGGTCAAAGCTTGTGCACATTTTCTTAACGAAAGAATATCAAGGCATCATAAGTATCACACTAGGAAGTGATATTCAAGGTACTTGGATCATATTCCACTTGTGGGATAAAACAGGTATGCAAGTCTTATAGTATTATTTGTCCAAACACTAAATGATATCTCTTGGAAGGCATTTCCTATATTTTAAAAATTTATTTTCAATGTGCTATGTGTATGCAATGGCCACAACTTGTTGGATTAGATACTTGACTTCATATCTTATTTATAGAAACACTATATGGTCAAATATCATTTAATTATGATGAAAAAATCAATCATCTTTCCCATTCTTATGTTGAAAGATAGATGTTGTAACTTTGGTCTTGCAATATGTGATTTTGTTGAAATAGTGACTATTAAGTTCTCTTCGTATAGTAGTTGTCATATCTTCTATTTAATATTACACAAATGGATTTTCAAATTTTTATTTAGTTTTCCTATAGGACAATGGTAGCAACATTTTGAATGATTGTATATATATCAACATAAAAGCTCATGCATGTATTGCATGATTTAATTTCTTTTTCTATAAAAATGGACTTACATCTATTCTATCTATACATGCATCTATTTATGTCTATTCTAACTTCAGTATCAAATATAACTTATTGATGTATAGTCAGATTACTTTCTACCTGTAATTTTATAACAGGCTTTATATATATATTACGTGGCCCATTCCTAGCATGGTCTAAAATGGGCTGAATTTTTGGTGCACACGGTGTCTGATTTCACTTGCTTGTTAGCTCTTCCCCTATTCTGATTTCATTTCCATAGATTCTTTCCTAAAAGTTCCTCCACTATCCATTGCATGTATTCTTCATGTATGCATACATCTATTTGTATTTATAATAACTTTAATTAGGTTGAATTTACTTTTTCATTTTTACAAGTAACCCACTCTAGTGATTGGCAACAAATAATCATAATGCTTAGATGACCTTACTTATATCATTATAACATGTGCTAAACATATCATTCAAACTAGATTAGACATGTATGTATTCATGTCATAGTTTATTATATGATAGGACACACCAATTAGGGAGAGGACACGTTGTACAAGATAAACAAGTTTCTTATATCTATGTCGAAACATTATGAGATGTAAGGAGTTTGACATGAGTAGGAGTCTCAACTACATAAAATAATTCTTGTCTTCATTCTAGTCTCAATCTAGGATATTATATATGAGACCTCAAAAACTATTTAAGGATAGTTAGATAGAAATTTAAGATGAAAAATGTTGTTAGTTGTTTTATATTGATGCTATGGATATTTATTTTCCTTATACTAAAATATCTTTTATCTTGTAAGGTTGTTTGACTTGTCTATCTATGGAGAACTATTTTTCCATGCATAGAAATTGGATGTACAAGTCCAAAACAAGATTTGATCATCGTCGGGATGAGGATTTCCTCCACGGGGTGGATTATTTTCTTCAATTTGCTATGAATAATGTTAAGTATACAAACATGCTTTGTCCTTGTATGAAGTGTGAAAATAAATTTATTGAGGACCCCAAGTTTATTAAGGAGCACTTGATATGTTATGGGTTTTTCGCTTGATACACAACATGGACATACCATGGTGAAATGTCTCATTGTCATGGGCCTACTAAAATTTCAACACTTCCTCCATATAATGAAGTGAATGACTAAATTAGTGATGCAATGATGAGGGATGGTAACAATGATGTAGAATACACCAATTTAGATGAATTCTCAACTCTTGATCAAGAAACCAAGAAATTTGAGGAAGTTTTAAAGCAAGCTAATACCCCACTATATGATGGTTGTCAATATTCAACTTTCTACTTCATTTCTGTTCTTTTTGATGTGAAGTGTGATAATCATTGGACAAACAAATCAGTAACAGATCTTCTTAAATTACTTTGTAAGGTCTTTCCGTAAGGAAATAATGTTCCAAAGACATGGTATGAAATTAAGAAGTTGATGTCTGCCTTAGGATTGTCTAAGGAAGTGATACATGCATGTCCAAATGATTGTATGTTATATAGAGGTGATAATGCAAACTTGGATGAGTGTTTGAGGTGTAAGACATCTAGATGGAAGCCTACACATGATGGTATGAGAAAGAAATTGAGAAAACCAGCCAAGGTTTGTCACTATCTCCCACTCATTCCTCGACTGAAAAGGATGTTTAGCTCTACCAAAATAGCTAATTTAATGACATATCACCATACTAGTCCAAAGTCATCTAATGGTAAGATGAGCCATCCCAGAGATTCAGAACTTTGGATGGATTTTGATAGAAAACATCCAGATTTTAGCAGTGAGGCTCGTAATGTGCGGCTTGCACTATCTACAGATGGATTTAGCCCTTTAATATGGGATATGGTGTCAATCATAGTATCTAGCCCATTGTTATCCTGAACTATAATCTACCTCCTTGGTTCATAATGAAACAATCGTACTTCATGATGCCACTCGTTATAAACAGACCAAAGTCTCCAGGAAATAATATTGATGTCTACCTAGAGCTATTAATTGAAGAATTAAAGTTATTATGGGTAGAAGGCGTGCCAACATATGATGCTCAAAAGGGTGAAATGTTCAAGATGCGGGCTGCTTTTTTGGGCACTATTAGTGATTATCCAACATATAGAATGTTGTCTGGCCAAAAAACAAGTGGAACATATGGCTGTCCTGAATGTCATATTCATACATCTTCCATTTACTTACCATTTAGTCATAAAATGGCATACATGAGGCATCGTAGATTTCTTCCAATCAGTCATCCTTGGCGATATGATGAATGCCATTTTGATGAGGCCATTAAACTTGATCCTGCTCCAAAATCTCTATCAGGACAAGAAATAATAGAGTTATGGGATGGATATGATAACATCATTTTTGGACAGGACACATATCGTGCACAGAAAAGTAAACAACGGATGCCTCCTGGTTGGAACAAGAAGAGCATATTTTTTGAATTGCCATTCTGGAGTACATTGTTAATTCTCCATAGTTTAGACGTGATGCATATTGAAAAAAAATGTTTGTGCTAACATATTGAGTTGGTTCAAGAGAATATAAATGCTCGATTAGACATAAATAAATTGAAAATCTGAAAGTCATTGTGGATAAAGAAGTCTAAAAATGACAATATTGTATTTACCCCACCTGCTTCGTATTGTATGACTAGTGAGGAGAAGGAAATATTCTTTATGGTTTTAAAAGACATAAAACTTCCATACGAATATTCTTCCAACATCTCTCGGCTCGTTCAACTTGATGAAAAAAAGTTTGTGGGCCTAAAAAGTCATGATCATCATGTTTTGATGCAATAATTGCTAGGGCTAGCTCAAAGAAAGGAAATTTCAAAACAGGTAGGGAAAGCAGTGATTGAATTGTCTTTATTTTTCAAACAGTTGTGTGCTAAATCTATAGATGTTGAGATGATGGAAAGACTTGAGAAATCAATTCCTTTAATCTTGTGCAAGTTTGAGAAGATATTTCCTCCGGCATTTTTTGATGTCATGGTCCACTTAACTATACATCTTCCTACTCAAGCAAAAATATGCGGACCTGCTCCATTAAGGTGGATGTATCCAATTGAAAGATATCTATACACTTTAAAAATTTTTGTGAGAACCAAAAGCAGGCTAGAGAGTTCCATTGTTGAGGGTTACTTGAGAGAAGAGGTAGCTACATTCTGCACACGATATCTGTCTGACACTGACTCTAGAGAGAAAAAACAAACAATGTATGAAGATGGCCCCATAGGAGCTGGGCAGATTATTGCTCTTTCTGAGGAGGAAATTCACCAAGCACATCGTTTCATCCTTTATAACGATGAAGACATTTTTGAGTACCTAAAGTAAGTATGTGGTTAATTTTGTACATTATTTTATAAATAATATATAACATATTTATTTTAGGTAACTTGCTGACCTCCTGCGGTGTAATAATTCATCTTGGTCTGAAGATGACATCAAGCTAGAGCAACATAACCCTTTTGTTAGTTGGTTTAGATACCATGTGAGTTTCTCTCATTTGTTCTACATTCATTTCATAATTTATAAAAGCATTAATGCTTATTTTTTCAATAGGTCAAAAGTTTAAGAAACTCTAATGACATACCAGAAAAGGTAAAGTACTTATCAGAAGGACCGTCTATAAAAGCTGTATCTTATTCTAGTTACTTCATAAATACTTATAAGTTTGAACCAAAACACATTGAGTGCAACTGAGTGACACAAAATAGTGGCGTTGCAACCGTGGGTCCTGATGATAGTTTATTCTATGGAATTATTTTGGATATTTATGAAGTACAATTTCAAAATTTGGATCCATACCATCTTTTCAAGTGCTTATGGTATGATAGTGAGGAAAATGTCGAGATATCTGTGGATTACCTAAATTTCACCGTTGTGGATATGACTAAGCTAGCATATGAAGATGAACCTTTTATTTTTCCTGAGCAAGCAAAACAAGTATTCTATTCCAAGGATCCAGAAGATGGAAATTTGAGTGTAGTCTGCCCTTGGGTTGCTAGAGACACATATGAGTTGCCAAATGAAACATCATATGTTGAGACTACTTCTGAGAATGTCAAAATATCAATAGAATGTACATCCAATGATGATAATAACTTTTGGGCGAGGCCAGACTTAGATCCTGAGATAGATCAAGTTGATGTGAATGTTATTCATGAAATAACAAAAACAAGGAAACACAAACGTTCATGGTAAGAAATGAATTATTATATTTGTTACTTGTAATTATTTTCATCTTTGTTAAATTTAAACATTCTGTTGATGATATTTTTTAATTCATGTTTCAAGTATTCTCACACTTTACACTTTTTGTTTAGAGAAATGCCTCCTAAGCTTGCCTCTCTCAGTAGCATAATGAAGAAGAGACCTGCAACAAACAACACTTGCACTGATTCATTGGATGGTGGACTAGGTAATATACTTCTAAAAATATTATGTTAAGTGGATACTTCTATTTACTAACAAACATTCTTTAGATAAGTAAATATGACAAAAAAATAGCACCATGTATTCCAATTGAGGACGATACAACCGACTTGTTAGGAAGTATCTATTATTTTAAATTAGTTATATGATTTCTGTACTAGTATTTGTTTGTATTTTTTTTAACTCCATTAGATTTTATCTTATCAGGAAAAGAAAGACAAAAGGTCAAATCTACATTGGAAAGGGATAAATCTTCAATGCAACCACATGTAATAGATGACAAACTCTTCTCTCCATCGGGTATTCTTTTAACTAAGATTTATCCTAGATTGCACTATAGTTTATGATGATGTCAATAACCTTACTAGTCTCTATCACATACAGTGAGTGAGAAAAGACAAAGCATGAGGTCTTCAATACATACTTCTTTTGAAGGAGATTCATCTTTACAAGGTACCTATTTTTTCAAAACATGTCACACTTACAATCATGTTGATGAATCTATAACTCCCTTACCTTTTTTGGTAGTGAATGAGAGGATACAGATAGTCAGATCTACACCTCAAACCTCTTCTTGGGGTGGTAGAAACCCTCCTTTATAAGGTTGTTTTGTTGTATGATGTTATGATATATATTACACTAGAGTATATGCTAGTCATGTGACTAACATCATCAGGATCTCTTATTAGCAGTTAGTGGACAAACAAAGTCCATATCTTTATTGCGCACATATTCTCAGAAGGATCCACCTTCCTCTTTTATAGGTAATTTTATTATGATATGTATCTTACACTGACAAGAATTTTTATGTTAATGAAGTTTTAATTCTATTGTTTTTGGTAATAGAGAATGGCCAAAGAAAAAAGATTGGACATTTGGTGCAAACATTAAGGGATGAAAGGATCACCCCTATGGAAGGTATAGTTGTTCAAACTACATTATGAATTTACAAGAATGTATATATTTGTTCAAAATAATCTTATCTGAGAATCCATCATTTTTTAATAGTGAATGAAAAAACAAAAAGTATTAGATCCTCAGTGCAAACACCTTTAGAGGATGATCAGATCCTTCCTTTGGAAGGTATATTTGTTTAGAATAAGCTTTATTGTATTTTACATTGGAGTTTATGTTACTATGACATTAATCCCATATATATCTATCATAAATAGTGAGTGAGCAAAGGCATAAATCTAGATCTTCATTGCGTGCAACTCTGCATGAGGATACACTTTCCTCTTTAAGAGGTAATGTCATTCGAAAATAAATTATATACAAGCAAGTATGTCTATCGCAAATACTTTTATGAGAATCCATCATTTTTGAATAGTGAATGAAAAAACAAAAAGTATTAGATCCTCAGTGCAAACACCTTTAGAGGATGATCAGATCCCCCCTTTGGAAGGTATATTTGTTTAGAATAAGCTTTGTCGTATTTTACATTGGAGTTTATGTTACTATGACATTAATCCCATATATATCTATCATAAATAGTGAGTGAGAAAAGGCATAAATCTAGATCTTCATTGCATGAAACTCTGCATGAGGATACACTTTCCTCTTTAAGAGGTAATGCCATTCGAAAATAAATTATATACAAGCAAGTATGTCTATCGCAAATACTTTTCTGAGAATCCATCATTTTTTAATAGTGAATGAAAAAATAAAAAGTATTAGATCCTCAGTGCAAACACCTTTAGAGGATGATCAGATCCCCCCTTTGGAAGGTATATTTCTTTAGAATAAGCTTTTCTATATTTTACATTGGAGTTTATGTTACTATGACATTAATCCCATATATATCTATCATAAATAGTGAGTGAGCAAAGGCATAAATCTAGATCTTCGTTGCATGCAACTCTACATGAGGATACACTTTCCTCTTTAAGAGGTAATGTCATTCGAAAATAAATTATATACAAGCAAGTATGTTTATCGCAAATACTTTTCTGAGAATCCATCATTTTTTAATAGTGAATGAAAAAACAAAAAGTATTAGATCCTCAGTGCAAACACCTTTAGAGGATGATCAGATCCCCCCTTTGGAAGGTATATTTGTTTAGAATAAGCTTTGCCGTATTTTACATTGGAGTTTATGTTACTATGACATTAATCCCATATATATCTATCATAAATAGTGAGTGAGCAAAGGCAGAATTCTAGATCTTCATTGTGTGCAACTTCGCATGAGGATACACTTTCCTCTTTTAGAGGTATTGTCATTTGAAAATAAATTATATACATGCAAGTATGTCTATTGCAATTACTTTTCTGAGAATCCATCACTTTTCATAGGGAATGAGCAAAGACAAAATATTAGATCCTCATTGCAAAAACCTTCACGAGAAGACTGGATCCCTCCTTTAGAAGGTATATTTCTGTAGAATAAGATTTATGGTATATTATAATAGAGTTTATGTTGCTATTCTATTAACCCCTTATGTCCTTATCATGAATAGTGAGTGAGCAAAGACAGCATTCTAGATCTTCATTGCGTGCATCTTTGCATGAGGATACACTTTCCCCTTTAAGAGGTAATATAATCAGAACATAAATTGTATACATACAAGTATGTCTATGTCAAAGACTTTTCTTAGAATCCATCATTTTTTATAGTCAATGAACAAAGACAAAATATTAGATCCTCAATCCAAACACCTCTGTGGGATGACTGGATTCCCCCTTTAGAAGGTTCGTTTGTTTAGAATTATCTTTATTGTATATTATAATATAGTTTATGTTGGTATGAAATTAACCCCATATATCTCTATCATAAATAGCAAGCGAGCAAAGACAACATTCCAGATCTTCATCGTGTGCATCTCTACATGAGGATACACTTTCCCATTTCAGAGGTAAAGCCATTGGAACACAAATTGTATACATATAAGTATGTTTATGTCAAAGACTTTTCTTAGAATCCATCATTTTCTGTAGTGAATGAACAAAGACAAAATATTAGATCATCTGTGCAAACACCATTGCACAGTGATAGACTCCCCCCTTTAGAAGGTATATTCGGTCAAATTAAGCTTTATTATTTATTAGACTAGAGTTTATGTTAGTACATCATTAACACCATAGACCTGTATCATACATAGAGAGTGGGGAAAGCCAACATTCTAGATCTTCACAACATGTATTTCTTTATAATGACACACTTTCCCCACCAAGAGGTAATACTACATTGGAAGATACGTGGAACACTAACAATCATGTCTATATCAAAGACTTCTTTTAAACTCCATTATTTTTTTCAGTGGATGAACAAAGACAAAATATTAGATCTTCAATACAAACACCTATTCCAGATGAAAGACCCCCACCTCCAGAAGGTAGAATCGATCAACCAAACCTTTATATTTTACATTAGATTTTATATCGACACACTTCTTTATGTAAAAGGAATATGTGTTCATACTTGTAATAAATCTAGTCTATGACTATATTAATTTCATTGTTTGATGTTGATAATTTTCAGATGTTAACACTTTCAAATGAAAAAATGTTCCACAAGGGGGAGAACTACCTTGAAAGCAGTTGCTCCTATGAATGGTAAAAAATACAAGTGCTACATTTTTGATGATGGAAGAATTGTTGGTCCGGGAAGGAGAAAATTGAGTAGGTTCTTAGGAATTTTAGAACACAATCATTGTCTATTTCCTATACATAAAGAATGGGGATTAGAGCACGAGTCAACAATTAATCGTGTAATGGTTGAAGTTCATGTAAGTTGTTTTTTCTCATTTACTCTACATGCTCATAATATGTCTACATTTAAAACTATAATATCTATTTTTTACTTTATTGTAACGTCATCGTGCATATTTGTGTTTTGTCATAAAGCGTGACTATGACTTCTTCAGTATGGATGGGACTCCATTGCTTTCATTTGAGGAAGTAATAAACTTTGTCAAGAAGACAATCAACCAACAATTGAGGGATTTTCGTGCATTGCTAAAAAGCAAACTAGACCCTCATATACCCATTGTTGAACAAGTGCAACCCTTAGATAACAGAGTTCCTCCAGATCATTGGCTATCATTAATAGAGTTCTAGAGTAAAGAAACAAAGATGGTAAGAGGATGTGAAATTTTTTATAACTTTGATAGTTAATTCATAAGGTACTTATTCCATTGAGATGACTAATGACATTGAATGATGTGTAGGTGGAAGCTAGTAGAAACAAAAGAAGTTGAAGTATTTTACATGCAACACATACATCAGGACAAATATCATTTAGTGAAAGACAAGATAAAGTGGTATGACCACTACCATCTCATACAAACTCACTAGAATGTGTATTTCTATTAATCAGGTTGTGAATATCTTATTAGGAGAAATATGGTGTTTTAGTTCCAATTGTAGAAACATATCTGAATTCTCACAAAAAGAAGAATGGAGAGTACATAAGTGAGAAGATGAAAGAGATTTGTGTAAGTATATGTTTATTAAATTTTGTCAATATATTACAAAAAGAACTTGATTTATGATTTTGAATTGTAGGAAAAGATAGAACTAAGGAGTAGAGAGTTGGGTGCACAAAAAGCAAAACAACCATTAGAGTTCATTTCAATTGTTGATGATGCACATGGATCCCATCATGGTGGATGTGAAAGAGGGTTTAGTGGAGGTATTACAAGAAGGAACTTGAAGAAGAAAATGTTAGCCGAAGAATCAAATAGGATTGCAACAATAGCTTGGAAATCACAATTGGAAGACAAAGACAATCAAATTAAAGAAAAAGACCATCAAATCAAAGAAAAAGAACATGAACTTGAAATTTTACGTGCTAAAATAAAATCACTTGAGTGCCAAGTAAGATGATATATCTTTATCTCATTGATAATGAACTGAAACTAATTTTGTTTATTGACAATTATATACTTCTAATTTTTAGGGAATGTCTGCAAATAATGAGTTTAATTCTCAAGAAACACCACATGCTTTGGTACGTTGATGATGTTTTGTACTTTTCTTACTAAATATTTCTTAAAATAATTTGTCATTTTTCAAATCTTTTTTTAGGATGGGACAAATTATGATTCTCTAATAAATGTGGAAATTGATTCTGACTTGGTAAGTGAAACAATACTTCTAAGATGTAAAAAGTCATGAAATCTAACATGATTTTTGTGTTAGGATGAACCTTATGATCCATTGACATCTTATCAAATTCAAAGATCGCTTACACATGTAAGTACTACTATTTTGACCATGAGGCTATATTAGGATGTTGTCAATAAGTTTTCAACATTTTCACCTTTCATTCTAGTATCGAGCATCTGGGATGAGAAAAAGAGTGTTAGGTCCCAATATTGGGACACAGTGAAAGACGAACATTGGATTTTTGCTGTCATAATCTTTTTTAGGTATGAAATCTTTCTATTTCTAAATTACCATATATAATATAGACAAAACTTGCCATAGTATGATGTGCAATAATCTGTGTTACAAGCATTGAATTTTCTTACCATTAGGAATAATGGTGGATATGGGATGGCATGAAGTTCATGCACTTGGAGGGCTTGGTCATTTTGGGGGAAGAAGCATGACACATGAAGAGGATGGCTTAATTTTCATGGCTTGTTGATATCAACTTTTTTTGGGTATGAATTTAAACTTCTCTTTGATGAGTAGCGGTATATTATTAAGAATGTTGGGACAAGCAAGACAGTCTTAGGTCCGATTGTTGGGGACTGATGCAATAAAATCATTGGATTTTTGTTGTTCTCATTTTGGGTATGAAAATTCTCTTTGCTGAAGTACTATATAATTTTGACAAAAACATCATAGTTACCCTTATGATAATGTGTTAAAAGTACCTTAATTTTCCCTCAACAGGATTATGGTGGATATGGGATGACTTGTAGTTCATGCTTTTTTGGATCACTTGGTCATTTTTGGGGATTAAGGATGACATAATAAAGTGGGATGACTTGAATCTCATGACTTGTTATCATCAATTTTTTGGATACGAATTTAAACTTCTCTTTACAATAATGAGTATACATTGGTGCACTTGACATATAGTAAAATTTTTATTTTCAGAAAGAATGTCGCTGAAGGGGATGGATAGAAGTTTGTGATTCTTGAAGGGTTTGGTCATCATGGGACGAGAAGGATGACTTGTTCAAGGTTCTTTGTTTACTTAATTAGGTAATTTCTTGGGCTGTTTTTAATGTATTTACCAATGATATTTAGCTATACAAATAGACTTTTTATCAATTGGCAACACTATTTTTAACACTTTAAGATCTTTGAATTCCATCCCTGCAATGATTCTTGAAGGAGAGATATTGAGTGGATTTATCTAAAACCTCTATATTTTGTAAAGTATGGTAGTTAGTGCTATTTTTATGCATGTTGTCTAGGTGGCAAGGCAATGCTCCCTGAGGAAGGCAAACTTGGCCACCTAGATGCTAAGGCCTGGGCATTGTATTGTCAATATTTTATATATTTTGTATGTTATACTTGGGTTTCTATATTAGAGTAGACTCACCCACAAGCATGTATTGATAACTTCATATATATTGTTGTCCATTAAGCTCGATAAACATTAATTTTAGCAAATGCATGCTTAAAGTATCATGTATTAGCCCTAAGTCGTTCTTTCTAATATCTAACCTACCATTGTCTATTATAAATTAGACCTAGTTTGGCCTAAATTACACTTAACCGTGATAACACCTCGATTGATCAACTCTGTTTTGCCGATCTAGTCCTGTGGAGCAAAATTAGACCTTGAGAAGACCTCAGTGAGATCTACTTTGACCACATCCTAATTTGTTGTGAATGTGAATAGATAGTTGACGTCTGTGTCCACTTGTCCGAGATTGTGTGGTTGAATCAAGGATGTATTATTTTAATGTGTTGACACACAACTTGGGGTAAATATAGGAACTCCTTCCAGCTACCTTTTAAATCTACTAGGAATATACTTCAGACGTGAGTATAGCTTCCACCTCTCCTAATAAATTGCCAGATCAATCTATCAATATGGTAAAATTTACCAAATGGAATTCTCATCACATGCATTGTGATGTCAAGAGGGTTACCAATTAACATGGCAAAATTTTTCTTGTAAAGGGAAGTGTTCTTGCTATTAGTGTTTTGATACTATTCTCCAAAATCACTAGTATATATGTGTCAGTTTCCTTGGTGAATTTGTAATACAAGAGACGACCACCTAATATATTTTTTGTTGCTTATATACACTCTGCTCTTCACTTGTTTCCTCTGATCGATGAGATGAGACTTCTAGAAAAGAATATGCACAATTTAATGGCATGGCTAGATACTTCCCCAAGCATTCTAAAGACTTATATAATGGTATTTAACGAGTTCTTTTATGCTTTAGCATGTAGTAATATGTATATGTGGTTTCTATGATTGAGATGATTGACCTTTACAATGTATTTTAATTGGTTTCCGCTTATGTTGTGGGACTTTGACATCATTCAACTAGTTTAAACCGTCTAAAGACAGGACTAGAAGTATGTGGATAACATCTCCCTGTCGCAATCCCCTTCTTGCTCTAGACGATGGCAAATTGCTCCATGTTTTGATGACGATGATTCCCTTAATGAGAAAATGCATCATTTGTGGTATAAGGTTGGATGGCCATTCAATTTTATTGATGGTCTACGTAGACTACCAAAGGACCATGAACCTTAGTGTTGGATTTTGTTCTAGGTATTAGTTGAATCTATCTTGAACATCAAGGTATGGCTAAGTGCCTCTCTCATGTTGTGTACTTTTACATATGATTTGACAACACTGAAATACATATTTCATATATTTTATCTAGCTAATATATCTTTATTTTGCAGCTAAAATCTGGTTGGGATTTGTGTTACAGGTGAAGGATAACCCATGTCCGTTCTTTTGACCATGATGCCAAAGATAGAAGGTTTAAAATATAGACCCAGAAATTTTGCAAGTAACTGATCGGAGCAGCTACTGTGGTGGATTATTTATGGTGTATCTGTATGGTGTTGGTGCGTTTTTGTAATTCTAAGCTTGTAAAAGGTTGCTTGGTTCAACAACAGAACAATGCTTATTATGCTGTGTGGATGTGACTTTGTACATGAAAAACTAAATGTAATGTTATCTTATTAAGAATTATTAAGAAATTATAACATTGTCCCACGCTTTGTGAGAATGACATGCTCCTTTTACATTGTCATGAGCAACATATCCTCATTACGTCTTTGCTGCAATTTGACAGATCTCTGTTGTTACTTACATGAACGTGAGCAGCAGAACTTGATTCTGCATTTGCTGCAATTTGAGTATACATTGTTGTTACAGTGAGGGCACATTCATGTTGCTCAGTGTTCAAAATGGACTACATCTGTTGATGTCGAGCAACTGTTTTATTATTAGAATGTAATGTTCTACTGTTGTACACCTTGCTACTTTCATTGCAGTAGATCTTGCATCATGTTCTACACTTCCATTTCCCACACGAACCTGTGAATCGTGTTCTATTGTATTGTATTGAATATAGACCATATTTTATGTTCTACTATTCTGGTTATAGAACATGTACGTTATTTTTATAGTAGCAGGTTGCCGCAGATGAAGTAGCGGGTGCCGGGTGCGTCGAGTGGCAAGGAGTTGCTCCCGCTCTTCCCTGACATGAGCACTGCCGTGGTGTTGCAGGTTTCGTAGCCGCCCTTGTCGACCTCGTTCACGGTGTGGTACCTTGAGTACTGGAACGCTGCGCTAGTCCACACCAACAGGAGGTGTTAGATCAGTGGCGGGTTGTACCTTGGATATCAAGGAAAGTAAGGAAAATGGCACGGGTTTTGCATATGAAGTTATCTATATACGTACATAGGATATCACCGACGTGGAACTTCTTATCTCGGGGCCATGCGGCAAGGTCGGCACTCATGTCCCAGCCAGCTGAACCCCCCACGGTGTGGACGGTGGCCATGCATGCCGCTGTGAAGCTCAGGAGAGTGACGGCGAGCAGCACGGCTGGAGGAACTGGTGCTTTAGCCATGGCGGATTGGTGTAACTTTTGGGAGAGAAGAAACGGTGGGGTGTGGTAATAGAGTAAGCCGGGCAAAGCATTGGGTTCTAGTTATTATAGTTGGAGGATTCAGGTGTTTCTGGATACGCCTACGCACAGGTACAGGTAGCTAACCTACTAAAGTCGGACGCCACCAAACCTGAGCGGTTTGGTTTGGTTTGGTCGTTAAACTGCTCGCCCAAATTCCAGCGTCAACCGAAGGAAACGTAAAGCTAGTCCGATAATGATTTGCTAAACACAAGTCGTTATGCAAACCAGATCGCACAGGTAATCTGAAATCGAAACCTGTAGGATAAAGAGGTATAGTTATGGTCTAAGTCGATCAGGTCTTGATCATTGGGATCAATTTGACTTTAACTAGTGACTTTAAAAACAGAATGGAGGT
Organism: Alisma plantago-aquatica; assembly: GCA_963693085.1. Taxonomy (NCBI): domain Eukaryota; kingdom Viridiplantae; phylum Streptophyta; class Magnoliopsida; order Alismatales; family Alismataceae; genus Alisma; species Alisma plantago-aquatica. The sequence continues at coordinate 532,443,684 of OY856415.1, forward strand.
CGTACTAAATTTTTGTGCATTTTGTTTGGCTTCTATTGGTTAAAAGTATATAGGGAATTTTTTATTTTTCTTCATTATGCTTTTGTGTGAAACTCTCCTCCTTTAAAAATAATACATACAAAAAAATTACAAAAAATACAATCTATGAGACTGAAATAACAATTTGGTGAAACATAAAACTTTGAATGTATTTTTAAATATTAGTTGTCAACGGGAGAGATTTCTCTTATACACACACATACACATGCACGCACAGCAGACACATATGTATATGAAGAGGAGATTTAAATGCCTCTAGGTACTGTAGACAGAATACATGATAAGCGATCTGCAGATCTACTCACGGATCTGTTAAACTTGATTGTAGTGATTCAAGTGTAGGACCAAATATGCACATGTGTGTGTGTGCGCACACACACACACCTATATATATATATATATATATATATATATATATATATATATATAGAGAGAGAGAGAGAGAGAGAGAGAGAGAGAGAGAGAGAGAGAGTCAGGGTAGAATACACTCGAGTGTACGGATCGCACGAATACACTCAAGTGTGTTTGCATATCAAGACTATTTTTTGCAAAATGTAAACTATTGATCTTCACCGTCAAACTATAACTAGGCTACATACAAATTTTGAACTCATTTAGATGAGTGTAAGTCACTCATCCAAGGGCAACAAAATCAACGCGCGAAACTAATTTGAAATGCATAATTTTTGTTATCTTCATAACATGAGCTATACATATCCAAATGTGCTCAAATTTTGCATATGAGTTGTTCACTAGATGTTTAAGAAGATCAATGGATTAGATTTTCAAAAAAAAAAATTGCATCATGGAAAACTACGTGAGTGTATTCCGCTCCGGATACACTCGAGTGTATTCTAGTCTGACTCTCTCTCTCTCTCTCTCTCTCTCTATATATATATATATATATATATATATATATATATATATATATATATATATATATATATATATATATATATATATATATATATATATATATATATATATGGGCAGCGATCTAGTGAGAAACATTTTATAGTGAGAGCATGAGAGGTATTTGAATAACTATAAAGCAAGTTGTAGCTTATTTTTAATATCCAACCTTATGGATGGGAAGAACATCATTACATTTACCTTCACTCAAACAAACATCACAATCGGATAATATACACATTTTACATCCAACGGTCAGCCTAAAACTCAATATTGAGCATTGAAAAGTATTTGCTTGTTGTGTGTGCAATACAAGTCCTATGATGATGAAATTTTGTGAAAACGTGACTAATAGGGTATATTTCCAATCCATGCGGTTAGATTATGGAAAAATTGATCATTGTGTAAAGTTATTCAAATACCTCTCATGCTCTCACCAAGATATGTTTCTCACGGGATCATTTTCATATATATATATATATATATATATATATATATATATATGAAGAGGAAAGTTAAAAGTTAAAATGCTCACATGACTGTAAATAGAATACCATGTTAAGTGATCTATGGATCTATTATTGAATCTCATAGATATACCAAACTACACATTTGTGACCAGAGTGTAGGAACAAAATCCCAAATAAAAAAAGAAGGGAACGAGATGAAGTTGACCTTCTCCATCACGACCTTACCCAATTTAAATTTCATATGTACAAGATCACGAGTAACCTTCTTTTCTACAACTTATAACATTTACAAGCCTCCTTTGTGACCTGTGTGGGATCAAGCTAAGGCTGCAAAGGTCATTTATCAACAGAGAATATTGAAAGGCACTGCAGTGATCAATCTAGGTTGAGGATGACACATCAATCGATGCACCTACTACTTTGACCATTGACTGATACTATCACCGACACATTCACCCATGTGGTTTGCTTCATCCATAGTCTACAACACCTCCATTACACCACCTACGATATCGAGAGACAACATCAACAAACATATTGTTGCATTGGCCCTTAAGCCACCTGCTACTCTTGAAATTGAAATGCATCCTTCTCAACCATTAGATTGAGAATGATGGCAAGAATAAAATCCAACATAGTGACATATAATAAGAAAATTTTGGAAAATGGATTGGGGAAATCTATTAAATATGATCACAAAACATCAACATGTTACAATGACTGTGGTTGTGAAGAAAACATTGATGATGGAAGGAGATCTTAGGAATCAACTAAAAAACTGACAATGGTCGTGAACAACATATTGAAGATGGTAAAATTTTTGAGTAATCAAGTATAAATAAATAAGATGGAAGAAATAAGAAAGAGGTGTACTACATGTAATGTATGTGATGACAATCATCTTGAAAGACATGTATAAGATGCCAGGACATCTGAGGAACTCATTGATGGAAAAAGAGATGGATAAAATGTAGATTACTTTGATGATGATGATGGACATGAAGAAGATTTAGAATATGAAATGAAATCTCATGAAATAACTAAAAAAATGATATATGTTGTGAGTAGTATGTTGAATATGGTAGGAAATGTGAGGAATTAATGTAAAGAAATAAAGATGGAAGAAACCAAGGAAAGATGTATGTACAAGGAATATATATTGTGACAATCTCCTAGAAAAACTTGAAAATTTTCCAGGTAATATAAGGAATTGATTAAAGGAAAGAAAGATGTAACAAAACATAGCAAAATGTCTACTACATAAAATATAAATAAAGAAGCTCTAAGAAATTAAGGGGAAGATAACATGAACTGGATATTGAGAAGTTGGTTGTGGGTTTTAAAAATAAATATGATCGTATTGCTGATGAAAGTCAATTACCTGGCAAGATAGAATATAATATGCTGATATAACATTGTTGACGTCCCTCGACAGAATCCAAAATGAAAAAAAGAAAAACAATCTAAAAGTGAAGAATATAGAAAAGGGAAAAGGAGTAGAATTTAATATTTATTCTTTAAGATATTTTCTCTACCAAAGTTAAGCTTGTATTCAATAACTTGTAATATGATCTCAATACTTATAGTAAACTTTGAGTGCATTATAAAGAAATATACTAGTTACTTTGCTAAAATTATATTTACACTTCAATGCAAGAATTTGAAACAATTAACTTCAAAGAATAAGTTAGACTGTGTGATGTTAATAAAATGTAGAAATGATGCAAAAAGTAACTACATGGCATGTAACGTAAATGTATGATACAAAAAGGATTATGTGGTGTGAAAAGAAACTATTGAGTCTAAAAAGTAATATTTTGTGATTAAAAGTATCTCTGTCACATAGAAAGTAACATTTGGTTTTATTGCATTAGATGAATGGAAAGAACTATATCTTACATAGGATCAAAAATTATTACAATATGAGATGAAAAGTAAAATTGTATCTACTTATTAATTGTATATGCACATATTCTATGCCATCAATGTTACATTGAGAGTTGTATTTATATACAAAATAATTTAAATGTGAGAAAGAATCATTTGGATATGATGAGATCAATGTCCAAACTTGATCATGATGCCACATATAATTGTATGCGTACCCCTATTAGAATAAGATTTAACATCGATATATATTAAATAAGATCAATTTTTGATAGAATTAATGATTGAAGTTAGAATGACACTAAAAGATGTTACAATAACTCTTATATTACCAAGTAGTGCTATATAAATTGTACCTAGTAAAATGTCAGAGATAGAAAATCAAGTGGGATTATGATGGTTTATAAAAGGGGGGAATTTGAGAGGCATAGAAGTATAGAGATAAATGAAAATGATGTAAAGTTGAAGTGAACAAAGAAGTATGATCAACTTCACAAGGAGCTATTAGAAAATACATGGCATGATTTAGAAATGCATAATAGAGAAGAGAAGTATATATTCATTTTTGGATTTTATATGTAATATAACTACAACCAAACACAAGATGGTACACTTCTACTTCCTACTATCGTACTTGCATGACGTGGCAGTAACAAGGAAGATGAACTAAGAAAAATTGGTTCATGAAAATATCTTCAAGTAGATAAAAGCCAAGAGGAATAACTTTATAGGAAATAAGAGAGGGCAAAATAGTACAAGCACAATTTAGCCTACACTATTTGTAATGTGCCTTTGTGTAACTATATGAATTATAAAAAGTAGTGATTTTTGTCATCCTAATTATATAGCAGAAGTAGTTGTGTAAATTTATGCAAGTCTAGGCTTTCGATATTACAAATTAAACATTGAAAAGCCCACTTTTAAATATTTGAAGCAACATATCAAGAAGTGGTATGGTCCTACATAAAGGGAAGTTGATCTAACAAATGTCAATCTTGTCAAGTTAAACTCATTTCTAATTGTGTTTTGTATTTTACATTTTCAAAATTTGTATATAAGTATTTTAACTTATATTGTAGGTGTCTTAAATTATTCAAACAAATATTAAGAAATATGAACATGTATGAGATAGATGATTGAGAGTTATATAATACGTTGATGGGTGTACCTTACTACTTATCAATTGATAAAAAAACAAAAGGACACTGAAATGAAGGTGGAGATTAAACATAGGACAAGGAGAACATTTATATTGAATGTTGAGCTGGTAGAGAGAGTGAAGTCAAACATTATATAGATGCATGTTGTATAATAGATCTTGAAATCATTGGGGCATTGAAGGACGAGTATGAAAGGTTGAGAAAGAGATTGAATGAACTAGAGGAAGAGAACAATATGTACAAGAAAGACTTGTATGACAATAGTATTGTATAAGCTAAAAAGTTGGACAATAATGAAATCAGGAAGATATCATTCAAAGGATTGATTTTGGGGATGAAAAATGTTATATAGGAACAAGCAGGGGAGGATATAGGGTATGACAGAAATTTGTTGGAGTTAGTAGAAGTAAGGAAGAGAACCTATGCTATGAAACTAAAGTTGAAAGATATAGAATCTGGGTATAGTCATAGCAAGGAAGTAAATTAAAAAAAAGTCTACAGAAATAGTGGGTCTAGAAAAAATGCTTGTTGTTAACATTGAAGAAACTAACAAAACAATAGGTGAGATAAAGATCAAGTGGAACGTACAAAAGCTTCATGTAAGAAAATGGGGAGCAAAGTTGAGGAACATAGGTTGCAAATGAAGATAGATATGCATATGAAAGAGATGTAAACAAATAGGAAGTGTAACTACATACCATGCAAATTAAAGAGATGGACCCCATTCACACAAGTGAATCTACAAAATAATATAGAGAATCCAATACCCAATTGTAGATAATGGAGATCAAAGAGATGGAACCAACAAAAAACTTGGATGATACAAGCATTATGAATGATGAATGTAGTAAAGTAGAAGATGTATAAGAGAATGCAAGCTAAGAAGGAATTGTATAAAGTATATGGAATGAAAGTAAAAGGATGATGATGAAAGTAATAGAAAAAGAAAGGGAAAATTTGGATCATCGAGGAAAACATATAAGATCAAGACGCATGCTTTGGTAAGTGAACAATTCAAATTCTTGTTTAGTTCATGAACACTTGGAATGAATTTCTAAAAGTAACTCACAAATGTTTCATGGATAAAATGTAGCAAAGAAAAATCATAATGCACATTTAGACTACATTGAACATATAGATGAAGTGTAAGTGTTATACTTTATTTAGATTGACAATATATGTTATAGTTACAATAAATAGACAATAATTACTTTTTAGATACAATTTTTAGTTTTCGGATAAAATTATTACTTTCTATTGTATTATAGTTACATTTTATGCAAAATAGCAATGTAAGAAAAAATTCCAGTGTAGTTATTTTTCCAGATCTTAAATTGTGTGAAAAAAATACATGTCTAGAAGAGAGTGGAATTTTTAGCAAAAAAACATGTGTTTCATAGTAAAGGATCTAGTTGTACCTGGCCTAAAAAATCCAAACAGATCCGACGATTGTAGAAACAACAAAAAACCAAAAGAAAATGATATATCGATAAATCTCAGAGTCGACACCCTATTGTATTTGTAAAATAAGGAAAAACATAAATAGGTGTTTAAACTAGTGGGATAATACCAAAGAGACCGATTTTGACTCCACCCAAAGGTGAATGAAAAAGGTATGTGTTAAGTTAGAGATAAGACTGTGTGATCCAATCACAATTGAGGAAGGTTTTTAGCACCCCCATATTGCCCGATGAAGATATTGCAATCTTTTTAGTTATCTCAGATAAAAATAGCTATGAGTAAGGTTGTTGTTAATAAAATGGAAGAAATTAGTAAAAAAGTGGCTTTTATGTTGGCATACCTTTGGGGCTAGAGATGATCATGGATTTCTTGTCATTGCCCTAAAGGTTCAATTTTTAGGTATGTTGTGGTCCCGATCGCCTCATGACCTTCCATGGCGGAGATCCATCACCAGAGGTTGGGGTCAATGTGTAGGAAGAGAGAGAGAGATTACATTCAGTAGATAAAGATCAAATATTTGAAAGAGTTTTCATATATCAATAGTTTAGGTAATCGACTAGCAATAGTTATAATTTTCCAGAGTAAGTATCAATATTATGAATATAACTGTTAAGTTATGTAGTCTACCGATGTTAGTAGAAGTGGTTGGTTCTATAAGAAGGATCCTCTAGTCATAAAAAGAAAATTAAAGGTAGAGGTAGTAGTTTCTCTGGCTTCGGGAGAGACAAGAGGGCCTAGATTGCATTCGGTATGGGGGTATATTTATAAGTTTGGTTTAGACTTTAGGGTTTCCAAGTGGAAGATTCTAGATAGGTAGAAGATTACATAGATGCACACAAGGTGTGGACTACAGATTGAGGCAATACACCACATGTCACCAGCATATTGTTGTGATCCACTCATTGCCCAGGCAGGACAAAGTTGGCTTTATCAATTTATGGATATTGCATGAATGTTTTGGAGAAAATCATGGAAAATTGTGCAGAAAGATAAGTCGGAGTTATCTCTCAAACTTTTTTTTTAAAAAAATTGAAAAAGGGAAATATTGTTTTTCAGACAATTGAACTTGAAAATTTGTGAAGAATAGCCTATTTAAGATAGAATTGAAGGACAATTGTGCACAAAAAGATAAGTCAAAGTTATCTCTCAGATTTTACAAGAAAAGGTAGTTGGAAAGAGAATATTTCATTCTAGAAAATTCAACTACACAATCTATGAAAAATAGCCCATTTAAGGCATAATTGAAGAATAATTACACTTTTGGACAAAAAGAAGGTATCTTTGCAAAAGCCCCACATTGGGTTCGGGTGGGTAAAAATGCATGGATTAAATAGGAAAAAATGTGGAAAAAATTGGGAAAAGGATAATATATGGAAAATGTGATGAAGTCCATCATCAACTAGAGAATCAACATTTAAACATGATTTTCTACTGAGTGAGCAGAAATGAAGTGTCAATAGTTTGCCCCTCTCAAGGCAAGTTTCAATATAAGAGTGAGAATCTTATGCTTGAGCCAAGACTGACTCCCATTTTTCATCACAAAAAGCCAAAAAGGTTGGACATATCAATGACATTTTAACAAACCTTATGGAGGGTGGGAAGTGTAAGTGGTGTCTTTTCCTTCTGGGGATATATCAATGAGGGTGAGATTGGGAGCAAGGGCATCCTATCACCTAAGTAGTTTCCTATATCTGACCAAACATTCATTCTCTTTAGATATGATGAGCTAGAAAAGGCTTATCGACCACAAAAGTGTCTCTCACCATTGCTTCAATTATGAAACCAATGCATTTCAGATTCTCCTACTAACTCATGCCTAGTGAGAGAAAGGTGGATATGAAAAAGGAAATATGATATGTGGTTTGTTAGAGATATTAAGACCAGAAATCTATATTCATCAAAAATTGTCAGAGACATTAAGATTATGAATCTATATTTGTTGAAAAATCTTCCATAAAGATCTTGACAAGTAGTCATCATGTATCTTCTCTTTCTACACATTTAAGTTTTAGTTTTATCAAATTTTAAGGGAGTGTAAGAGGTTAGGGTTAGTACCACAACACTAAAGAGGTAAAATTGGGTGAGTTTGCCTCTGTGAAAATAAGGAGTGGAGCTCGAGGTAGAACATTGGGGTGTTAGACTAGTTCCCAGCATTAAGGTAGCCTTAATGAATAGTAATTATATTGGTTAATCATTTGCTCCCTAGAGCTTGTTTGATCTTGTAGGATAAAGTTCATAGAAAGAGTTTTAAAACCAATTGAGATCAGGCATCAGGTTATCATCAAACTTTTAAGGTAGCCTTTATGACTAGTGATTGTACTGCTATTTCATCTGTCCCCTAGAGTGTCAGCAAATGATTATCCCTGACTCTCTAGTTCTCACTTGATTTGGTTCACCTTCTTTCTAACTTTGTCGATGAAGAGAAATGACTATTAGATATGGCATTGCTTTGCATATGTGATCATCTGAGATCTTTGACTAGATGTAGGGATTGGAAATCTTGATATGTCCATGACAAGATTGGTGTACTATTAGTCTCGATCTTAATGCAAAATGATTTGGAAATGTGAGTGTATGATTGGTTTAGCTTAAGGTCATGATTTATGACCATGGATTGATGTGGCAATGTAGGCATGATTAGTTCAGTTTAGGTCATGAGATAGGATCATAGATTGGGTATTAGATAGATATCTATATTTAGAGTGTTTCAGTTGTCAAAAGTGCTCAAGATAGAGAAGGTTGGACACTAGATAAGTTTCCATATTTAAGGTGGCATTGACGACCAATCACTATATCAGATAATTGTCTACTCCCTAGAGCATCACTCGGTTATTCAAAGAGTTCTTGGTTGCTTGTTAGGATCCTCAAAAACATTGTCTTGGTTGTTCTAGTTCTTTGAATGTGCTCCAGATGAAAAGATTCAGAACTAGACAAATATCTCATGTTAAGGTGGCCTTCATGACCAGGGGCTGTAGCTGGATAATCATTTGTTCCTTAGAGCATGTTCCATCGCATAAGATAAATTTCATTAGAAGTGATATCAATTAAGATTGAATTTGAAGATATACCACTCTCGTTAAAGTTTTCTAAAAATAATCAATGGATGTGTCACTAAAAGTGTATTTGATCATTAGAAAGCTCCAACCAGATGTAGGAATCAACAAAGAATCAACATGTCAATCAAAGAGTTTCAGGTTGCTTGTTAGGACCCTCAAAAGCATATTCTGAGCTGCTCGAGTTCTACATGATGCTCAATATGGATGGGTTTGGGAACCAGACAAATTTCCAATTTAAGGTAGCCATGAGTAGTGATTGTGCTAGATAATTTCCTACTCCTTCAAAAATTTCTAGTTGCCCAAAAGTGCTCATGATAAATGAGGTTAAGAACAAGATAAGTTTCCAGGTTTGAGGTAGCCACCACAGATAATAATATATTGGTCAATTGTATTATCCCTAGAGCATCTCTTGATTACAAGATGGTTGATCATGACAAGGGTGGGGTTTGCCTACTACAAGTAGGGCCTTGATTGAGGTGTATATCTATTGAAAGGGCTTTCACATGAAGTTCCTACCTAAATGTAGGGCTCTGTCAGATGTACCTACCTGAATGTAGGGCTTTATCAGGTGTGCCTACCTGATGCATGGTTTGAGTTTAAGGAGACACCTTCTTAGGATTGAGATTGAATGTGGATCCTTGTTAAGGATAATGATTGGTTCATGAAAAATGTCTATTCATATGACTCTTTAGACCATTTGAGTTGATTAGTGTATGCCTATTCAGAATAAGGATGTAGTGTGGGTGCCTATCTAAGTATAGGGCTTTGGTTTGAATGCTTACATGGATGTAGGGATTTTGATCAAGAGGGATGCTTATCCAAGATAGGGCTTAGCATGGATGAATCATGGTCAGATCTGATCATGAGATTTTGAATTGGAGTAGCATGTACCATATTCTAAGATTTAGGATCTAGATGATAGTTATGAGTCAAGGATGACCAAGATACTAATCTGGGAATGATTACATGGTATAGGGATAATAGTGTATGATGCCTACCTTATTGTAGGTCTTTAAGGAATGAGATGCCCATTCCATATAGAACTTTGACATTCAAGATTCCTTCTAATAGTAGGGCTTAAGTGTTGGTACCTACTTGAGCATAGGGATTTATGACTAGAAGTTAAGGCACCTATTTAGGAAGGGCTTTTGGTCTTTAAAGTTTTGGCTCGGGACTAAAAAAGTATTTTAACATTGATGTACTATTTAGTTTAGTTTGAGATCATGATCTAGGACCCGAAAAGGATTTGAAAATAAGCCCATGGTGGTCCAGTCTTAGGTCATAGTTTAGGACCCAAACAATTTTTGAAAAAATACCATGGTGGTCTAGTTTTAGGTCATAGTCCAGGACCCAAAAGATTTGGAACATATGTGTTTGGTCCAATCTTAGGTCATAGTACAGGACCCAAAGGAGATTTGAAAATGACCATACATAGAAGTTTTCACAATTGAGGATGCCTAATAGAGTGTATGACATTTACATTGAGGCAAAAGTGCAAGCAGGTGTGCTTTCACCAGTCGCATGGATGATGACTCTAGGTCATGCTTGATCTATGAAGTTTATGTAGGTCGGGTTGCCATTTGAATTCATTAGTTTCATTTGTTTCAAAAGTAACAAATGTCATTGTGAAAGCGTTGATAGTCTGGAGTCAAGCTCCATCATATTATTCAGTCTGCTTTGGTGATGTGACACTAATGTCATCTCTAGTGGACCTATGAAAACTGACAGATGTGTCCTTCTTGGAATATCGAGGCTTGAAGTTGTTCCATAGCTATCATTAGAGGTAACCCTCATTTATGGGTTGTAGATATGCCTTAGAGCATGAGTAAGGTTTTTAGTATCTTGCCGGATGATGTGCCTTGTCAAACATTTTCTCTGAACATGTATGCATGCATTACTGGAGCTAGATTATATCCAAACTCTATCTCTATACTGAGTGGTTTGTTATGTCTTTACTATTTGCAATCTTCTACCAATGGTGCTCTAACAAAACCTATTGACGAAGATATGTAATGATTCTTGAAGTAGACCTTCTTGATGTTGAAATGATCTGTGATACTGACATAAAGTGGATCATCTAAGATTTCCCTTCTTCACTCATCATTGTCGAGTCAATGGATTATCATGATTTGAATCCTGGTGGTAGCATTTTGCCCCCTTGTTTTGTTTCAAAGGTTTTGAACTATATTGACATTAATGTGATAATGCTAGTTAGTAAGAAATCATATTAAAGTTGATTCTTGATTCATTTTTTGATTTGACAGATAATGATTTATGGATTCTTATACCATGTAAGATGCCATGATATGACCTTTGTAGGGGTTTTTGGCTTAGGCTACTATTCAACATCGAGATCTTGTAGACTAAGACCCCTTTAGTGAGCTGGTGGTAACCCATGTTAATCAGGAGGCTTGTCATGAGATGCAAGGGATGCTCACTGTAGCTTATCTGATGGCAGATGACAATTTCCATGTTCACCCTACTTTTCCACTTTCAAATACAGGAGTTTAAGGGGATTTGACACCCCAAACATGTTTAAGCATGTCCAATCATTTTGTTTTCCCCTCAAGATGATCATAGCCATATGTATCACTAGGGGAAGATTTGTTTAGGGTGGATCTGGTTCTCCACTAGCTCTTGATTTCATACTTGTACGACTTAAGTTGTAACACATGGCAAGTATTCAAGAGGCAATTCCTTACCTAGTTAGGTTAAGGTTCTAGGTGTAATAGACACCCCTATGGAATCTATTCTCGACACTTCTTGGTGCATGCAATTCGTCACATGCATGTATCCAAATTGGCGGGCATCCTTTGGACTTATTTATGTATTTTTTAATTGGTTTGCACTTAAGTCCCTATCTCATGATGCTCAAAACTTTAGGGTGGGAGGTTTTGACTCCCAAAAGAGAGTTTTCATGCTCCATTGGTCTTGGATGTCATCCTTTTTTAGCTTAGTCAATTGTGTAGAGAGTATTCAAGTGGAAACTACTCACCTAATAGGGTTAAGGCACCAAATATAATAGAAACCCTGATGAGCTCTATCCTCAACAATTATTGTGGCAACCCACCATGCTAAATGAGATTACTCAAAAAAAAAAATGTTGATCAAACACAACCCAATCATATTACCATAAAGGTTCAAAATTTAAACCCAAATAAACTTTCTATACACAAAGGTCCAACATCTTGCATATATATATATATATATATATATATATATATATATATATATATATATATATATATATATATATATATACATATAACCATACCAGGTATATATACATTTGTTCCGTGGTCTCAGTCACAATTCTATAAAAAGATATTGTCCACATAATAACCACATGTACAAATCACAAGTATGCTAGAATCTCGAGCCAATGTACATTATCTACAAAAATTCCCCACCTGAACATGAGAGTATAGGGATGACTCTATAACTCACTAAACAACCCACCAACCTTCTTCCTCTAAGATCTTCAAACTACTCCTCCTCACTACCATAAGTCTAACGACATTGCGGACAGTCACCTAAAAAGATGTGGTAACTCACGAGGTGAGACCCATGTCCTAGCAAGAGATATAACTTCTAATAACATATATGGCTTACAAAAAGATTATGTACCTTAGTCAATTAAGGCAGATAATATTTCCACGTTGAAGGACTTTACAATTTTCATAGAAGATCGTACATAGATAGAATCATAAGTACAGTTGATTTCTCTTACGACATTAAAATACAACTACAAATCAAAAGAATCATAGCAATCATCACCATCCATCGTGATTAACAAAATAACGCTATAGTTATGCTACAAGGTTGTATTACATATTTTATGAAGCCTTGGATAGTTTGAGAAATACCACTCAAACTACTAGTTGACCACTATGAAGTTGCAATCAGCCCCATATAAATTCTAGGATGATCGGAATCCTAAAATCTCTTCTCCTCAGTCATTACGAGTAAAACCCATAGCTGCACATCGTCCCATCTACTAAAACAACATAGTATGTCCTGGGTACACAAGCCAAGACACTAGAAACCAGGGTATAAACCCTCAAAATCCAAGTTATAAATGATAATCTCTCTCAACACATATCAACTTTGAGACACAACCTCAAAATCTCTCTAAAGCCTTGGGATCTGGACAGAGGAGATATACCCTCCCTGCACCCACATATACTCAATACTATATGACTCTGAGCTCTTCTTGAGATTACTCATTTCACTGTCCAGCAAATTCAGACATTGGGATAGCTCTACGGTCTTATGGTGCTACATGATTAGGGTTGCACTTGATTTATTACATTGTAAAAGTATTTTGACTGCATCAATCAAGTTACATAGAGGCTCACACATAGTATGGTCACAAAATAAATTGTAGAATATAACTACAAAATATATAAAATGTATTAAACATGTTCCAAATCATTCCATCATGGTATGTTCAATCACTCTTGGCTCTGTAGAGGCCAAAGTATCAAACTAGGGCACATAATATCTCAAAAGTCACTTTAAATAGAAACAGTTATAACTTCCATATAGGAATGACATTAGCCTAGGAAGTTTTGTAGAGATCCTAATAAGTCATGAACAAGATATCAACTAATACTTTAGCATAAAAGCCCATCAAACATAAAAGTTATGGTATTTCCAAGAATTAACATTTATATGTTCAAATCCGAACATGAATAAGCTAATTTTAGTGCTATGATTTCATCAAACTATTAATTCTGCACAAAATAGTAAATAAAAGAATTATAACCACCATATGTTAACCATTATATAGTAAGGTTTAAAGTTTGACTTGGACTTATGTGCATTGGGTACCAATATAGCACCTATGTGACATTTTTAGAAGTCACACCACCAACATTTCGGATTTCAGACCTTCACATGTTCTAGGAAAATATCATTCACAGAAAAAGAAATGTTCTTAGGGTCTTAAGAAGGTGTAAGAACTTGTATCATCATCATTCTCATATAAAAAAATGCATAGAAGGCCATCTTTTCTCATATTATGACTTTTTTAGAATAAAGTTTACATAAAACAAGTTATGAGTAGGCAAAAGACGTACTAAAAGTTATATCATCCACCTTAAGGTGAAGAAGAACGTCCAAAAAATAGTATTCATGAAGAAGAAAAGAAAATATACTCCAAAAGCTCCAAGGTATCTCCTATCTTCAAGAATGGGGTTGATCTAGAGAAAAAGAGAGAGCAAAGAGGATTCTTCATCCATATTTTCAAGCTTCTGCAAGAAACACCATGGGCTTCATCCATGGTGAAGCAAAGAAAGAGAATAGCAAGAAAACGAGGTTAGGATGGAGGATCTTACATGTAAGAAGCAAGGAACTAAGCAAGAAAGCTTCAAGCGGTCCTAGGTGTGAGCCTTGCATCCACATGCAACCAAGATCTCACAAAGCTTTGAACTCAAGAAGCTTCTCCTTCATCAACTGATGGCTTCCGATGGTATTCAGCAGCAATAAAATTTTTGGGGTTAGAAAGGTTCATTTGAGAGAAGTGAGGAGGGGTATTTATAGCTAGGATGAAAGAGAAAGTCGTTCAAAGGTCAAAAACTGATTTACCATCGGTCAAAGGTCAAGTTTTTCATCAATTTGAACAAGTAGATACTCCATCAATTTGCAGCCATCTAGGAAAACCATTTGTTTACGAACATGAAAAACTTCTATTGGAAGGCACATTCAGATCTGTCATTAGAAGGCACACTCAATACTACCATCAGAAGGCACACTCAAAACTACCATCAGAAGGCACAATCAAAACTACCATCGGAAGGCACACTCAAAACTACCATTGGAATGTAAACCAAAACACCCATCGGAAGGCAAACTGAGAATGTTCATTGGAAGACAAACCCAAAACACCCATCAGAAGGCAAACCCAGTCAAAACATTGGAAGGCACATCCATCCCTTCCACAGAAAACTAACATCAAGGATTTGTACCTTTATGTAACAAGGTTTAAAAGCATTTCATCAAATTGAAAGTTATGTAGGATATAATGAATACTATGTAACAAAATATTCATGTGTTAAAATTTCAGTTAGATCCCTAGAAAAGGAGAAACTGCATATAGGTCCACACAAGTACATAAATTTGCAGAACTTGAGC
Source organism: Alisma plantago-aquatica (assembly GCA_963693085.1). Taxonomy (NCBI): domain Eukaryota; kingdom Viridiplantae; phylum Streptophyta; class Magnoliopsida; order Alismatales; family Alismataceae; genus Alisma; species Alisma plantago-aquatica. The sequence continues at coordinate 532,458,804 of OY856415.1, forward strand.
AAACAAAGTCTAATTTTGACCAAATTTCAAACTTGTCTTTGTCTATTGTTCTCAAAACATAACTATCATTTAATTAAGAACTAAGCACCCAATTAAATCATACAAGTATGGTAAAGAATTAAACCAGGTCAAGAGTCTTACAACCATATAGGAGTGAGCAAATGATGGTTCAGACTGTAAAACCAGACTAGACCGGTCCGATCCTAGATCATTTTGAGCTTGGTCTAGTCTGCGCTCTTAATTTTTTTTGGAAATTTGGTCTGCGGTCTGGTCCGATCCAAAATTGATGAGACCATGGTCCATATGATGGACCATTTTATATGTAAAATACCTTTAAATATGAAGTTTTATTATGTCAAAAGTATTAAAAAATCTCATGTTACATACTAGTAGCGTAAATATTTGATATTAATGATAAACAATGGTTAGATGTAACTAAAATTATCAAAGTTTTACTATTAAATAAGATATAGAGTTAAAAACTTATGATTATAGTCCAAATAGTCTGGTCATGGTCCGGTCCTACTTTGAAACACTTCGGTCCCCGTCCTATTTCAAGACGGTTTTGTCTATGGTCCATACTTTTACACAAATGTGGTCCTCTATCCGGTCTAGTCCAGTTCTGGACCAATGCTCACCCCTACAACCATTATCCCCTTATAGGGATTCCCCCCCCCCAAAAGACTATGTAAACAAGGATGGACACTTCCAATACATCTCCTCCTCTAACTCCCATGTGGCTTTCTCTACACAACGATGACGCCAGAACACCTTCCTAAGGCTATGTCCTTCTTCCTCAGCCTCTGCACATGCTTATATAAGATCAGAATTGGACCCTAAACATAAGAAACATCCCCATGTAACTCTACTTCCACTGGTTGTATTGTGCACTCAGTATCACAGTGACACTTTTTCAACATGGAAACACGAAAAATGTTGTGCAACTTGTGCAACTCTGGCAGTAATTCTAGCTTGTGTGCCACTTTTCTTGCTCCTGTAGTGATAGGGTAAGGTCCCATAAACTTAGGATTTAACCTGCCCTTCTTACCAAACCTCAACACACCCTTCTAAGGGCATACTTTGAGATACACACGGTCTCCAACTTGGAAATCTAAAGGTCTATAATAGTTATCGACATATGACATCTGTCTATTTTGAACTGCCTTTAACTATTGTTGGATCACCTTGATCTTATATGTAGTTTGTTGAACTAATTCGGGACCCAACAACTAATACTCATCTTTCTAGTACCAACAAAGAGGTGTACACCTTCCACATAGAACTTCATATAGGGCCATATCTATACTCCTCTAGTAGATGTTGTTGTAGGCAAACTCAATCAAACTCAGGTGGACATCCCAACTCCAAAGAAATCAAGAAACACATGCTCTCAAAAGATCTTCTAAAGTCTAAATGGTCCTTTCTGACAGGCCTTCTGTCTGTGGGTGGAAGGTTGTATGAAATCACATATGTGTCCCCAAGGTTGTATGTAGACGCTCCCAAAACCTACTAGTAAATTGAGGACCTCTATCTGACATTATTGTAGCTGGTATGTGATGAGTATATTTATACCCATGTTTACATATTGTTTTACTCACTTTTTAGGGGCTATCATGTTTCTATTTCCTAGTTTTATCTTTATATTCACTTAAATGCAATTATTTCCTCTTTTCTGAACTTTAATGCACTTTATATATTTTTCATGTAGAACTAAAAAAATACATGATAATGCCCGGATTGATGATCAAGTCCTCATGGTGCTATGCCTCAAGAGAAGGAAGGCCCTAGAACCTTTCAATTATCCACCTTCCAGCACCCTAGTTCAAGTGATCAACTTCACCGCTCGACCGACTTGAGCCTCTCTCTACCCAGTGTCTTCAATATTCTTCAATTCTGACACATGCTCCCAACATTCAGCCTAGTCCAGTTCATTCCATGTTGGTTTGCCAGAGAACCAGATGTGAGGTCCAAATTGAGTAACCCATGCGAGATTTATGTTGGACCGAATACGGGCCATGTAATTAGCTGCCCTCAACCACAAGTATTCAACACTAGGGTTTCGACAATGAGGAATGCATCTATACAAGGGAATCTTTATCATCCATTCAATGGGGTCTCTGATTGGTGATTAGAATCCACATTGCACATCACAAACCCTAGAGAGAAATGAGGAGATGGCGACCTTAGTGGATAGATTGGTGTTCCTGCACCAGGCGTCATGGCCCCCCTCCATTGTTCTTTCTACTTTTTCAATGTTGTCTCTCACCATGAGCGGGTAGACCTTTGTGCTGGGACACGAGACTAGCTACAATAGCCTGTATTTTACTGCAGTCTATGTTTAAAGTCGATAATACTACTACTAAATAAAGTATCATTCTGCTTATTTCCTTGCCTTGCAAATTGACGACTTGCTTTGCATGTATGTTATAATCATGGATATGCAGGTTGTTGTGAGCGTGATTAGAACTCCAGAATGATCTTGTTATCCCCTGAGGTGTTACCAAGGGATAGTGTGTTGATTGGGCTACGATATTCTAACTTGCCGAGGATGGTCAGTCGTAAGTGAGGGAGTTTAGATGGAATAAAATAGGAACTTGGGTGCTGAGGTTGGTCAGTTCCAAGGGAGTTTAGACCATGTGATGACCTATATCCCATGAGGGTGTAGTAGCTAAGACTCTATTTAGTAACTGCTATTGAAGAGTTAGATCTTGTTAGGATAATTATGCAAGCTTTGGAAGAAAAACCCCATTCTCTAGTCTTCATTATTATCATTCATTTACTACTTTAATCTTTGTTGTTGCTAGAAATAGTTTAGTTTAATCAATTAATCAACTTCTCGGTGATAAATATTACTCTTAAAACTTCTGAATCTATATAACTGGTTAAAATTTTTGTCCTTTGGGTTCAATCCAAAAGTATACTACAATAAGGCTTCCACTCATATGGAGTGGGAAATCAGTGTAATGCTTTCGGTTAAACCTAGGAGTTATTGTTTTAGGGGTTTTTTGGTGTGACATTTGGAGCCCCATTAAAAATTGCCACCATTGTCGGGGACAATGATAGTTAGATTATTTTTGAAAGTATATGTGTAATTAGGATTTTTCTTTTTATGCTTGATATTATTGAAAATATTCTTGAACTTAATTTATAACTCACAATCAATTTGCCTCTTTTTAGGTACTCTTAGAATATGCAAAGATCAAAAAGTCTTGACTCAGGATCACTATTTGATCTTGAAATTGAGAGAACCCTCAAGATACTTTGCAAGGAGAAAAGCATAACAGATGCAAAAGCTACAGAAGTAGCTATACAGGCACTAATTAAGGTAGTTATTACTCACTGCAGAAGCTAGGGAGTATGTGTAAGCTGAATTCAAGACCAATTTAGAAGCCACTCAAGCCGTAGAGTGCGCCAAAGAATTATAGGATTTCTCCATCCCTAAAGGCACTGACTTTGACTCGTCCAATCCAACATCTAGGTGACCTGATTGAGATCAGGGTCCAGTGGGTCAGCCTACTACAAAACTCTACCTTTACAAGAAGGATTAGATATGATTGTCGGGAACATCTCCTCAAATTCATGGAACTTTGCTCAATGATGAAGTCATCTAGCGCCACTAACGATGCCATGTGACTGTAACTCTTCAAATATTCCTTGACTGACAAAGCTAGAGCATGGTATATCACTATTTGAGGGGACCCTATCACAACATGAGAGGCCCTAGAAAACAAAATTCTAGAAATATTCTATCCACCCTCGGTGACATATTCGATTAGAGGATAGATCACTAGGTTAAATCAAGCGCCTAAAGAATATCTATATGAAGCATGGTAATGATTCAATGAACTTCTATGCAAGTGCCTACATCATGGAATCCCCTAGAATCAAGTCATCAAAGTTTTCTATCAGGGGGTTGATGATAAGACAAAGAAGTTTGTCGACTCTTCCTCTAAGAGAAACTACATGCGATAGAGATTTGACAATGCGCTAAAGTTGATCAACCTTGTAGTATAGAGTCAGACTCACTAAACTAGACCCTTGGGCAAGGGCCTCTTAAAGTAGCAATGGTGGAGGATCATTCAAAACCCAAATGTATTTTTCAAAACACTGAAATCTCTCTCTCAGACAGGATAATCTCAAAAATTCCTTCAGTGCGTATTAGAGGAAGTACTAGGCGCCTCAAGTAAAAATCATTGCACCTTACTATGAGTTATGCCATGTAGTGGACCACATCAAGATCCATTGTCAATAACTATATGATGTATTCTATGACCACCAGGATGAGAAATAGTATATAGTACCTCAAGTTGAGAACGTTAAAGCAATTGACAATATCTCATGGCAAGAGTACTACAACACAAACCATGCTCGCAATCACCTTGGTTTCCAATACAAGAAACCATGTTGGGGCCGAGAGCCCACACTAGCCGACCTTGACACAACCCGCTTAGGATAGAGCATGGTCAAATTACATTGTCCCACACAACCAATGAAATTTCATATTTAATTTTTTGAGTAGGAACTACCAACAACGGCAGTAGTATCAAAATCAGAATCAAGCCCCACCATAGAAAAAAGAGTCAGCACCAACCCAGGACCCAATGAAGACATGTCAGGAGATGATGGCATCATACCAAACTCAAATAGCCAATACGACAGCTAACTGAAAGGCATCGGAGTCACAGATCACCCAATTAGCAACTAATCAACAGTCCCCAGTAGGCACAATTGTGGGACAACTCGAAACCAATCCCAAGCATCTAGAGCGACCAAATGTCGTAATAACTAGGTCAGAAAACGTGTACTCCACACCTTTGACCTCAACTCCTACCTCTACTCCTCCTAGTAGAAGTGAAGGCACCCCAGTTGAGGCCCTGAGTTTCCCAAATGACTTTCTGGTGGTCAATCTAGTAGAACTCCAGACACCAAACACAACTATGACTTTGATCCATCCAGGCATTAGCGAGACTTCAAATAATGTGACACCGACAGTCAAGTCTGGATCACTGACGGCACTTGAAGCACTTGTGTACAAGCCTTGTGTACCATATGCATGATGCCTCAAGCTGACCAAGTTGGATGACCAATTCATAAAATTTAAAGACTCTATGAAGAAACTTCACATCAACATCTTGTTCCTTGATGCACTAGCTGAAATGCCAACCTAGAGAAAATATCTCACGACCCTTCTATCTTGAAAGTACATGACCAAGGAATGTGAGATCGTGAAGCTAGCACAGACGGTCTCTGACAGAGTTCAAAATCATATGCCCCGGAAGCAAAAAGATCCTAACTCATTAGGGATAGACTACTTCTAAGGAGATGAAACTTGTTGCAAGGGACTTGTTGATTTAGGTGCAAGTATATCCATCATGCCATACACTTTATGCCAACATCTTTGATTCACTGATCTCTTACCCACAGCCATGACCATTCAGTTGTTCGATGCATTCGGGTTACAAAACCCTTGGAATAATCGAAGACGTTGCGGTGAAGCTAGGACATGACACCTATATCCCATGTGATTTTGTGGTAATGCAGATCAAAGAGGACAACTGTTTCCCACTCATTTTGGAGAGAACATTCTTATCCATTCTGAGAGCCTTAGTATACATTGAACCTAGAAAACTCATCTTGCGACTAGGAAAGGGATGATTAAATATTGCGTCCTCAAAGATCTAAAAAAGGTTCATAATTCAATTGAAGCTTTCAAGGCATAATGTAATCTGGAACTAAAAAAAACATAACTCTAGGGAGCCAAGTAAGGTAATAAGGACTCTATCTAGATCAAGGTATGTACACCATCTAACCATGATCCAGGGCATGTAGATTCAAAATACAAGAGTTCAGAAACTCTACTTGCATGTTTGACATGAGTAACACTATCATTAGTTGGGTATGCAATGTTAAACTAGTACTCTTGCAAGTAGGCAACCCAACCCTTTTTTTATTTCTTTATATCATTTTTTTCATCTAATTTTTCTTTTCTTTTGACAAAATTATTTCGAGAGAGAGCAGAGAAGAAGAGGGGGAGGGCCATCCCTTGACAACCAAATATGATTGATGGATAGCCAACATAGTGCAACAAGCTCATGATTAAAATACCCATATGTCCATCAAATCCTCAGTCATATCACCTATGTGATAGTAAGAGTTCTCACAATCTTGAGAAACGATAAGGACATAGAGAGTGGGCTACATGGCCTTAAGAGGATTGCTCTTTTTTTGTAACAAATTTTATTTTCTTCTCTTTGATAAATATGTCTTTATCTTTTATGAGAAGTATTTTTTCTTGGAATTAGTAGCCACTTTTATCTCAATCCTATCATCAATATTCACTACCATAATATCTTGATTCAGACTTTCTAGAAAGCAATTGACGTGCAATCTCAATTAAGTAGGTGTAATGCAAGCATTGCTCATAACTACCATGTTTTTGGGTACCCTAAAGTCTCTAATTTAGGTTATAAATAAAATGAGGCACAAGAATCATAGAGCACAATAGTCTTCCTTTCCACAATCAAAAAGTAAGGCCACATATTCCTTCCCTTCCCATCAGAACACTATCGATGGCATTCTTGAACAACAACCTCACCGTTGGACTTCAATGTTCACATGGTGGCCCCTCAGCGACCGAAGAGATACCATCTGACTGGAATCTCCAACTCTACTACTCCCACGACACCTATGCCCCTTGGGAGTTCCACTTCATGCACCCAACACATGATGAGGAATGCCACCAACTGATCCAGATCTGCTGATCAACTAATTGTATGATTAGTAATCCATCACCCTCGTGATAAGGTGACATCTATGAAGAATGGGGCACATGACCACATCCACCTTCACCACCACTAAATGAATATCATGGCAATTGGTGTCCAAGGAGGCATTCAGATCAGAGCATCACTAATGGGAGAGGAACCCATTATTAGGGTTTCTATTGAGTGCTCTTGGAAGTCCACTCCCTCCATCTCCAACCCCACCACCCTCCATATCAAATCCCCTCCATTTCTAACTTTGGTTTGCTCAAGGATGGGAAGTACTTTGAAGTTAGGGGTGGAGGGTGGGTGGTACTTCGTCTCCACCACCTTAACTTTGACCTTTCCCTTTCTCATCCTCAAGCGATTTTTCTGCATCTTTTATTTTCATGTCTTTTTTTTTATTTCTTTTTAGTTTTTTTTTGTTTTGAGTAATGGCGTTTACCTATCCAATCATTTTTATGTATGAAAAAATTGGAAATATATAAATGAATTATTCCCTTTTCTTGATCTAACCCGTGCATAAGGAAATTTTAAGGAATAAAGATATTGTAAATAGATCTCAGCCCCGATGACAACCATTAAGCATTCTTTCTCCTTATAAATGATGATAAGAAGAATGATTTGGAAGGGTCAAGCTACATGTGCCTCCGATATTACTTGCAACAAAATTTGTAAACACTTCTTTACCCTACATTAACTGAATTAATTGATATAATATGATGATCTGGTTCAAATGCAGCAAAAGAATGAAGAAGCACATGTCAGTCAGTTGCTCCCTCTCATCTTCTATCATTTCGTATCTCCTTGCCACTTAAAAAAAAGTAATGTAACATACTAGAACTTGGATCCTACGCCAGAACTTTGACCTTTTGGACTTAGCCAAACAAGGTTAAGGTTTAGACCTAAAAGATGTTTGGTATAACCCTAATGAGCTAATGCATGTACAAATCTCCCTAATGTAATCTAATGCTATCATATTAGTCTTAAGACAATAATAGACACATAAAATATATCACATGAGATAATAATGAATTATATAAATTTCATGCAAATAAACACACATAATTATTTTGGTGATGATATTAAGCTATGGAACATAAATGGAGGAGAAATAATGATAATAGTGAAATAATATGATAACTTAAGTAATAATGTGATATTAATGGCCACAAATATTAATTTAGACATAAGTCATTGAAAGAAATCCTAAAAGTGGAATCTAAGTTAAGAATCGTGTTCCTTAGGTCCCAGTTGCCTTGGGAATCAAGTTTCACATTATTCACATAATAATTAATTTAATTCATTTTGGATAGAGAATATCTTTGTTTTCCTCAAAATATCAAATACAATAATAAATGATTCCAAAAGAGAAAAATAATATTGGATTCATAATCTACATAATAAATATAGCCTTTGGGTGAATTTTCATCCAATTTGGAAGATGTTTGATTAAAAGATGAAATCAGGAGAGAGAGAGTGTGTAGAACCTACAAAATATTAACTAATTGTACAATAACTCCAACATGTAAAATTGATGGAAAATTCATACCCAACACATTAAATATGACTTGTGGGTGAAGTTTCATCAAATTTAGATAATCTTATAACCATTAATGGAGGAGGAAAGAGAAAATAAGTTTTGATTTATTTAATACATAAAAAGTCCTCAAAAGGAGAATCTAATTGAATATTCAGATTCCTCATGTCCAATAATGGTTGGGTGACAAATTTCATTTAATTTGGGGTTTGTTTGCACCATTTTTGGAAGATAGAGAAAATGAAAAATCGATGTGTATACACTTTATTCGAATCAGAATTGAAGTCCATTTAATTTTTCACACAAGTTTTTCCTCTCCTTTTCATATTACATGCTAAATCCAACGTCTATTATCTCCCTGAGCTTTTCTCACTCAACCCAGATAGATCTGATGACTTTTCTCTTTCTCTCCCTTACCCGGCTTTCCCCTTTCCTTCTTGACACAGTAGGCTAGATCTCCTTCCCCGCTATTCTCTTCCTCTCCTACATCTTGTTTCTTGATCTTTTCTCCCCTGGTTTCGTCTCAAAAATCCACTGAGAATGAGCCGTAATTTGAAGGGGGTTTCACTGCTCGTACCAGTTCCCCAATCTTTGGCATCCTTGATGGTGTTGTGGTGTCTCCCCTATAAAACCATCACCTCCTTCATGCAAGTAATCTCTAGGGGTCAATGCTATCCTCCATAGGAACTCACCCAAATCGCTAAATCTCCCTCTTCTTCCTTGAAACCCCAACCCCTAACTTTGTCTTCCTTGGAGTTTCTATTCTTCATATTTTTAGTAAGGAGTGGTTCCCTATGGGATCGCACTCCTTACAAGGAAAAATATACTCCCCACTCTATTCAAAACCCTATGTATGGGGTGGCATCCCTTCCCATAAATATACCTTTTTTTTATTTTAGTCTACAGACATGGCATGAATAAAATAGGCCAATGAGCCCAAAACAAAACATGCGGTCAATGAAACTGCAACCAAATCAAAAGTATTGAGTTAATTAGAGGAGAGACAAATAAAATAATTGAATCCTAGATAACGTCTCGAGTCAAATAGAGGAGAGACCAGGAAATTAGGTTTGTGCCATGTATTTCTACCCCTTTCATCCAAATTTTCATACCCATGGGACTTACCAAAACTCTTACCAAAATAGCCAAACAACTCTTATTTGTTCTACCTTCTATTTGCACAGACAGATCAGGAGTATTGTTGAGATGAAATCAATTTTTCGTAGGTTCTGGAGTCTAGTGAGTGGAGGAATAAGCCCCAATCGAGGAATTTACAAGTGTGGCTACATGACCCCAAAGGACTAGGGTCGCTTGATTGTGTTTTGTGGAAGGGGAGCACAAACTTTGCTCATTTGGGAGAGAAAAGCCTAGATCCTAGTATCAATTGCATGCCTTCCTTTTTATTTTTCTTTACTCAGGATGAGGAAAGGATTAAGTCTGGGGTATTTTGATGAGTATATTTATGCCCATCTTTACATACTATTTTACTCACTCTTTAGGGGTTGTCATGTTTCAATTTCCTAGTTTTAGCTTTATATTCACTTAAACTGCAATTATCTTCTATTTTTTAACTTTAATTCACTTCATATATTTTTCATGTAGAACCAGCCAAAAAAGTGCGATAATGCCTAGATAAATGATCAAGACCTCATGGTGTTATGTCTCAAGGGAAGGAAGGCCCCAGAAGCTTCCCATTCTCCACCTTCCAACCGCCTAGTCTAGTGATCGGCTTGATTGCTCACCCGACTCGAGCCACTCTCAACTCGGAGTCTCCCAATGTAACGAACTAAAATATGGATATTTTCTCAGTTTGACCATTTTCTCAGTTTGACCCTTTTCCCCTACTCACCCGACTCGAGCCACTCTCAACTCGGAGTCTCCCAATGTAATGAACTAAAATATGGATATGCCAATGTATGGGTTTATGTACAAATACCTCAGTAAAAAAAATAGTAAGGGTCTAAGATGCAAATTTACCACTTATGTGAGATAATGACGAAATGAATTAGTTCTAGAACATTCCTTAGCTCGTAAAGCAAGGAAGATAAAAAGGAATAAAAATAATGCTTTAAACATGTTAATATGATATTGAATTATTTCACATGAGAAAAAGTGGTAATAATTGATAATAGGCCAAAAATCATAAAAGGAAGACTAATTGGTTAAATATAAGTTCAAATTAGTTTTACTTGGGTTTAGTTTGCCTTGGGGGCAAGTTTCATAATTTTAGACTAATAATAATTATATCCCTTTTATATTGAAAAGAAAAGGTGAGTTTTCTTTAAAATATGAAATCAAATATTTAATGACTCCAAAAGGAACAAATATATTGGATTCGTAATCTACACATTAAAATAGGCCTTTGGGAGAATTTTCATCCAATTTGGATAATTTTTGATGTACATGTATAGATTAGGAGAGGGGAAGCATGCAATTACTCAAAATATTAAATAATATGAAAGAAAAATTCAAATGATAAAATTAATGCCCAAATCGTGCTCCATATGCTTTAGTTTGCTTAAGGGTGAAGCTTCACAATAATTCATGGACTCTAGATGTTTCTAATGTGATAAGAAATAGAAAATTTGAATTATATTAGAAGAATTAAAAAAAATATCTAGAATCTTCAAAAGTGAAAAATAATCCCATTTTCAAATTCTTCATACTCAAAACTACTTAGGTGTTGAATTTCATTAATATTGGGACTTGTTTGCATCCTTTTTAGAAGAGAGAGAAAAGTTACATAATAATATCATCACTTTATTCCAATCTTACTTGAAAATTCATTTAATCAGTCACACGGGTTTTCCTTTTCCTTATCTGAGGCAGGGGTTAATTCTAGTCGTAGGATCCAGATCCCATGATGGTTGCTTCGTCACTGTCCTTTCATATTGGGTTCACACGAGAAATCACCTGGTTTCTGCCTCTCCGATTCTTCCTCTTCTCTCTTAGTCTCCCTTGCATCTTTCCTTCTGATTCCTTCTCTAAAATATTTCTTTCTTCCTCACAAGTCAAGGAACCCTATAAAACATATGGTTTCATGGTTGTCTCATCATTTCCACAACCTAATTTTCCTTGTGCCATGTTTTTCCTTGTTCTCTCTTTTTTCCCGTTTCCTTGCTTCCCTAGATCATCGAATCCCCAGAAGAAAGGTCCTAGACCTTCAAGTCATCACCAAAATTTTCTGGGAACATTTTGGATATCATGCATGTTTTGGTTTTTTTCTCCCAAGTTATCCTACTGGTCTGGTCATGGAAGGCATCGCTTCTATGGCTCATGTGCGTCTTGTAACCTATTTTTTAGGCTGGCTGAAATCAGTAGATCATGAACAAGTAACAAGATTCACTAGTTGGATTGATGGGGAGTAGTTTGCTTAATTGATTTCTCACCATCAGAAGCAGGTTTGTCGAGTTATTCATTGGATGAGTTCATGAGGGTGAAGAAGACGATTCTAATGATTTCTCTCCTATGCCCTTCTCCTATATATACTTATTTGTTTTTCAACAGGGGAAAAAACGTCATTTCATTGTTGATTTTTTCTTCTTTACGTGATGTGAGGAGTGCTTTGTTGGTTGTGGGTTTGGTCAGGGCATCCAATCTTGATTGGGCCAACTCATCTAGGTCCACCCTCTCAAAGGAATAATGTTTATGACAGGTGGTTTTTCTGAGCTTTTTCATTTGTCAGTTTTATAAATATCTTATCTTTTAATTTGGTTGTCCTACTACTACAGAAATAACATTCAGTGTCGCTTTTCTGGGCGTCGGTTCTTTACCAAAACTGACGCCTATAATCTTCAATGTCGAATATTTAGGAACCTCTACGTCTATATTCGAAGATCAGCCAGACACGGGTAGCACTTTGTATTCAGCGTCGGCTAGGTAAAACAAACCGACACCTAAAATCACCCGCGAAATCTAATTTTCGAGCGAAATTTTTTTTGACCCAAAGTAGCACATACAACGTCGGTGTTTTAACTAATAACCAACGCCGATATAAGATGGAAATTTGCGTGAAAAGTGCTAATATAGGCATCGGTTATCCGTTTGAAAACTGACGCTGATAATAGTTCCCACCAAATAATTTAGGGCAAAGATTGTCTAATTGGACGTCGGCTGTTAATATTAACCGACACGTAAATGTTACAGGTGTCAGTTTTCCAGATAACCGACGTTGTTGACAAACTTAATAGACCTGTATCACCCATCTCTTCCCCTTCCTTCCTATTTCATTGTTGTGATCGCTGCTCCCCTAAATCGCCCGACGATCGCCTCCTGCCGCTCTGCTACCAGCGCCGGTCTGCTCTGCTGCCAGCACCGGTTTGCTCTCCGTAGGGGTCTTCTGCTGCTCGCTGCCGCCACCGCTTGCTGCTGCTCCCGCCGCTTGCTTCTAATTTCGCCTGCTCACCACCACTGGTGCCGCTGGTCGCCATCACTCTCCTCCACGCTAGCTCCAGGAAGCCCTAGCCTCTTTGCTTCCTTCTCTGTAGCTCCTTACCAATAGCAAGCACGGCTGTGGCTGTGTTGTGGGTTAGGGGCACCACGGCCGTGTTGGGTAACACGACCATTTTGGAGGAGGAGGTGAATGTGGGGAATCACCACGGTCGTCTTGAGCTTCTTCGGCCACGGTCGTGGCAGGTGGCCACGATCGTGGCATTCTGGGGAAAAACCCTATTGCAAGTTGAACTTTGACAATTAATTCCCACGACCGTGGCAGGGTGCCACAGCCGTTTTCTCTTCTACTGACCACGACCGTGCTGATGGCCACGGCTTTGGTGTCTTCAATGGCCACGGCCATGGGATTCTGTAGGATTCCCCTATTGATCTTGGTGTCATATTGCTAAAAAAAACATGACCGTGGCATAGTTCCCACGGCCGTGGTGTGGTTGGCCTCACTTAATTACACTTCAATCTTCATCATTTTTGGATGTCTTTGCTTGGGGACATTATATTTGTGTTTCTAATCCTAGTGTTTGACCTAATTCAGTAAATTTTGATGCATGTTGAAATAATATTTAAACTTGTCCATTCTAGCATCCTAATTTGATTTGATTAAACCCTAACATTGATGAAACCCTAACATCAATTGTGACGAAACCCTAACATTAATTGTGATGAAACCCTAACATGTACCTATCTATTATTGTGTTTATGCCCTGATGTTTCATTATCTTCTAGTTAATACAAATGCTAAATGTTTGCCTTTTTAATGACATTTTCAGATGGCTGACCATGATGAGCATGATGTCCATGATGAGCATGAAGTCCATGATGAGCATGTTGTCCATGATGAGCATGGCGAGGATACCAATGTAAGTTCTAAAAACATATCCTGTATTTCTATAAAATTCTTTATCTTCTAGTTATGTCATATATCTCATATTTCTATATTGGGCTAATTCAGTGTGTTTATTTTTGTCAAATTTTAGGTTGATGATGCACATGTACCCACTGAAGCACTGGAGGAACTTGATGCACATCACCAAACAGTTAACAAGAAAAGGGGCATCACTCTGTTGAAGAAGTTAATAGCGCTAAGTGGCAGTGGATCCAGATTGGTTGTGGAGTTTGATAATGGAGGAAATGCAATTGGAGTGAACCGTAATAATTTTGTAAACTATCTTGGGGTTGTCACTCGAAGCCATTGTGGTGTTAAGTATGATAATTGGCATTAAGTTTTTCAGGAGAAGAAAGACTTGATATGGAAGGATTTATGCGTGAGTTATTATTATTTGCAAATCTATTTTGTAGATTACAAATTATATTATTTGCAATTCTATTTTTGGATACTAGTTAATAAGAATTCTATTTTACAGAATCTGTTTGCATTGGATGAGAAGTTGCATCGTAAAAGCGTGATGCAACGCACTGGAAAGATGCTAAGGAACTATAGGAAAAATCTCAACAGAGAATACATAAAATATGGTGATAAGAAGAAGAAGTCAACCCTTAAACAGTGGAACTTCTTGGACAAAGAAGATTGGGACACATTTGTTGCTTCAAGAAAATATGAAGAATTCAAGGTATTAGGCGTCACTCCCAATTTAATTAATATACATTGTATTCACCTATTCAATATTAACATTTAGTGCTACTAACCAAATCATTAGTGTGCGTACTAACTAGGCCCTCATTGAGGCACAAAAAGCAAGGCGTGCACTAAATGTGCATGACCACACTATGGGTCCAAAGGGCTATGCAAGCGTTTGCCAAAGACTACATGCGGAGTTTGCTGCTACTCAGAAGTCATCTACTATAGGTAGCACACCTCTGCCTCACCATGATGTTTGGATAGCTGGGAGGAAAAATAAGAAGGGAGAAATAAGGAAGCCCGCAACTGCTGAGGCGGCTGCAAAAATGATAAAATACAACTCTTAGAGCAATCGTTTGAATATTGATTATTTGTGGTGTTAACTTACCAATTTCTGTTGATGGTGATTAGCGGGAGTTGCACGAGCAGAGGAAACAAGGCACGTTCATCCCTCAGAGAACAAGGGATGAATTGATAGTTGCTCTGGGTAACCCAGAGCATCCTGGACGTGTTAGGGGTGCAGGCGCTGGTGTGGGCATCAAAGCATTCTTTGGGCCATCCCAGCGCAAACCTAGAGCGGGACTTTCACAAGAAGAGGTAACCTATTCTTTTTTTAGAATGTTACTACAAAAGGAAATTCAATAATAAGAAGCTAATGTTTCTTTTATCCATGTATAGGAGAATAAGAGAGTCGAGGATATAGTTGTGAAGAAGGTCAATGATATAGTTGCTTAGAAGGTCAAGGAAGAAATAGTGTGGTGGTAGGCATCTCAGACTTCCAATCAGCCTATGGCGACCCACTCTTCTCCTGATGCACAGACTGAGAGTAATCCTGTAGACCCACCGCCTAACACATCTACTATAAGTATTGTTTATGACATTGTAGCTAGTCTTTTCAAGATGATATGTTTTCAAGATGATATGTATATATGTATAATATTCTTTACGTAAATTTGTAGGCATTGAAGCCATGCCGCATAAGAATAGAAGAGTATGTTGTTGCAGAGGCGCAGGCTTACCCGTCCCTTCCCGGGGCAATGTTTCACGGGACTCTAATGCCACAGGGCTACGTTTGTGTGATCCCGATACGTGTATTATCCGATTGGAGGGAAGCTACATTGCCATATCCCCACCAAGAAATTGATACACTTGCTGAGGCAGAAGGCGGGGTGATATTGTGGCCCAAAGCAGATGTCGTCTACACTACTGAAATTGTAAGCTAAATTTACATTACTTTAGATTGTTAATGTATATATATGAGGTCAACTGATCTGAAATTATATATACAGGTTAAAAAGAAGACACCCGGAGCACCTAGGCCTCCACCTCCACTTCCTGCATTACCAAGTTGGGTTCCAAATGACCTAAAATACCCGTTAGGTACTGCTTGTAGGGGAATGGCATGTTGGCTATGGGCACATAATACACATTTCCCTATAATTGTTTCTTTAGAAGCGAATTATGCAGGTCAATCATACGAAAGCTCTTTATTTATACAAGATATTATTGAGCTGTTTATGTATGATTGGCTGAATACATCAATGATAGAGACATGGATAAGGTGAGATCTTGTTTATACATCCATATACCTTGTGCAAGATCCGGTGATCTGGTTTCTTATATATTAATGCATACGTAATACATGTTTTGCAGCTACTTAGTTGAATATCAATGTAAACAATTTACATTTGATCATGTGGGATTTTTTATTCCATCATTGATTAGTATGGTAGCTAAAGACCCTGATAGTGTTCAACAAACTATATAGATGCTTTTACAATTTTTAGTCAGAAAAAGAATACGATAATAATAGCTTCATTCAAGTAAGTTTACTTTATTTATAATTTGGACTTAAGAAAATTACATTTTTATTGTGGATTTTGAGTTATTAATTTTTAACTTTTTTACCTCTAGTGGTAGGCATTGGGAGTTACTAGTTATTCTCCCCGAGACGTTCACTATTTATTGTCTAGATCCTGCGGGGAGTACATTGAATACTAAAATTGGACACGTAATGAGAATGCCATTATTCTGGTGAGAAATATTTCATTTTTATATCTATTAACATCTGTTATTACATTACTATTTAATTATGCAATTTACCGTGTTACATTAACATGTAGGGGTTTAGATGCATTCAAAAATGCTAGAGTAAAGGTCTTAAGGAGAAAGAAACAGCCAATAATTTGGGAGAACGTAAAAGTAAGTTCCCGACTCCAATGTATATATTATTTATGTGAACTGTGCTTAGTTGTATTTTTTAATATTTTGTATGTTTCAATTTATAGTGCGCTACACAAGACAACGGTTGGGCATGCGCATACTATGTGATGGGATTTATACAGATGATTATCCGATATGCCGCATTGGACATCAATACCATACATGAGGTATTATATATAGTCTCATTAGTTAGTATGAAATATATCAATCTTATTTTTATATTATTACTTATATCTATACATCATTCTCTTTGAAGGTGTTTAAAACTGACCACATTATAGGTAAACACTTAAAAGATGTACATGCTCCATATACGATGGAAGTATTAAACGAAGTAAGAGAAGAATGGGCAAAAGCCATACAAACAGTGGCGATTGTAAAATATAATTGGGATGCTGATAGCGATGTTGAATGATATTTTGTAAATGAATATTTTTGAATGTTTATACATGTCTGAATGTTTCTACATGTATTTGAATATTTCTACATGTGTGAATGTGAGAATGGAATTGATGTCTGAATGTATCTACTTGTGTGAAAAGTATATATGTTGATTTTGCAGGTTTGTGGCCTGTTTGCAGGCTGATATCAATGGATGTCGTAAACCTGCACTTCAGAAAACTGAACTGCAAGTTCTCATCCTGCTAATCAGCCACAGCAGACCTACAAACTGATAAGAAAAAAAAACATAGGTGTCGGTTGTTTATATAACACCGTCATCAAAGGCTTACAACATCGATTATTGGATAAAAACCGCCGCCTCATATGACAAACAACCTGACCGTGCAGGAAAGCACAGTCGTGGTAGAAAAAGCATCGGTGATTAGTATAAAACTGACGCCTATAGTACTAAACACGTCCATGCAGGGAAGCACGGCCATGGCATCTGGAACTATGGCGTCGGTTATTTAGTAGTAAACCGATGCAGAAAGTGTCCTAGATGGCGCCCTTTTTGTGGCGTGAACCCTTTTGGCGTCGGTTATAAAACCGACGCCGAAGATTTTGACCTTTAACGGCACCCACATAGGTGTCACTTGAGAACTGTCGCTAAAACGGGTTAAACAACTGACGCCAAAGACATGTTCTGTAGTAGTGTCCATAGATTAATTAAAAATATATTTTGCAATAAAAAAATATGTTCTTCCTAATAAAAATATTTTCAACACCGACTTTCCATATTTTTTGAAGGATGATTTTTGGAATATGAATTTAATGCATAAAATCTATAAAAATGGTAACCTTATCATATAAACCCCAATTTTGACAAACAAATATGTTTTCTTGATCAGAAAAACATAAGGAATCATTTGGTTGAGATTTTCAGTCCAAAATATGAGGTTTTCCAAAAAGGTCTAGAATTAGGGTTTCTTTATACATATATGAAATATAAACCCTAATACATGTGAATAACTTGTAATTAGGTTAAAACGATCTTGGAATCCATTAAGTTGGTGAGAAGTGATAACTAGGACTCAGAATTGAGGTATGTGCATTCCTTACACCTTAAGTTGGGAAATTTGTGATCCAAAATCCTAAATTTCTTAATGAGGAGTTGATTGAACCCTAGTTCTCCTATTATTGTACTTGCCTCAAATTTAGTATTTATAATCTATTCCTTGGGTCTTGTACCCCATTGCCATGTTTCAATTATATGATGCTTATACTTGCCATAGTTTTCTTTAGCATGTTGATGTTATTAGACTATTTAGCTAATGTAGTGACACTTTTGTACAACCAACCATAGATATGTCATGTGTTATTTCACCCAGGGGTATGTGTTACTCTCCCCATTATAAAATGTTTTATAGGTGATTGGAATGTTTTACTCTCCCTCGCCTATTTTGTTGGGGTTCGGTAGGAGCCTCAACCCTACTTAGTTAAGGTAGTCAATATTAATCATGCAAGCAAACCTTTTTCTATTTTCTTTGTTATGGCAAGCATCTATTTGATTATGCCTCATTCTCTTGACTATCTTTGTCTTATGATGAAATCTTAGCCTTTATTTCCATGGTATTTCTTTATCTTTTTTCCTTGTTCACTTTTGACACATACCTTGTTTCTTTATCTTGATAGTTGCTTTCCCAACCACCCAGGGTTTGATCAAGGTGTTGAACAAGGCTTGGGATCAGAGTGCGCAGTAGAAGCATGGAGGACCAACCTAGGTTTAGAATAACGAGTATGTGGGCTTCAGCATGGAACTACCTCCTGAAATTGATGCTTGGAGACAAAATTGGTGTAGTTTAGATTTCAATCTATTTAGATCCTTTTTTTGTAACATCCTTTGTGGGAGAATGATGATGTACTTTTTAAAAATTGAATATAGTCATTACTTTTATGTCGCTGCTACACTTTTTTTGTTTTGCATACCATTATATAATATTTGAAAATTTTACACATGTTCTAGCATACCTTTTTGAGTGTGTTTGGAATGGATGTTTATTCTTCAAATTTTATTAGGGAGTGGATCCCCTATGAATCCCACTCTTTAGAACCAAATTCTTTAGTTCGAATGTGCCCTCCCAAGATTCAACCTAATCTGGTTCATTTCACGCTAGGCTTCCAGAGAACCGGATGCAAGGTCCAAATTGAGTAAACCACGTGATTATCCTATTAGACCGTGTACGGGCCATGCAATTAGATGCCTTCGACCACAAATATTTAGAATTAAGGTTTTGCCAGCAAGGATGCATCTATAAAAGGGAACCCTTATCGTCCATTCAAGGGGGTTTATGATTGGTGATTAGAAGCCACATTGCACGACACAAACCCTAGCGAGGAGGCGACAACCATAACAGAGAGATTGGCCTTCCTGTATCAGGCGTCATGGCCGCCTCCATTGTTATTTCTATCATTCTTCTATTGTCTCTCACCATGAGCGATTATATGTTTGGCTGGGGCATGTGGACTAGCTCCAACAACCCATATTTTATTATATACTATATCTAAACTCGATAATACTATTGCTAAATAAAGTATCATTGTTCATATTTACTAGCCTTGCAAATTGATGATTTGCTTAACATGTATGTTATAATCATGGATATGCATGTTGTTGTGATCATGATTAGAACGATCTTGTTATCCCCTTGAGTGTTAGCAAGGGATAGGGAGGTGGTTGGGCTACGATCGGGTAACCTATCAAGGATGGTCGGTTGTAAGTGAGGGAGTCCAGTTGGAACTAACTAGGAACTTGGGTGTTGAGGTTGGTCGATTCCACGAGAGTTTATTCCAATTTACTACATGTATCCTGAGAGGGTGCAGTAGCTAAGCCTCTATTTAGTAACCTCTATTGAAGAGTTAGATCTTGTTAGGATAGTTATGTGAGCCTTTGCAACAAAACTCCATGTCATGGTCTTCTTTATAACCATTCCTTTATTTCTTTAATCTTTATTGTTGCTGGCAACAGTCTAGGTTAACCAATTAATCAACTTCTCGGTGATAAATATTATTCTTAAAACTTCTAAATCTATATAAATGTTTAAAAAGGTTATCCTTTGGGTTTGATCCTAAAGTATACTACAATGAGGCTTCCAATCATGTGGAGTGGGGAGTTAGTGCACTGCTTCTAGTTAAACCTTAGAGTTATACTTTTATGGGTTTTCTTGGTGTGACATTTGGAGCCCCATCAATATGCTATGTCGATGTACTATCTCATCAACCATATATATATGCCAAGTTCTTTGTCAAACAATCAATGATTACCCAAATGGAATCATGACCTTTGGTTGTCCATGGAAGGCCAACCACGAAGTCCATGATTATGTGATATGATTTCCACTATGGAATTGGAAAAGGATGCAACATCCTTGTAGGCTTTTGATGCTCTGACTTGACATGTTGATAAACTGGACACTTGGCAACAAAATTTGCCACACCATGCTTCAAACCTGGCCACTAAAAAAATCCTTCAGGTTATGTTACATCTTTGTACTACCAAGATGCATCAAGTATATCGAGGAATGAGCCTCCTCAAGTATCCTCTCCTTAAACTGTCAATGTCAGGAACCAACATCCTCTTGTAGAAACACATTATCCCATCATCTAACTCATGAAATCTATCATGCTTCTTGCTATCAAACTCTGATATGATGTTTTGTATCATAGTATAATCCTTATGTGTATCTCTAATATGATGTATCAATGTCTGCTTTACCTATAATTGTGCCAACAAACCTGTGAACAAGGAGACCTCCAGTTGTACATTCATTTGTCTAAGCAACACCACCAAGTCCCGCTTGTGACACACCATGGAGTGCAACTGTGATTTATGACGATGAAGATGACTTTATTCTCAATGCCTCTGCCACCACATTCATCTTTCCTAGATGATAGTCTATAGTATAGTCATATTCCTTGACAACTCTATTCATCTCCATGCCTCATATTTAACTCTTGCTTTGAGAAGATATACTAAAGATTCTTGTGATTTGTGAAAATTAACACTTTTTCCCATACAAACAGTCCCTTTAATCTTCAAAGCAAGAACCAAGAATGTTAATTCTAGGTCATGAGTTGGGTAGTTCTCCTCATGTTTCTTAAGCTATCGAGAAACAAAAGAAATCACATTCTTATCCAACATCAACACACGTCCCAAACCATTATTAGAAGAATAGAAAATGATGTTTCCTTTCCCAGGCTCTGGAAACATCAACACTGGAGCACACATCAACTTCTCCTTCAACATCTGGGAAGAACGCTGACACTTCTCATCCCAAACAAAAGGAACACCTTTCCTAGATAGCCTAGTTATAGGTAGAGCAACTGCGCTGAAGTTCTTGATGAACCTCCTACAGTAACCAGCTAAACCTAGGAAATTTGAAACTGTAGTTGGTTTCCTAGTCTGCTACCATCCCAACAGTGACTCCACGTTCTTAGGGTCTACACAAACTCCCTTTCCAGAGATGACATGACCAAGAAAATACACCTCAATCAGCCAAAACTTGCAGTTACTAAACTTAGCATACAACCAATGCTACCTCAACAACTCGAACACTTGATGAAAATGTTTCTCATGTCGTTGACTACCTTGGAGTATATAAAGATATCATCAATGAAAACCATTACAAACTGATCAAGATATGGTCTGGACATTTTGTTCATCAAGTCCATAATTGTTTTTGGTGCATTTGTTAGCCCAAACAACATAACCACAAACTCATAATGACCATGCCTAGTCCTAAAAGTAGTCTTAGGTATGTCATCCGCCTTGATCCTCAACTGATGATACCACAATCTTAGATCTATCTTGGAATACATTATCGCACCTTTTAAATGGTCAAAGAATCATCTATCCTAGGCAACAAGTACTTGTTCTACATGATGACCTTGTTCAATTATCGATAATCTATGCAAAGCCTCATCAAACCATCCTTCTTCTTTATAAACAAAAATGGTGCACCCCAAGGGGAAGTTCTCAGTCATATGAAACCTTTATTTAACAACTGACCGGCCTAAATCGCGCGTCCTAAAATTGGAGGCGGATTTGAGGTAGTCGAGCTTTTACATTTATAAACCCAAATCCTTCTAGGCCCCCGCAACTTTGTTTACGGGGTCGAAGTAGATATACGGGGTTGAACACGGGGACAAGGGGGTAGTGTTGAGAACACGGAATCGACACGCTACACTCTGGTAGGTATAACAAGAGATAAATTCCCAAAAAGGGAAGCAGTAAGATGTCACAAATAAAACGAAGAAAACTATCTCCAACTGGAGCTACCAGAAAGATTTAAGGTTTTAGTCATTTAGCCATTTTTTGGGGTTTTCATGCAACAGAAACAGAAAGATATTGCTCGAGCTAAAGCGAGGTACGAAGGATAAAACTCCAGTTAGACAAGCGGCGGTAGAACCAGTCTTGTACCCCTCCTCTCGAAGTGGGTACCTCTAACAAGGCATCAGCACCCCTCTCGAGGTCACCAGACTAAAATTAGAGTGGAAAGGTCACTAAAGAAACTCCGTTCCAGGCACTCTCGTACTCCAGAATCGGACCAAACACTAGAGCCACAACACAACTCTCAAAGTTGTTGCGACGGGAAAACACGATTCGTTAGCTAAGCGAAACATGATCTAAACAAGAAAGCTAGAGTTCGGATATCAAACATAGCAGTCATCCAACAGATTGTGCACCAAGCATAGAGAAACAAGTAATTAAGCATCTTCTATTTCCATAGACAAATAAAGGGTCGTAATTACAATGCATAAGTAAGGAATCAAATGACAGAAAGTAAAGATAGGTGTCGCCTCCTTGATGTAGAAGGACGACAGGGTGTTGTAGCTCTCCTGCCCGATATCGGTCAGAGCCCTAGTCCGATACAGAGGTGTTGGGCGGCACACCCTCTCGGGCGGCATGCACCGAATGTCGACCGTATCGCTCAAGGACCCTGGCCGATACGCTCATGTCGGGTGGCACACTCCGACTAGCTAAGCGTATCGGTTTGATATCGTGTCGGGCTAAGAGCTACGCATTTTTGTTGTCGGGCACTTGTGTCGCTCATCTACGTCGGCCGATATCGGCCCGCAGTGTCACCCGGGACGATCCTAAGTGAACTGTCCCCTCCCCCTCGGGATGAGGAGAAGCTCACCTAGTGTCGCCCGAGACAAGCACTGGGGCACGACACGTATGCTCTCGCAGTCTCCTCGGAAGATAGCTCAACTCCCAACTGTCCAAATTCTAAAACTCCGAACTGTCTTTTCGGCTCCCTGTAGCTGCTATTTATAGTCAGCTGGCCGGGAGGAGTTATGGTGCTCGAAGCGCCACGTGGCCCCCTTAAGCGTCGGTCGATGGACGGCCGATACAGGTATAGCTCGGCGTGGAGGTGTCTACTGTCGGTCACGTGATGGGCGGCACGCCTGCCGGTGGGTGGCTGTGTCGCCCGACAAGCTGGGTTGTCGGGGCGAGCCGGGCTCCCTGTCGGGTAGAAGGCGTGTCGTCCGTCAGCTTCTTCTCGCGCGGCACCTTTTTGTCGAGCGTCTTTGTGTCGCCCAACCCCTATCAGACAGGGGTTGTATCGGGCGTCAGGGAGGTCGAGACAGGCTTGGACTTATTCATGGGCCAGAGCGGCCTTATTGCCCAAAAACGAGGAAAACTCTGCAAAAGATAGGAAAATCGGAGTAAGAGCATTGCTTGGCCAATTATTGCAAAAATGCTAATTCAATAGAGGAAAATAGCAGAAAATGGCAGTTTTGATAACAAAATAAAGGGCAAAAACGTCACAAAAACTGATGTTATCAACTCCCCCAAACTTAGCATTTTGATTGTCCTCAATCAATATTTAAACTATATTTTGTAATGCTTCTTTTGCTCGGGAAAGCTTTCTGTTCAAAAAGTGAAACAAAGATCGTAATGCCTTAAAGATAACGTTGTCTCAATATGAACAAAAGACTTAGTTTTTCCTGCCTTATTGTTTAAGTAAGATTTTTCTCTACAGCTTCGGCGAGACTTTGTTGTACGATTCCGAAGTTAGCTTACACACCAAACAACTTTATTTTTGGGGCAGAAAGTTGTGTATAGGGTAGGCTAAGGCTTTTTGGGTTTTTCATTCTTGTCTCCCATCAGTCCATCCAGGTAAGGGTCCGTTAACGGGAAAGTGGTCCCTGCAGTCCAAGCCAGTTGGCTTTAGAGCAGTGATTTCACATCCTACGTACCACTGCCCCGGATCTACCATGCCAAAAGATGGGTACTTTTGGAAAACAAGTGGTGTATATATATATATATATTTTTTTTTTCTTTTTCTTTTTCTTTTATTGGGCACAACTCTCATGCTTTTATTCACACTCATAAGGCTTCTCTCTCTTTTGGGATTTTTGTTGGGTAAGGGGGAACAAAGAGATTCCTGCTGTTTGGGCAGCTTTTTCCTTCTCCATACTCGTCTCTTAACTGTTTGCGAGATTATTATATTTTTCAAAAATTTTGGCAAGATAAAACATATTCTTTTGTTCGTTTGAAGCAGCATTATCAAAAAGATATAACAAAACTTGCATCTCATTAAGTACAAAGAAAATAAACTTTGCAAGAAGTCGCAACAGGTTTTTACTAATATAGCAACTTTGTACATATGCATGGGAACAAAATAAGCAAAATATTCAAAATTTTCAAAAAATTTGGTATAAACATATATATGTACACATGATATAGGAAAGAACAAAAGGATAAAGAGCAAAAGAATAAGGAATTTAAGTCTGAGAGATTAGAAGATTTTTGTACCTCACTCACTGGTACGTGGTACCCCCCCCCCAAACTTACTCCACACTCTGTCCCCAGAGTTGTGAAGTAAATAAGGTGAGGTAATTTTTAATCCAGTGAGGTTGCGCCTGCATTAGATAGGAGTTCCCACACGTATTCTCCTCATTTTCTGTGATATCCTGTGTGGTGGAGCTGGTCAGGCGTTGCTTCACTTGCCATCCATTCCAGGACGAAGATGTCGTAGTCGTTGGATAAGGGAATTTGCTGCAGACTGCGGTGGCAGAACTGGAGTTCGTGCCATTTTCCTCCCTGTATGTCCAGGAACGGTTCAATAATCTTTGACACTTCGTCGTAATATTTTCGAACTAAGCATTCGACGAGTGTCAAAGGTTCCGATGTACATGGCACGGGATGGTTCTTGTTGCTGTCCGAGCTGTTGTAGAAAATGTCTGCTCATTGCCGAGTATACATCGATAGGAGCGTCCAATGATTGTAATGCACAATAGGCAGGAAGATAGTGCCTGCGATGCCGTCCTTAAATTCTTACAGGAACATCTTCTTCTCTCCTATTTTGTCGGCAAGGCAGATATCGTTGAAAAGCAAAGGATGGGCTATATATGCATGTTCTAGCTTTGGCTATATATATTGGTTGTAAGCGGCTGTAACTGTTACAGTCAAGCACCCTCCTTCCTTCACCATGTCCCTTAGCTCATCTGCCAGGACTATGATATCTCCTGTCTGAAAAGCAACATTTGATGGGGTTGAGTCAGCAAGCTTCTTCTGGATGATGTTGACCTGCTTCTGTGTGAGAGTTGAACATGAAAAGTGGTCAAAATTTTTGATCTGCCCTTCAGAAGCTTCGGGCAAAGCAGTGTCTTCCTCCCCATGCACTTTCTTCAGAATAGCTAGCTGCTTGCCCGCCCCATGAATTTCGGTTGCTATCTCTTCTTCTTTTTCTTCTAGGCTGCTGGATCGAGAAGAATCTTCCTCTACATCACTGTCCAGCAGTTGCTTCGGCACATCTACGTCCCGGAAATAGCAATTGTCCTTGATTAGGAGCATGGCGTAGATGCCCCTGCACTGATAAAAGGACATGCCTCTGAGGACTCCTAAGTTTCCGATTGAGTTGAGCGCTTCAATGGCACCCAAGACGGCGATAGTGATGTTTCCGCTCCCCTCTTCTGCCTGTTCGGGGAGGTCTCTGATAGCGAAATAGTTTCAAGGTCCTTGAAGACATTGGATTCCTTGCTTTAAAGCTTGTAGCAGGCATATTGTCAGGCGTTTCAACTGTTCGTCCTCCGGGCGGCAGAAAATACCCCCGGAGAGTGGTACTTCATCCTTGCTGCAACACAGCAACTGGACGTCGCGGTTTCTAATGTCCGCCACACAGAGAAACCACACATTGCGATGCTTGTACGGGGACAACACCAGATTTGGTCTATGCTCTTCAACGTATTGCAGCATGTCGACCACCGCACGAGAGTCTTGATCTCCCTTCATCAGCCTTCTTGCCAAGGTCGGGGTGGCTGTGTATATTTGTCTCCGACCTGTCCTGCTGTCATTCTTCTCTACTATTGCGTTCTCCAGGACCCTGAACACTCGTTTGTTGACGACAGCCGGCGTGCGGAACATCTTCCGAAGATCTCCCCGTCGTAGGGATAGGTAGCAGTCGCTCCAGACGACGTCTTCTTCATTGGCCTGCGACCTCAAGACCTTATTCAGCAGCTTCTGGTCTCTGATCGTCAGGTTCCCGATGGCTCTTCTATCGAAGTCGGCCATCTCGAAGGAGGGTATCTCGGACGGCTCACGAAATTCGTCCGCAAACGAGCACTTTCCTCGGGGTGGATGTCTGTTATTCACTGTGTAGACATCCCCCACCTCTCCCTCAGACTCATCAGACGAGTCCTCCCCGATGCTGATGTCTGTGCCATCATCTTCAACTTCATTTAGGGGGATGGAGACGTTAGCATCTCCCAAAGCCAAAGAGCTCTCCTGTCTGCTGGGAGACCCTTCGGAAGATCCTTTTTGTGTCCTGTCCTCGGGCGTTGATGATCGCCTGCTAGAGGAGGAGGATGGGGATGCCGTTCCTGAGGGGGAACCTAAAGAAGAGGGACTAGGGCTCCGGCTGGGAGGTGACGGCGACCGTCTCGGCTGCCTTCGGCACGGAAGGTCGTCATTTCTGTCTATCCTCTCCTCAAGCCTGTCAAGCCGTTGGAGAACTTGTTGCATTGTTGCATTTAAGGTCTCTAGTCCGCCGGGTATGCTCACTAGAGCCAACAGCTTGTTCTCTTGGTTGTTCAGCTTGATCTCGTGGTTGTCCTTCTTGTCTTGAAAAGATGCAAGTTTGCGGGTCAGAGAAGTACAAGTAGTAGAGTTGATGGTTGTTACCTCCCGCAGATCGTCGAGTTCGTTTCCGAGCATCTTTCCGAGTGACGGAGGGGGTCCGGTGGATCTCCCTTCCGTCCTCGTGACATCTAGCCTGCGTGAAGGTCCACCCGGAGAGGTAGAATCTATGAAGATCGTTCGCGAACCAGATGCCGCCAGGAGGGGAGTCGACGCTTTTTCAGGTGATGCTGCCTTGCCTTCTCTTCTGATTGGGGATGCTCACTGTGAGGGTAGACTTCGCTCCACCTCTGCACTGTCGGCGATCTCCTCGACTGCTACAGGCGGGGACTTCGGCGGCAGGGATGGTGTTCTTTCGAGTTCCCTCATGATCTCGTCGAACATCACGTTGTTGTTGCCCCATTGAGGCTCCTCTCCCGCCTTTGCAATTTTAGAAACACGGATGGGAACTGCGGTTGTCTTTTCCGCGGCAGATCCTGAAGTTTCCGTCCCGGTGACCTCAACAATCACCGGCTCTTTCTCAGCCACCACTGTCGTTGTTGGTGCGGTGGCTGGTATGGTTGGAGTGACGACATCTTGATCAGCAGTTGTCACCGGCAGTTCTGGGGTTGGCCTCTCTGTGGCCCTGATCGTGGTGGCGGTAGTCGTGTTATTAGCTATAGCTTCGATCTCGGCGGTGGTGAAGACCAACTTCTCCTTGTCGTAGTTGATGCAGCGAGGAAGGGGAAGGAGTATGTCCGTCCTTGAAAACTTATAGAAGAAATTTCCCCTCTCCTTCCTGATGATGTTGGTCCTCATCAGATATTTGGTGTCAAACACTGAAAAACTACTAGAGGGGGGGTGAATAGAGTTTTTGAATTATTTTAACAATTTATTGAATTCAAACAACCACAATTGAGATTGGAAGAAAGAGACAGGTGTTTAGAGTGGTTCCAACTATAGAAAATACTATAGTTGTCAGTCCACTACCCGGTTGCTTACCCAACCGGGATTTGAAAGTATTTATTTTATTACCTCTCGAGGATTTATACAAAATACAATACTTTCCTTTACACCCTTTGAACAGCCTTCACTTGAAGTAGGTGCACCAACTTTGAGATAGCCTTCTATGAAGTAACTCCAAGCTCCCCCTTGAAGTAGCCTTCCTCTCTAGAAGTAATCTCCCGTTGCACCAGCCTTCTGAAGTAGCTCAAAGTCTCCTTCTTCACCAAGAAGATCTTTACCCTCTCCAATCAGCAGCCTCCAACCTAGGAGTAGCAAGGAGAGTACAAACAATAATAGGGAACAAGAAAGAAAACAGAAATTACAACTTATCCTTTGTAGCCCAAGGCTTGATTTGCCTAGATCAAGCATATAGATCTCCTAACCAAGTATGTGAACTTGTGATTGCAGTGGATAGGAGATACTAGCCTATAGGACATGAATTATGAGCTAAGGAATGAAATGGCCAATTGTCACAATGCTCAAATTGCTCACAAACAGATTGCACAAAGTATACTCAAAGGTTTCTCAAAGGTGTCCTATGGCTTGTCCTATTTATAGGAATGGCCTAAGGATGCTTAAGGACATTCTAGACAACTTCTAGGGGTTTCTAAGTGCTTAACTAGCCGTTAGGTACAAAGTTGTTGCTTTAGCAACGGCTAATTAATTAATTTTGCAGCTGCTGTCAGAGACCATCTCGGTCGACAAATGGTCGACCGAGACACCTACTCGGTCGAACTTTTGTCGACCGACAGGCTCTCTGGAACAAGTGATTTGCAACGTCTTTCTTCAACTGCCAACTAACTTGTCTGTTGTGTCTAACGACTACTTTGGATCTTTCTCGGTCGAGAAGATTGTCGACCGAGAGTGTCTCGGTCGAGGAGTTTGTCGACCGAGATTGATCCTGTTTCAAGGTTTCAATTTAGGCACTAATTATGTGTGTGAGTATGCATAAGTAATCCTATTTGAATGGGATGACTTGTCTAACTGTGGTGTTTAGCTAGGGAGAATCTAATGCTTGATTTACATGCAATTCTAAGTACTTGTACATTATATTTTTGTACCAGTTTTTACAACAGTGATTACATTGCATGAAAATATAAATATGTAAGCTTGTAGATTTTCCCTTGTTGCTTTGTCATCCTGCACACTCAAGTAGCACGTTAGATTAATAAGAATGAAATGTTTGTCATACTCAAAACAAAGGGATTTATAGATGTCCATTTAGACAACAATCTCCCCCTTTTTGAAGATGACAAACATTTCCAATAAATAAAGGAAATATAAAACATATGAGTTTCATACCTTTAGATTACCTTTTGTAGCTTTTTCTCTTGTGTATAAAATGTGTGCTTATTATTCCCCATGAATTATGGAACATGAAATCCAGATCATTTGGGAATATAGCAACTTTCAATGTAAAGCCAAGAGTTTATTTATGAAACTCATTAATTGAGTTTTACATTATTAAATTTTAGTTTTATATTTATCTCTCCCCCTTTGTCATTTCAAAAAGATAACCGTTTAAGAATAAAAACTCCCCCTTAATAAGATATCCCATCAATTCTAATGAAAAAGATGTCCATTTAAAAGCCAAAAATGTAAACAAGAGTTTTTGTTTAAGTAGCACAAATATCAAAGAAAACATCATCCAAAGGAGTGATAAGCAATTGCTTCCTAATGTTGTTAAATTGATCTAGTGGAAGTGGTTTTGTAAAAATATCAGCCAATTGATCTTCCGTATCAACATGATGAAGGGAAACATGATTTTTGGAGATGTGATCCCTTAAAAAATGATGACGGATTTCAATATGTTTAGCTCGGCTGTGTAAAATAGGATTGTGTGCTAAGTTTATGGCGCTTGTGTTGTCACAAAAAATAGGCGTAGATGAAAGATTAAAACCATAATCGCTTAACACTTGTTGCATATAAAGCACTTGAGCACAACAAGACCCGACTGCCATATATTCAGCTTCAGTTGTAGATAGGGCAACCGTATTTTGTTTCTTGCTAAACCAAGATACTAAAGCTCTCCCTAATAAGAAACAGCCACCACTAGTACTCTTGCGATCAAGTCGACAACCAGCATAATCCGTATCAGTATAAGCTTTGAAATCCAAGGATTGTCCTTTTGGATACCATAAACCAAAGCAAGTAGTACCGGCTAGGTAACGAAGAATTCGTTTAACTGCTAGAAAATGAGAATGCATAGGTGTGATTGAAATCGAGCACAAAGACCAACGGAAAACATAATGTCCGGTCTAGAAGCCGTTAAGTAAAGAAAACTACCAATCATGGCTCTATATAAGGAATCATCAATAGGTTCCCCATTTTCATCCTTATCAATTTTGATAGAAGTAGCCATAGGAGTAGTAGCATGTTTGCATTGATCCATCCCAAAACGTTTTAAGAGTTCTTTAGTATATTTTTCTTGGCTTATGAATATTCCGGCAGATGTTTGCTTAATTTGAAAACCAAGAAAGAAAGTTAGTTCACCCATGAGGCTCATTTCAAATTCTTTTTGCATAATATCACTAAATTGTGTGCACAATGAATCATTTGAAGCTCCAAAAATAATGTCATCAACATATATTTGCACAACTAGGAAATCAGATGTATATGTTTTGAAAAATAAAGTAGAATCTGAATTTCCAATAGAAAAACCATTATCAAAAAGATATGTTTTGAGCCTTTCATACCAATTTCTAGGTGCTTGTTTTAAACCATAAAGTGCTTTCTTAAGTTTATAAACATAGTCACCTTTTTCTGGAATTTCAAAACCAGGTGGTTGGGCAACATAAACTTCTTCTTGAATGATGCCATTTAGAAAAGCACTTTTGACATCCATTTGATAGAGTTTGATGTTTTTATGGGCAGCAATAGCTAGTAACATTCTAATGGCTTCAAGTCTAGCTACGGGTGCATATGTTTCATCAAAATCTATTCCTTCTTGTTGATTATATCCTTGTGCTACTAACCGAGCTTTATTTCTTATTACTTCTCCTGACTCATTTAGCTTGTTCCTAAAAACCCATTTAGTTCCTATTATGGTTTTATCTTGTGGTTTAGGAACTAAATCCCATACATCATTTTTAGTGAATTGATTCAATTCTTCTTGCATGTCTATTATCCAATAGTCATCTTTAAGAGCTTCAGATATCTTTTTAGGTTCAATGATGAAACAAAAGCCATGTTTGCAACATCTTTAAAGGAAGAACGAGTTTTGACTTTATCATTAGGATCTCCAATAATTAATTCTTGAGGATGATCTTTAATAAGTCTAGGTGTAGATTGTGGTTCAGTTTGGTGATTATTTGTAGCACCTTTCTCACTATCGTTTGGTATGTTTAAATTTTCGAATTGATTAGTGAGATCTATGATTTCTAGATTTTCAGATGGGGATTCTTCATGAAAAGAAACATGAATAGATTCCTCAACTTTTCTAGATATAGTGTTATATACTCTAAAAGCTTTGCTAGAAGTGGAATATCCCAAAAAGAATGCTTTGTGTGATTTTGAGTCAAACTTATCTCTATCGTCTTTGGTATTTAAGATATAACATGTGGAGCCAAAGGTATGAAAATAGTCAACTCTAGGTTTCTTAGAATGTATTAGTTCATATGGAGTTTTCTTTAAATGAGAGTGAACAGTTACTCTATTTAGCACATAGCATGCAGTGTTTACAGCTTCAGCCCAAAAGGTTTTGGGTGTGTTATGTTCAAGCATCATAGTTCTAGCCATTTCTTGTAGTGATCGATTTTTCCTTTCAACTATACCATTTTGCTGTGGGGTGCGTGGAGCAGAAAAATTATGAGTGTATCCTTGAGATGTATAAAACTCTTCAAATGTATGATTTTCAAATTCCCCACCATGATCACTTCTAATGGTACATATTTTATTTTGTAAGAGATTTTCAATCTTGGAACAAAATTGCATAAAAACATGAATAGTATCATCTTTAGTTGCAATAAAATGTACCCATGTATATCTACTATAATCATCAATGATAACAAAACAGTATCTCTTACCACCGATTGATTGTGTCCTCATTGGTCCAAATAAATCCATATGAATTAATTCTAATGATCTACTGGTGCTAAGTACATGTTTTGATTTGAAAGATGTTTTGGTTTGCTTTCCCATTGTGCATGGTTCACAGTTTTCAACTTGATCAAAAGATAAAGTAGGCAATCCACGAACAAGATCATATTTCACTAACTTTTTGATAACATGTGAACTAGCATTTCCTAGCTTTTTATGCCATATTTGTAAGGTATTTTCATTTGCAAGCAAGCATTTTCCCACTACTGTTTTCATAGAGTTAGGTTTAAGAATATAAAGATTTCCAGCTCTATTTCCTTCATAAACAACATTTGTAGTATTTTCTATTAATAACTTGCAGCAGGTTTTGTTAAATAAAACATCATAACCACTATCACATAATTGGCTAACACTTATCAAGTTATGGTGCAAACCATCAACAAGTAGAACATTCTTAATTTCGAGGTTTGTACCAACATTACCTATTCCAACGATTTTGCCCTTACCATTGTCTCCAAAAGTGACTATTCCACTTTTCTTTTCTTCAAAAGTTTGGAATGCATTCTTGTTTCCGGTCATATGTTTGGAACATCCACTATCAACCACCCATTCCTGCATTAAAATGTAGATTTTGGTACCCATGTGATGGTCCGATATGGTTAGAATCATTTAAATACAGATTTTTTATAAAAGTTATGAATCAGAAGTCCAGTCGGTCGACAATTGTTCGACCGACATATGTCTCGGTCGACAATTTGTCGATCGAGAAGATTACTGTAACACAAAACCAGAAAACACAGAAATGTAGCTCGGTTGAACATTTTTCGACCGAAATAATTTGCTGTAAATTTTGATATGTTATAGACATTCGGTCGGTCGACAATACTTCGACCGATTAATGGTTCGGTCGACAATTCTTCGACCGACTAAGTTTCTGTTTTAGTACAATAATGCAGAAAATTACCAATGAGCATAAAATCTTTTGTTTAGTTGAGATAAGACAATATAAATAGCAAGATTGAGCTCTTTGGTCATATCTCAACTAAATTTTATTTGACTCTACTAAGTTTGAGGTCTTGGGATCCAAACTAATTCGGAATCCTTAGTTTTATAAGGGCATGAAAAGGAATAGTGTCCAAGACGTAAACAAAAATGGCAGGTAATAGAGTCAACTTCATTTCTCTTTCTAGCCATTGTGTTCTTGGGTACAAACCTAGTTTGAGTTCTTTTAGGTTGATTTTTCTTTGGAGCATATCCCAAACCTTTTCTTCCGTTGAAAATAGTACCAATACTTAGAATGTTATCAAGTATATCTTTTCTTCTTAACTCATGAAGTTCTCTTTGCAGCTGAGCAATATTATTCATTTTCTTGTGTAAATCTTTTCTTGCTTGATCTAAATCAGATAGCAATGAATCTCTTTCTTTTATAACATTTTCATAGTCTAGATGGTTACACAAAATAGGTTGAGTCTGAAAATCTTTTAGTTTAGCTAACAAATCAGTCTTTTCTTTGGAAAGGAGATCAACATTTGTTTCTAGAGTGAGTAGCTTTCTAGTGTAATCATCTAAAGATGTTTTTAAAGATAAATTCTCAAGATCAATGTTATTCTTTTCAGAAGAAAGATTTTCTAATTTAGCAATTTGCTCATAATTTGATTTTATAGCCTTCTTTAGTTTCTTCTTGACATCAACATACTTGTCATGAATTTCTTGTAGACTAGTGACTAACTCTTCTTTAGAAAGATCAAGTAGGCTTACCTCTTGAGAGTTTTCATCATCTTCTCTTGCCATTAGACAATCCACGGTTTCTTCTCCGCTTTCACTGTCACTTGATTCGTCCCATGCAGCTTTATAGGCTTTTTCTCCCTTCTTCTTGTGTGAGCTTTTCTTTCCTTTCTTTACTTTAGGACATTCATTCTTGAAATGCCCTTTCTTTCCACATTCAAAGCACCTAGGAGGGGTAGAAGAAGAGCTGGAAATTTTGTTAGATTTAAATCTTTTGTATTTCTTACCATTTACTATCAAGGCTTCTTCTCCCTCTTCTTCACTTGACTCCTCACTTTCTTGTGTGACAGCTTTTGAAGCTTTTAGAGCCACATCCTTCTTTTTTCCTTGCTGAAGTTCACGTGCTCTTCTTTCTTCCTCTTCTATAGTTGCTTCATGAGCTTCTAAGTTGCCAATAAGTTGCTCCATTTTCAGTTGAGTGAGGTCGTTTGCTTCTTCAATGGCTGTCACCTTTGGCTTATATTTTGGAGGAAGTGAACGAAGGATCTTTGATACCTGATATTCTTCAGGAATAGGTTTTCCTAATGCACTCAAACCATTATAATAGTAGAGAATTTTGCAAACATTTCACTAATTGACTCATTAGTATCCATACGAAAGTGTTCAAATTTTTGTTTAAACATGCTAATCTTGGAATTTTTGACTTGGACTGTACCCTCATAGGTTATGGACAGTCTATGCCAAATATCATATGCTGTGTCACAATTAGATATTCTATTAAATTCTCCTACCGAAATAGAACAATATAAAATGCTTACAGCTTTTGCATTCATTTGGGCTAGCTTTACCGTGTTTGCATCCCATTCCGCAAATTCATTTTGAGGAAGCATATATGGAGTAGACACCATTCTCCATAAATCCCAGTTGATGCCTTGGAAGTAGAATTGCATCCTCCTCTTCCAATATTGGTAGTTTGTTCCATCGAACGCTGGGGGCCTAGCAACAAGTGTCCCTTCAATGTTGAGGTTGTTGAGTACTCCGTCACCCATTTCTTCAAGACCTTGTTAGGGTTCCATGAAGCCTGCTCTGATACCAATTGAAAAACTACTAGAGGGGGGGTGAATAGAGTTTTTGAATTATTTTAACAATTTATTGAATTCAAACAACCACAATTGAGATTGGAAGAAAGAGACAGGTGTTTAGAGTGGTTCCAACTATAGCAAATACTATAGTTGTCAGTCCACTACCCGGTTGCTTACCCAACCGGGATTTGAAAGTATTTATTTTATTACCTCTCGAGGATTTATACAAAATACATTACTTTCATTTACACCCTTTGAACAGCCTTCACTTGAAGTAGGTGCACCAACTTTGAGATAGCCTTCTATGAAGTAACTCCAAGCTCCCCCTTGAAGTAGCCTTCCTCTCTAGAAGTAATCTCCCGTTGCACCAGCCTTCTGAAGTAGCTCAAAGTCTCCTTCTTCGCCAAGAAGATCTTTACCCTCTCCAATCCGCAGCCTCCAACCTAGGAGTAGCAAGGAGAGTACAAACAATAATAGGGAACAAGAAAGAAAACAGAAATTACAACTTATCCTTTGTAGCCCAAGGCTTGATTTGCCTAGATCAAGCGTATAGATCTCCTAACCAAGTATGTGAACTTGTGATTGCAGTGGATAGGAGATACTAGCCTATAGGACACGAATTATGAGCTAAGGAATGAAATGGCCAATTGTCACAATGCTCAAATTGCTCACAAACAGATTGCACAAAGTATACTCAAAGGTTTCTCAAGTGTAGCAAGTGTAAAACCAGTAAGTTTAGGTGTCCTATGGCTTGTCCTATTTATAGGAATGGCCTAAGGATGCTTAAGGACATTCTAGACAACTTCTAGGGGTTTCTAAGTGCTTAACTAGCCGTTAGGTACAAAGTTGTTGCTTTAGCAATGGCTAATTAATTAATTCTGCAGTTGCTGTCAGAGACCATCTCGGTCGACAAATGGTCGACCGAGACACCTACTCGGTCGAACTTTTGTCGACCGACAGGCTCTCTGGAACAAGTGATTTGCAACGTCTTTCTTCAACTGCCAACTAACTTGTCTGTTGTGTCTAACGACTACTTTGGATCTTTCTCGGTCGAGAAGATTGTCGACCGAGAGTTTCTCGGTCGAGGAGTTTGTCGACCGAGATTGATCATGTTTCAAGGTTTCAATTTAGGCACTAATTATGTGTGTGAGTATGCATAAGTAATCCTATTTGAATGGGATGACTTGTCTAACTGTGGCGTTTAGCTAGGGAGAATCTAACGCTTGATTTACATGCAATTCTAAGTACTTGTACATTATATTTTTGTACAAGTTTTTACAACAGTGATTACATTGCATGAAAATATAAATATGTAAGCTTGTAGATTTTCCCTTGTTGCTTTGTCATCCTGCACACTCAAGTAGCACGTTAGATTAATAAGAATGAAATGTTTGTCATACTCAAAACAAAGGAATTTATAGATGTCCATTTAGCCAACAAACACCTCATCGCCTTGCGTTCTAGTGTGGTTGCGCGGCTCGAACGGGTACCCGAGTCCTGCTGCGATGAGGTTGATAATGCCGCCCATGCAGTACTCCTTAGTGGCCTCCTTCATTGGATGCAACCTGTTCAGCAAGAACCGACCGAGGTTGATCACTCAGCCCTCCATAATATGCCACATGACGTGGAGCTCTTCTGTGTAGATGTTGTTGGATTTGTTCTTGCTGAACAGCAAGCATGCCACCAGCTTGTGTACGATCCTCCAGAAGCAGGAGTGCACTGTCACGACCTTTGCTCCCGGCTTAAACGAAGATTCGCCGGTAAGCCTGCCCCAAAACTCCACGGGATTGAACCCATCTTCCTCGGTGATCTTCTCACCGTTGTCCATCTGATTCTTCTCTTCCTCACTGGAAGAGAAGATCTCGTTTAAGAGCTTCTCGGAGATGGTATGCTCTGAATTGTACATTCTGGCCTGTATGTCTGGCCCGCCGAATTTTTCTTTCTCTGTTGCTGAATTCCTCACCCGGCGGAGAGAGGACATGAACTCCATGGTCAGCTTAGTGTACGAAGAAGTCCGGCTGAAGCAGATCTTCTTTAGTCCTGCCGCCATAAGGACGCTCTTCAGTCTCTTCACGATCCCAAGCTCATCAAACGAGGCTCTATGACAGAACCTTCTTGGCTTGTACATCTTGGGTACCAGCTCAGCATAGCGGCAAGCATGCTCGTCGTCTCTTGGCTCGAAACTCCCCAAAAAGGATTCCGAGAGTTCTACTGCTGGTGTTGGTGCTGCTGCAAGTGGTGTTGCTGCTGGTACTGGAGTCGCAGCTTCTCCAACCCTTGCCTTCTTCTTTGTCCCCGATGTCCCAACCTGTCCTGGGTTCGGGCGCTTGGGTCTGGCAGCCTACCCTTCAGCAGCAGTCTCAGGGTAGACCCTCATGCCTTGCTCATCGACTGGGATAGCGGTCATCTTAATGCGGGCCATCTTTGTAAGTCAACAAAAGAAATATCTTGATTAAATATGTTGGCCTTTGGAAGAAATATAATAAAGAATAGACGTGTGACCCTGTATTATCCTATACAAAAACTGCCCGACACTCCTGTATCGGGCGACACACTGGTTTCAGCAGCGAAGCCCTGTGCCCGATACAAGAGATTGGTATCGCCCGACATTGGGTATCGGACAACGCGAATCAAAGATACCCCACACGACACCCATATCGGGTGACACGACTGCTCAGCCAAAGAAACTTGAGACCGATAAACTACTTGTAACAAGAAAAGAAGCGTGTCGGCCAACACGATCTGTCGGGCTATACCTCACTGTGATCTGGGCTATCAGGTGACACAAGAGAATTGCAGTCTCGTGCGACATGGGAGCAGAAGCACAAGTTCTCTCGCTCGACACGGGAGTGTAAAAACAGCAAGGTAAGGAACCCGACAAGGTAAAATTCGCTTTCCTTTTATAGCGACTAAATAGTAAAACTCGGATGCGCGTCGAACATCAACTTCAACGCGTAAGCCGGCAAGCCCAACCGTCAGCACGACTGTTGCACTTCACGAAGCCCCACCGCCTGATAAGGGTGAACTCAAAGCGTTGGTTGGGTTGCCATCGAGAATAGACCCTACTAGCCGTTAGACCCAGCAGACAAAGTGGTTGGGAGTTGGAAATGAACGTTGTAAACACTTTCTCCAGGAGGTCCCTCGGTCGACAAATCTTCGACCGAGAAGGACTCTCGGTCGACAAATTGTCGATCGAGAAAAGTTCTGTCTGCACTTTTCAGGGTCAATTAACTAGCCGTTGCAAATGCAATTAGTGGACACATAACGGCTAGTTGAGCACTAAGAACCCCCTAGAAAGTGTCTAGAATGTCCTTAAGCACTTGTAGGTCATTCCTATAAATAGGATATGCCTTAGGACACCTAAACTCACCTAAGCTACACGTGTGCTACACTTGAGATTGAATACTCATTGGCAATATGTTTTGAGCAATAGAGCAATTCCTACATTGGCTATTCATTCCCATTGCTCCAACTTCATGTCCTATAGGCTAGTATCTCCTATCCACAACACTTACACTTCTACATACATTGGTTAGGAGATCAAAACGCTTGATATAGGAAATCAAGCCTTGAGCTACAGGTGGTATTGTAATTTCTATTTTCTTTCTTGTTCTTTTGTATCTTTTGTATTCTCCTTGCTACTCCTAGGGTTGGAGGTTGCGGATTGGAGAAGGTTCTTCTCGGAGGAGAAGGTGGACTTCAAGCTACTTCAAGAAGGCTATCGCAACGGGAAGCTACTTCAAGAAGGTTATTGCAACGGGAAGCTACTTCAGGAGGAAGGCTGCTTCAAGGTTGGTGCAATTGCTTCTAGGTGAAGGCTGCTTCAAGGTTGGTGCGATTACTTCGAGGTGAAGGCTGCTTGAAGGGTTTAGGGAGAGAATTGTAATTTTATGTAAAGTCCTTGCGAGGTAATAAAATTAAATTCTTTCCAAATCCCGGTTGGGTAAGCAACCGGGTAGTGGACTGACTGCCTTAGTATTTGCTAAGGTAGGAACCACTCTAAATCCTTGTCCCCTTGTCCAATATTTTTCAATTGTGGTTGTTTGAGTTCAATAAATTGTTAAAAGTATTTAAAAACTCTATTCACCCCCCCTCTAGTGTTTTTCAGTTGGTATCAGAGCAGGCTTCAAGGAACCCTAACCAGGTCTTGAAGAATGAAGGGTGGTGGTGACTACAACCGCAAGCAAAGGAGCAACTTGGACCAACCTTCAGCAAGTTGCAATTGGTGTTTAGGAACAAGTCACACAACAATCGATTGTCCTTGGAGAGAAAAGAAGAAAGAGGTCCACAAAAATTGTCTCATTGCTACAACCAATGAAGAAGAAGAAGAGGTAAGCCTTCTTGATTTATCAAAAGAAGAGCTAATTTCTAGTCTTGAAGAAACACATAATAAGTATATTGAGTGCAAGAAGAAATTAAAGAAATCTAATAAAACAAATGATGAGTTGAATGCTAGACTTCTTGCTCTTACATCTGAAAATGAAGATCTCAAAAAGGTTATTGAAGATCATGATATTAAGCTAAAATCTGTAGAAGCAAATTGCAATCTTCTTTCCCTAGAAAAGTTAAATTTGCAAACTCAAGTAAATGATCTTCAAAAACAACCTATTTTGTGTACACATCTAGATTATGATATTATTGTGAAAGAAAGAGATTCTTTATTATCTAATCTAGATCAAGTGAAGATGGATATCAAGAAGAGAATGGATGAAATTGTTAAGTTACAACAAGAAATCAGTAGCTTGAGTAACAATGATATTCTCGATAAAATCTTAAGTGATCCTTATCGTCAAATTGGAAGGAGAGGACTAGGTTATAAGCCTAAAGGAAAATCTCATCAAAAACCTAGTTGGAGAAGGACACAAGCACTAGAGAGTCAATCCATGTATGTACCTAGAGGAAAATATACATATGTACCACAGAACAACCTAGAACAAAAACATAGAAAGAGACTTGAGGTTGATTCTATATGTTGCCATTATTGCTTACGTCTTGGACATTACTCCTTTTCATGCCCATACAAGAAAAAGGATGTTGAGTTGGTATGGGTTCCAAAACCTCCAAACTAAATGAACGGAATTAAGTTGAGATATGACCAAGGACCTTAGTTGCATATTTCTATGTCTATCTCAACTCAACATAATGGGATAATAAATTAATTCAAGTTTTTAAACATCTAACTTGGATATTACAAAATCTTTCAAATTGCAAAAATAAAATTTTGCCTTACTCATAGCTAAATTGTTAATAAAGATTTGGATACAATTAGTTGGGATTTGATCTAAAAGTTCCTTTGATGTTCATAAAGTCTATCTCAACTAAACTGAGTCTTCAAATTGTTTAATTGAGTAAATAACCATTCATGATTTACTTATAAACAATTACTGAAAATGGTTCTGAAAACAATACAGAAACCTGATCGGTCGAGAAATCTTCGACCGAGCAGTCAGTCGGTCGAGAAATCATCGACCGAGCAGGTTACTGATGTCAGTCTGAAATAAGTCTGCTGAATAATTCTACAAAGGATCAATGTGCTATCTATTTGCTGTTAATAACTGTTTTACATGCACAAATTATGGAAATAATCTTTGGAACACTTATATGAGATCATTTTTATCTATGAATCATATTTGATTTAAGTTAAGGGAAAATTACTGTTTTCATGGTAACCCTTGGAATATCTATACATGAACCATGTGTGTATTGAAATTTGTTTTAAATGATCATAATTATTGCATTTATATGCTGATCATTGTATATGCTTCAATTGTTCTATCATTACACCATGGATATGCTTCATCATGATCATTATGTTTCATTGGTTTGTCTAAAATAATCTTTGATTCATATATACAAACCACGAATGGATATTATTCTTGATCATTGTGATTCAGATAAATTGAAAATGCCATTAGCGCAAAAGCATCTTGACATAATAAACAATGATTGTGGACATAGCTTGTGATAAAATAATGATGTTGCTATGACAAGCCAAACGGTGCCTCTTAGAACAAAAATATTAATGTTTTTATCTATTTGTTTGTTCTAAGAAATCAAAAGCAAAAATCTTGACTTTAAGATATTAATCTTGCTTTCAAAATATATGTCTCTAAAGAATCTTATGATTAATATGAAAATAAGGGTATAAGAAGAAATGTGATTTAATATGTACCCATAGCAAAGCTTATGAAAACATCATTCACAATGAATGTAAAACATGCGTTCTAGAAAAATCAAGGACAAAGACTTCACTATGATGCCCATATTAAGTCTTCATAATAGGTATATATTAATATGCTTCAAATAGATATTTATTTAAAGCTATCTGCAGAAATTATACTTCACATATGAATGTTTAAATTGGAAATCTGTAGAATTTGCCTCTTGGTTGAAATTAAAATTGAACAAGGGGCGCTATGGTCGTAGTCAAGGGCGACCTAAAATAAGCTTTGACAAAATGCTTATATTGACATCATTTTATTGTACTTCATCTTAGTATACGTTTGATAAAGGTCAAAATCAAAATTTAAAATCATTTGTGACCTTAGAAGCCTTAAATTGTAAGATTAAGGGGGAGCTCATAAAAACAAATTTGATTATTTGATTAAGAAGGGTACAAAAATATTGTAAACATCATTTGAAGCCTATTATGACCTTAGTATTTTTACTCTTGGTTATGAAGAAATCAGCAAATTTCATAAAATGATATATCTTGTTCTTAAAGGAATTCTCTAGACAAATTAGGGGTTAACATCCCGTGCATTTGGCTAGAGAAATTTTTATGTACTCTAAGATTAAAGAATTCTCATTTCATTTTTAGGGCTTAACATCCCTTGTAAAATGGATGAGAAATCAATACACAAATGCCATGAACCTAAAAGGAACTCATATCATTTCAAGGCTTAACATACATTGCAAATGAGTGAGAAATAAATTATGGCTAAATTTAACAATCATTGCTTTGCTTTAATCCCTTGTTTTCTAATTGAATATCTCTTTAAGGGGGGGCATAGCATAAAATTAAGGGGGAGAAATAAAATCTATTATATTGGATATCTTTTTGAAATGACAAAGGGGGAGAAATAATATAAAATCAAAAACATAAAATAAAAATATGAGTTTCATAATATCTCGGCCAACATCCACTTGCAAAACAAGAATGGCTACAAAAGGTAATCTTCAGGTATGAAACTCACATGATTTATATTTCCTTATTTTATATTTAGGAAATGTTTGTCATCTTCAAAAAGGGGGAGATTGTTGGCTAAATTGACATTAGCATAATCCCTTTTGTTTTGATAATGACAAACATTTCATTCTTGTGGTTTTAACGTGCTATTTGAGTATTTCAGGAACAAGCATATAAGGTGGTGGATAACAAAGACTTGGAAGAAACAATTTGATAAAATCGCTTTATTTTCATGATTGTAATCAAATGTAAATGCTTGTACAAGTATATAATGTACAAGTAATTAGATATCATGTAAATCAAGCGTTTAGATCTTCCCTATCCACTCACAACACTTAGATAGGCCATTCCCCAAGATAGTATCACAATTGCACATTGATACACACACTTAGTAAATGAATACATTGAGTCAGTAATATTCTCGGTCGACAAATCGTCGATCGAGAAAATATCAGTCGACGAATCTTCGACCGAGAAACTCTCGGTCGACAAAATCTTCGATCGAGAATAGACCCTACTAGCCGTTAGACCCAACAGACAAAGTGGTTGGGAGTTGGAAATGAACGTTGTAAACACTTTCTCCAGGAGGTCCCTCGGTCGACAAATCTTCGACCGAGAAGGACTCTCGGTCGACAAATTGTCGATCGAGAAAAGTTCTGTCTGCACTTTTCAGGGTCAATTAACTAGCCGTTGCAAATGCAATTAGTGGACACATAACGGCTAGTTGAGCACTAAGAACCCCCTAGAAAGTGTCTAGAATGTCCTTAAGCACTTGTAGGTCATTCCTATAAATAGGATATGCCTTAGGACACCTAAACTCACCTAAGCTACACGTGTGCTACACTTGAGATTGAATACTCATTGGCAATCTGTTTTGAGCAATAGAGCAATTCCTACATTGGCTATTCATTCCCATTGCTCCAACTTCATATCCTATAGGCTAGTATCTCCTATCCACAACACTTACACTTCTACATACATTGGTTAGGAGATCAAAACGCTTGATATAGGAAATCAAGCCTTGAGCTACAAGTGGTATTGTAATTTCTGTTTTCTTTCTTGTTCTTTTGTATCTTTTGTATTCTCCTTGCTACTCCTAGGGTTGGAGGTTGCGGATTGGAGAAGGTTCTTATCGGAGGACAAGGTGGACTTCAAGCTACTTCAAGAAGGCTATCGCAACGGGAAGCTACTTCAAGAAGGTTATTGCAACGGGAAGCTACTTCAGGAGGAAGGTTGCTTCAAGGTTGGTGCAATTGCTTCTAGGTGAAGGCTGCTTCAAGGTTGGTGCGATTACTTTGAGGTGAAGGCTGCTTGAAGGGTTTAGGGAGAGAATTGTAATTTTATGTAAAGTCCTTGCGAGGTAATAAAATTAAATTCTTTCCAAATCTCGGTTGGGTAAGCAACCGGGTAGTGGACTGACTGCCTTAGTATTTGCTAAGGTAGGAACCACTCTAAATCCTTGTCCCCTTGTCCAATATTTTTCAATTGTGGTTGTTTGAGTTCCATAAATTGTTAAAAGTATTTAAAAACTCTATTCACCCCCCCCCTTTAGTGTTTTTCAGCCCCCCCGTGAATCGTCAAAACAAAACGGGTTAAGCTGCGGCTGATTAGTAAAACATCATTGGCCTAGGACTAAGCTCCCTGCCTCAGATGGTATTACCCATCCCGGTTAATAAAACTAAGGCGGTGGCCCACAAAACATAAGAGTCAGTGCATGTGGCGCATGCACCGCCTCGGGCCTTATTACATACCAAATGTTTGTAATGTTTGTTCTGCAGGAAAGTAAATTGCAATCCTATTCTAAGGAATAAAATAAAGTAAAGCTCAGGTTGCCTCCTGAGAAGCGTTGCAGTTATCGTCTCCAGCCTGACGACTCCAGTTTACTCCTTATCTACCAGCATCATTCCTTTTCCGCAACTTGATCTCGGCCTTCCATCTGTCACAGTCATGGCCTCTTCGTAGGTTCGGTGTTTGACGGTATCTTTCCTGAGGGGTTCTTCATCAGTTCAGCCATTTGAGCTAATTGTTGGTCAATCTGGCGTTGATGCGTCTGCATATCCGCCAGCTGGACCTGCAATGAGTTCAACACACCCGAATTTGATAGCGCACTCTACGCCAATTGGTTGTTGATAGTGTCCTGCTTTTTCACAAAATCAAACAACTATCCCACCACATCTACTTGGTTCGAAGCGTGGTTCTGTCCTTGTTCTTTAGCTGATCCCTAGTACTTGCCTTGACTTTGGAAATTACCTTTGTTCTGCTGGAAGGGGGCATTTCAAGCATACTGACCGGTTCCTCCCCTCTTTTCGAAAGCTTGGGTGGGTTTAGTGGAGTTATGCAGCTGATGAGAATTCTCAGCTGCATCCTTGTTCCCATAGCTAAAACCAGGGTGGTCCGGTCTTATGAAATTTACAAAAGAGACATTTTCAGTCTCTTCTACCTCGGACTCGGTATCGCTTGATGCTTCTGGCCGGGTGTAGATGCAGTTATCTACCCCATGGCCGCCTTCTCCGCATGTTACACATTTCATTACTTTTTCTACCTGCTTCTTCCCCTTACCACCAGCTTCTCGCAACTGTTTTACATCTGTAGCAATCCTCTGGATCTGCGAGGTGATTGCCTCCAGCGCCTTAGATTCAAGGGTGGACCCTTCACCTACCTTCTTTATCTGTCCTCTATCAGACCGGTCGAACTCAGCACCTTCCATCAACTCGGCCATATTCTTGATAATCATTTCGGACTTCTTCGCCTTCTTCCCCAGGAAGTCACTGCCTGCGGCCGCCTTCAGCGACACCCTGTCTTC
This sequence comes from Alisma plantago-aquatica, assembly GCA_963693085.1. Classification (NCBI taxonomy): domain Eukaryota; kingdom Viridiplantae; phylum Streptophyta; class Magnoliopsida; order Alismatales; family Alismataceae; genus Alisma; species Alisma plantago-aquatica. Next base: position 532,503,699 of record OY856415.1, read on the forward strand.
GGGAGTCAAGCCGTTGTAGAAGGTGGTGACGAGGAAACCCTTCTTGTAGTTGTGATGGGGGCAATCTCTCAGGTACTCCTGGAATCGCTCCCAGGCGTCATGGAGGCTTTCATTCGGCTTTTGCATGAAGGATGTTATCTTCTGCCGATTTCTGACTGTCCTTTCAGTGGGGTAGAACTTATTCACAAACGCGTCAGCTAACGCTCCCCATCCGTTTAGAGACTGGTGGGGTACCCCGAGGTACCAAGACAGTGCCTTGTCTTCCAGTGAAAAGATGAAGCCCTTGCAATATATCACCTCCTGGGGAACACCTCTCATCTTAATCGTGTCACAGATATTCTTAAAAGCATCCAAGTGATGATAGGGATTGTCATTCTTGGAGCTCCCTCTAAAACTCTTATTTTGGATCATAGAAATGATGGAAGGCTTAAGCTCAAAGTTGGTCGCATTGAACCGCGGAGTGACGACAGGACACCTGGAGTTGTTGGCTTTTGAGGATGCCAACTCCCTAAGCGTCTTTTCCTCCTCTTCCGAGTCGTCACTGTCACTCTCTCCCCGGCGTTGCTCCTGATCGTTCCGATTTCTCCTTTGCCTCTGACGGTGACGATGTCTGTGTCGGTGATGGCCCTCTTCGTACTCCCCTGAGTCTGGATCTTCTTGTTGATGGTCATTGTCGTACCTGTCGTTGCCTTCAGGCGGGGGCGAATCAGGCCTCCTCCCTTGGTGTTCGCCTTCAGAATGGGGTGGCTCAATGTGAGGCGGCATGACGGTTGGAGTTGGTGCTTAGTGGAACAGATCACCGTTCTTCTGAGTTCCTATTAGTGGCACGAGTGATCAAGTTTAGAAGATAGATTTATTAATGTCAAGCAAAGAATAATAGTAAAGGAAAAAAGAAAAAGAAAAAGAGTGTTGTCAAACTCATTGCTAAGCTTGAGGCACAGGAGTATAGTTAGTGGATTCGGGTTCGTCAACAGTACCGTTTTTGCCTTGTCCCCGGCAACGGCGCCAAAAAGTTGACCGGCCTAAATCGCGCGTCCTAAAATTGGAGTCAGATTTGAGGTAGTCGAGCTTTTACATTTATAAACCTGAATCCTTCTAGGCCCCCGCAACTTTGTTTACGGGGTCGAAGTAGATATACGGGGTCGAACACAGGGACAAGGGGGTAGTGTTGAGAACACGGAATCGACACGCTACACTCCGACAGGTATAACAAGAGATAAATTCCCGAAAAGGGAAGCAGTAAGATGTCACAAATAAAATGAAGAAAACTATCTCCAACTGGAGCTACTAGAAAGATTTAAGGTTTTAGTCATTTAGCAGTTTTTAGGGGTTTTCATGCAACAAAAATAGAAAGATATTGCTCGAGCTAAAGCGAGGTACGAAGGATAAAACTCCAGTTAGACAAGCGGTGGTAGAACCAGTCTTGTACCCCTCCTCTCAAAGCGGATACCTCTAACAAGGCATCAGCGCCCCTCTCGAGGTCACCGGACTAAAATTAGAGTGGAAAGGTCACTAAAGCAACTTCGTTCCAGGCACTCTCATACTCCAGAATCGGACCAAACACTAGAGACACAACACAACTCTCGAAGTTGTTGCGACGGGAAAACATGATTCGTTAGCTAAGCGAAACGCGATCCAAACATGCAAGCTAGAGTTCGGATATCAAACATAGTAGTCATCCAACAGATTGTGCACCAAGCATAGAGCAACAAGTAATTAAGCATCTTCTATTTCCATAGACAAATAAAGGGTCGTAATTATAATGCATACGTAAGGAATTAAATGACAGAAAGTAAAGATAGGTGTCGCCTCCTTGATGTAGAAGGAAGACAGGGTGTTGTAGCTCTCCTGTCCGATATCGGTCAGAGGCCTAGTCCGATACAGAGGTGTCAGGCGGCACACCCTCTCGGGAGGCACGCACTGACTGTCGATCGTATCGCTCAAGGACCCTGGCAGATACGCTCATGTCGGGCGGCACACCCTCTCGGGCGGCACGCTCCGACTAGCTAAGCGTATCTGTTTGATATCGTGTCGGGCTAAGAGCTATGCATTGTTGTTGCCAGGCACTTGTGTCGCTCATCTACGTCGGCCGATATCGGCCCGTAGTGTCGCCCTTGATGATCCTAAGTGAACTGTCCCCTCCCTCTCGGGATGAGGAGAAGCTCACCTAGTGTCGCCCGAGACAAGCACTGGGGCACGACACGTATGCTCTTGTAGTCTCCTCGGAAGATAGCTCAACTCCCAACTGTCTAAATTCTAAAACTCCGAACTGTCTTTTCGGCTCCCTGTAGCTGCTATTTATATTCAGCTGGCCGGGAGGAGTTATGGTGCTCAAAGCGCCACATGGCCCCCTTAAGCGTCGGTCGATGGACGGCCGATACAGGTATAGCTCGGTGCGGAGGTGTCTGCTGTCGGTCACGTGACGGGCGGCACGCCTGCCGGTGGGTGGTTGTGTTGCCCGACAAACTGGGTTGTCGGGGCGAGCCGGGCTCCCTGTCGGGTAGAAGGCGTGTCGTCCGTCAGCTTCTTCTCGCGCGACACCTTTTTGTCGAGCGTCTTTGTGTCGCCCAACCCCTGTCGGGCAGGAGTTGTATCGGGCGTCAGGGAGGTCAAGACAGGCTTGGACTTATTCATGGGTCGGAGCAGCCTTATTGCCCAAAAATGAGGAAAACTATGCAAAAGATAGGAAAATTGGAGTAAGAGCATTGCTTGGCCAATTATTGCGAAAATGCTAATAAAATAGAGGAAAATAGCAGAAAAGGGCAGTTTTGTTAACAAAATAAAGGGCAAAAATGTCACAAAAACTGATGTTATCAACAACTCCTGAAACTTCTTCTTCAACTCCATCTCATCTTTTTCCATCCTATAGGGTGCCCCAAGAACTAGATTATTCTCAGAATCAATCACTCTAGGGAGAGGAACATGAGGAAACTCATCAGGAAAAATGTCCTCCAACTCACGCACCACATGTACTCCCTAGATACTAGGACTCATCACCTTGGTATCCACTACATGTGTCATGAGAGCTTCATGAGCATACCTCATTAGCTTCTATGCTATCACAGTATAGACTAGACATGTAGGGAGAATCTTCCTATCGCCTCGAAAAGTCCAAGAGATATCCCCATCACAAAACATCACAACTTCAGAAATAACCATGTACTTCTCCGAGTTATCCATCCCTAGGATCACAAAGAATCCAAGCAAATCAAGTGGCATATGATCCACTTGAATGTTGTGTCTAGAGAAATAAAGAACACAAGATGGACACAACTCTCACAAAATTGTAACCAACAAAATGGGTTTCTAATAAGAGGCTATTAGTTGTACTAAAAATAGGCAAGTTACAACTATTTATCACCTCTATGGTGATAAACATGTATGTCCACCTTGGTCAACCAAAATGGATACAAAGGTAGTAGAGAATAAGTTAAAAGGAAAAAGGTTCCATATGACCTATCATGACCCACGAGTTGACCATTGTTGGGAAATATGGCATCAGATAAGGCAGCGAAAACAAAAATTTAATAGCCATATTCAACTATGAACATTAGATCACGTAAACAACTATGTAATAGGAAGAGTGGTTGCAAGGTTATACCTTGTTACAACCCCAATTTTTGGGTTCTTCTGAGGGAAATGCAATTTCTCCTACTAAAGGCATATGAACAAATAATCGGGTGATTTGATTTGAATGAATGGATTTTTTTTATAATAGCCTTTCTTGTCTGTTTTTTGGGCCTTATTGGCTATTGGGCCCAATACCAAGAAAAAGGAAATAAAAAGAAAAAGAAATTTAGTTAGTAAAAGAATAACTAAGATAATGAGAAAAGAAAGATGTAGAAACATCTAGAAGGGTAAGAATTATCCTTCAAGGAGGTATTTTGTGCCTTTAGGATTTCTTGGGTTCCAAGGAGTCCAAGTTCCAAAGGTAATAGGAGAAGAAAGAGATAAAATCAAATAAATCATTATTAAGTAAGAAAGTTGAGGAAATGATGAAAATATAATAAATATGTGGAGATATGGATAATGGAATCATTATAAATGAGATTTCGACTTCACATGGTTTCTAATGGTAAAAAGAATCACAATAAAGAAAATAAAAGATTAAGAAAGAGAAAATATGCTTAAAATAAGATTTATTAAAGGATAACTTGCACATGAAGATAATACCCTTTTCCTTTGGAATTTGGGACTCAACTTTGGTATGTTAGTAGATAAAGCCAAGAGGAAGTTTCCCTTAAAATTTGGTTGAAAAAGGATAAAGGAATAATGATTTATGATTTTTAGAAGATTCCTAAGGTGAATGGATAATCATTGAATCGTATTAAATGTCACAATGATATCTGGATATTCAGATTAAACGAGGACCATAGATCTAAGATCCAATGGCCTGGACCTGATCCCAGTCTAGCGAGGAGAGTGGAATGCAGTATCCAGTGGGCGCAATCTTCTTGTCAGGTTTGCTCGAAGTATAGGCAATGTGCAACGGAGGAAACGTTTCCATTGGCTCCGGGAGCGATTTCAGCATCAAACCAATGTAAGATTGCAAACCTTTCCTGAACTGTGTGGATTTCCCCTAATTTGAGGGAAAGTGTAGGGGAATAACCCCTATATAAGAAGGGGAGGGGAGGAATGAACCGTGTGCGCCAACCCTAGAGACACCATTGAGTTCGCAATGAAGGATAGTCCGGTTCTGTGCAAACAATTGCAAGAAAAACCTCTGTCAGGTAGCTTGACCAGATCGTGCATCTTGTTGGAGGAAAGCTCCTTTGACCTGGAAATATGGTACACCATCGATGAATCCAGGAGTGCCACTGACTCCGGCTAGTCTCGGTAGAGTTGTGGCCGACTTCGCTTGGTCTCTGACACCCTAGAGCCCAAAGTCAATAGCTTGGTTGACTGGGCGGGGTACTGCTCGCGGGAGGTGAGCGTGCGTGAGGTAGAAGAAGAACATGGGAAAAGACCCCTCTGCCCCCGACTACAGTAAAAAAACCAAAGGGTGGGAATGTCTTTTCAACATGGTTTGGGCCCAACTCACGTGGAAATGAAAAAGGACTTGTTTGGCTGATGTGGCGGCCACATATTGGCCCAAAGGTAATTAACCTTGCAAAAATCATAGTTCATTATTTCTAGCTCTGATCATGACAAATTATATATGAATCGTGCTCAGGAAAATACAAGGAATTCAATAAAAAATACTAAAAAAAATCTAGTTTTGCTTCTAGTTCGAAAAGTATCTAAAGTTGGAATCTTCAAATGAACTAACTAGATCAAAACCCTAGCTTTTGAATATTAATGTCTTTGATAAAGTTAGTTTATACCAGTAATAAAATTCTGACTTAATTGCATAAATATGATGAAAGAGAACTAATTAGAGGTATATGATCATAACTTGTGTATTTAGGGTTTCATGTTTTTAATAGTACATTAAAAGGGTTAAAAACCCTAATTTATGTAGTTATGAGATTTAATGAATCTAAATATGAGAATCAATCTAGAAGGCAAGATAATAGTGTTATTGGACTAATTGTGGATAAATACCCTTAATTTGGTAATTAGGGTTTCCTAGTGTATAAAAGTGGAATTAATGATAAAGTAGGGTTTGCTAACCTAGAATATGTGAAATATAGTAATTAGGGTTCCTTTGAGAATCAAACTATAATTCCTTATTGAGTTGTCAATTCAAAGGAACCTGAACATGATAATTGGCCTTAATGATCTTGACATGACCTAGAAGGATAAACATGGAGGTTTTAGTGTAAATATATATATATATATTTGACCTAATTGGAATTCAATCATGCCTATGATTTTGAAATTAGGGTTTGTGGATCAAAAGAGCATTAAAAGTCATAAATGCATTATGGAGGCTAAAACCCTAATAAAATCCTAAAGTTGGCCAAGAAATCCTAAGGTGGAATCCAAATCAATCTTGAAAATGTTTTGGATAAAATAATGATACATGGGTGTTATGCATTAATTTCATGATATTGTTGATTGCTTGATTGGTTGTTCTTGACTATTATTGCTTGGACCTCAAGTTACTCTGGATCAGGTATGTGGTTAAATTATGAATACCCACATTATGTTTCACTATGTTTTCTCGAAGATTTATCGATTGACATGAACCCTAAACTGCTTAGTTGTTCAATTCTGCAATCTCATAAAGTGACTATGTGTATAACAACTAAGCATAAGTGTGACTGTCTTGAACCTACATGCCACCCTAATGTATGATTGCAAGACCAAGCCCCGAAGGGAAGGTCTGATTCGGTCATGCCCCAGAGGGAAGACCACTTGGCACCTTGAGAGGTGACCCCAGGCACCAAGATCAGGATGGAGAAGGTGGCCTTCTATCCCTTGCAAGGACAAAACCCTAGAGAGGGTGATCTAGGGTTAGTGCAAAAGCGGTTGAGAATGTCACATTGAAAACATAACTTTGGATTGTTAATAACTTATTTGTGATATTTAGGTTGTTAGCAATTAATTGTGAAATTTTGATTGTCCCCACATACCGGTATAGAAATATACTGACCAACATTTTGATTTTTGGCATTTTAGGTACAATCTTTGAACAGGAAAATAGTAAATTGAAACATTATGAAGATATGAATAATCAGTTCAAGGAGGATTAGATAGATAGACTCCATCTTTGGATAGAAGTCTAGAAATCTGAAACTTTTACAAGGTATGTAAGAGATTATTTTATTCCGACTTTCTAGTATAGTTTTAGTAGAATTTAATAGTTATTTTTTATTAAATGTTAAACCATGGATCCTGAGTTATTGGGATAGCGGCTCTGACCTTTTGGTCTCCCTTGATTGGGGGTTACCGGGAGGCGGGGTCGTTACATTTGGTATCAGAGCCTTGGTTTCTCATTTAATCCTTAGTAATTTTTAAATTTTACAAACTATGTAGAACCGAGGGAGTAATTAGAGGATTTTCCAAAGACTGAGGTGTCTAGAAAAGGATCACGGTCTGGGGGTAGGCAATATTTTCCTCCGCCCTGTTAGTCGGTCACGAGGACTCCCGGATGCAGTGTGACTGCATGGCCAATGTCTGAGGTCTTGACTCGAAATAAGATACCTTTAGGACTCTCTCATCTATTTCATCCCTTCTCAACCCTAATTCAATTAAGGATTCTAAGGTTTAGAGTTTTCCTCTCTCTTCCCCACCCTCTTGAGGTCAAGGTAAGTACGATAAGGATTAAGGAATCCTCCACCAAATCAATGAAAAGCATATAAATAAGATGTCATGGACATAAGCTTAATAGTTTAAGCGTAAACTAAAGAATAGTTACATGTTTAGGTTGCATGACATGTGTTGTCGTTCCCTCAGGAAAGACCTGAGGTTAGACCTTGTTTTAGGAGAATGAGGAGAGACTTAGCCTTGGAGGCAGAGTGTTGGGTTTTAGGGGAGACATAGAAGGTAGCGGAAACAAAAAAATTCTCCCCAAACCGAAAACAAAGGAATCGTGTCAACGTCTATACAGTAGGAAGGATGGTTTGTAGAGACATACCTCGTCTCGAGGCTTTCTCGAAGACGTTACCTCACGGCTTGGGTGGGATTCACCTCCGGTCTTGGACGGTGTCTGTGTAGCTCCTTGTCTCACCGGGACTGTCTGGACTGGCAGTTGTCCTCCGAGCAGCAGAAGTCTCCCACCTCTGAAGTAGTCCAAACGGACCACCTGGAACTCCGATCCCCTTGTCGCACAAGGCACCAGAAGGAGTCATACCCTCATGTCGGCATACTAGTCACTGAAACACTCTCCTGCCACTAGTCACCTTTCTGTAGTTGTCTTTCCCTTGTTGTGCCTCCCTTATCAGTGAGCACTTGCTTGGGCTCTCGTGGTTACCACAACCAGAGAGAACAACAACTTTGTAGAGCAATTGGTGTTCTCTGAGTTGTACTTGAGAAGCCCCCAGTACCCCTATATATATAGGAGGGCCATGGGATAGAGTTCTCTACCCCAGGCAATGCAAGATTAAAGTAGGAGTAGAAGGGTTCGATATTTTCCATAAAAACAACCAACTGTGCCAGCTAAACCGATCGTTTCAAGCATGAACCGATTAGTTGGGGACCTGAGCCGATCTGTTCACACCTAAACTGCTCGGTTGGGACACTTGAGCTGATCGGTTCACTTCTGAACCGGTCGGTTCACTGCCCTGGTCAGTTCCCGATTGACTTTTCCTCTTTTGTTTCGAATTGATCCAAATACCAATCCTTGTTCAATCAAATTAGACAAGTGAAACGAAGAGAAATTTCTTGCCAACTTGACTTTCCCAACTCGCTCGTTTGGACCAGTTGAGCCGATCGGTTCAACCCTTGAGCCGGTCGTCTCAACCTATCATGAGCCGATCGGTTCAATACATGAGTCGATCGGTTCATCATATGAGCCGATCGGTTGGGAGTGCAGACTGTGCAAAATTAGTCAATTGCAGTTTCAATCAATCTGATACTCTAATCAATTGGTCCAACACCTTGAACACTATGATACTGATCTATCAATTGATTGAGTGTTTAACTAAACTCCTTTAGTTATTAATCTAAACATCATTTGTGGCTAAACTCCTATTCCAAGTTAAAACCTTTGTGTGTAACGCTATAGGTCCATTTCATGTTGGCAGTGAAAGTCCATAACACTTATGACTTCACAAGAAAAGAGCGGTGCCTAGTCGCACATCAGTGCTACCCAAGTGAAAAGGAAAGTTGGAGAACAACTTTCAATCCTACAATCCGTGAATGGCGTTACAGTGAATGTATAATTCCTTTGTCACTGATATCCTGAATGAACTCAAGGCATGGAACAATCATCCTGTCAACGTTCATTCATTTTCTTGATCTTAGAGTAGATTGAAGGAGATATGTATGACATCAATATCACATACTGATTCACACATGCGTGCACACGCCTATCTCAATCCTACTCATCAAGTGGCCATGGATATCAAAATCCCTCAAGAGGGACAAATCCCATATCTATCACTCACCCCTCAAAAGCCCCATGTGCTAAAACCACCCAATCATCACCTTTATAACAACCCATGTTTCAGACTACGTTTGATGATGTCAAAGTGTACCCAACGACATGTGTTGAGTGTAGTAATTTTAGGTCAAAGAATCACACTCACCACCATCACTGTGAGAACTTAGTGTGACGACCATGTCATGGTTCCATGTGTCAAACTCACGGTGGGTCTGTCTGGTACACTTGTTCTCTAACAAGTACCTATGTGTTTGGTTTGATATTTCCATATCATGACTAATGAGATTATTTCATCAACCAACACTAAAATCTAGTCTTGTGTGTCATTGTTGTCTATCTACCTTCCACAATGACATCTGACTAGGGACATAATAAGAATGTACAAACTCTTAGCATCTGTATGATCTCATCGTTCAGGTCCTTAACCTGAAAGCATACATCATTGAGTACTGTAATTCTCTAGACTTTAATTCTATTCTATCATTATCTCATATGACTGAACCAGAAAGAATTGGAAGCTTGCCTTTGATGTTTATCAAATCAATCTTAATGTATCCCACCAATCATCCCATGATTGTCTCTCTGGTCATACATACCAACAGACTCCTACTTGCATTGTGAGCCAATCACCGTTGAATCATATTCATAGTGATCTTCAAGCATGTCCCATATGTTACTGTACTCTAGTGCTAACATAGTGAGTTTTGGAAACACCTTTCCAAATTCGGTATTAACTGCATGTCTCTCATCTCTTCACTGTATGTCACACGTATGAGATGGAGTTGTCATAATATGCGATCTAGTATTCCTCTGCTAACCTTTAGCCATATTGCATGATCAAGTACTCCTTACTTGTCATCAAAGATCAGAATATCTATAAGTTCATCTCTATGAACTTCCAGATCCATATAGTATCCACTAATGTTCTCTAACACACGGATACTCGGCCTTTCCTTTTAAACGGATTTATTGGAACGTTTCCATTTATCAACAAACATTCACTTTTATATATCCCATATATATTTTGCGATTAATTTTCTATCCTTTTCGGAAGTTCGCATCAGTGTAACTCATTACAGTGAACCCTTCCTTATTTCCATAGAACTAGTACTTCTCAAGTACTTATCAAGTTCTTATGGTATTACAGTAACCCTTATTGGAACTAGACAAACATCTACTCGTCATGTCCCACATACGAGTTATCAAGATGAGCACATCATATTGTCATGTCCTACATACAAGATGATGAATGCATTTCATTCTTGCTATGTTCATACATGCAAGATAATGGGATGAATACATACATGATAGATCCATATCTATTATTAGTGTTACCATTCTTCATAAGAATTGGACACTTGGCCTTGGGATACTAACTCCATGTAACATGGACAAGTTTTCTCCCACTAAATTTGTGCACACTGAACCCTTCAGTATAGATTGCCAATGTATGCTCTCTCTTTTTAGGTCAAGAGATTTTCGAGAACTATCTCTATAGATCTCTATTCCTATCACATAGGAAATGTCTCTATCTTCCTTAAAGATAATTTCCACTTTGGATTTCCATTCTTAGAACATCTCATTCCTCATCGACATGTGGAATGCAAATACGCTCCCACTAAATCACAGATCCCTTCTTTATCTTTGTCATATCAATCAAACCATTTGACTATATTATCAAAGTAAAGATCCCAACTCTGAGTTGCTTGTACTCAATCAATCACATTTATTAGTCCATTGTAACTTATAGACTTTATTTGCATTAATGGATTCATAAACCTTATAGGTTGTGTCATGTACACATCCTTGTTTTATTCCTCATAGGAATGTAGTTTTAGTATCTGTATGCCAAATCTCTTAGTCATTAAGTTGCAATCAACAAGCATCATCCTTCTCAAAATGTTATCCATGTGTCTTAACGCTTAAGACTCATTCACACTTATGGATTTCATCCCAATGGGTTCTACCATCAAGGTCATACCTTATGGCTCACATGGAAGTCATTTAGGATGTAATGGTCATAAACCATAACTCAAAATTTGGTTCCTCAATATCATCTAGATTGTTGATTCATCATATAACCAACTCATCATATAGATATTTGAGGTGTATCTGTTAAGGAATTTGAGAACTCACAATACTTTGTGATTCTTAATATCCTTTATTAGTGTAGGGTATTCTTTATTTAAGAAGAATTTAGTTATTTGATAATCATCCTCTAATTCCTTAGAGTATCACCATGCCTTATTCATGAGTTCACTATGATACACTATCATAATCACTCATAAGGATCTCAAACATTTGCTTCAAGTATTTCATTCATTGATCTCATCAAGAATTAACACTTTACAAAATTCATACTGCATCTATGATATTCTTGAACACTTCAAGATATTCATATTGGTATTTCTCTAAACATTCTTTGAAGTATTAGCATTTGCTCCAATAGGTATGTAAATACATCACATGTATTATACCTAATAGGATAATCAATATCCCACTACCACTAGTAAAGATTGATTTATCATGTTCAAGAGATTCATGTCTCTTACTGGTTCTCTAACCAAAAGAGTCTAGATTTATCCATCATATGGAAACTAGAAATGAATTTCTCATGATGATGCTAATTCGTTGTTTGAGTTATCAATAACTTTTAGATATCATTTTATCTTATGCATACCAAGTACCACAAGATAAACAAGGCATTGCCACAAAGATCATATATTTGAAACATCAACTATATTGATAGTCATCTTGTCACTACAAGATGCAACAATAAAGTGTTTCTATTGGAAAATTGAAACAGCAGTTCTCAACTCTATTTTGTGCCATTTAGGCTGAAATAAACTGAAAGGTACTCCTATCTATGGCAGCAACACTTGCTCCAACGATGGGTACTCCTTTCTTGGTCCTTTCATAAAGGCGATCACATCTTTGTAGAGCTTACATATCATTTATGTCAGATCTTGGTATCATATACCTCAGAAGTGGTTCATTTCATGATACCTTAGGTAGAGATCCCTATCCCCTCCTTTCATCTTCTTTTGTTCTTCCACATATAGAGGGAATTTCCCTCGTTCACCCTCCCATGTGCCTTGAGGCTGAAGATGGCTTGGATTGCTGGCTAGCATCAGAATGCTTCTTTACTTTGCCTTTGTCCTTGCCTTTAAGACTTACCCTTCATTGATCACATCAAAGATTAGGATTTGTCTTTCTTCATCTTTGCCTCTACTGTCCTCAATATGTCCAACAACTTTGTCAACGCTTGTCAAAGTTGTTCATGTCATAGTTCATCATGAACTGTATGATTCTCACAACATTTGCAGTATCATACCAATAGCCAACTCTTGGCTTAGAGGGAATCCTTCTTAGTCAGGTTTTTCCACATACCCAATCACATTGAGTGTGTGAATACCTTACTGGATCTCATTCTGTCATTGCATACTAGGGCAGTGTCTTGGAGACATTGTATGTCTCATGTTGTCTCTACAACTCATAGTTCAGAGATCACAACATCAAGCACTCCACATCAATGGCATCCTCAGTATGATTCCATAAGCATACTTTCATCCATTGGTGTGGTGGGATCGAGTTCATCTGGTCCTGGTATAACTAGGACTTAGAGCTTTCTCTCTTTGATTGAGAACATTTCTCAACATCCTAACCAGTCGTGGAAATTATTCCCATTAGTTTGTTGGTCTCAAGGACCGATCGCAAATAAAGTGATTATTGTTGATTAGCCATTTATTGTATAAAAAGGAAATATATGCAATTTAGTCCAAAAACTCCTTTTGACTTGATTGATTTGAAAAGGTTTTACGATTTAATTAGGACTTTAATTAATTATTGCTCCCACTATTTTGTTCAAATTGATAGCCCTCACCATCAATTCAGAAGATTGCAGTGTACAATCTTCTAGTGGGTCAAGATCTAGAAATCCTCTGAGTCATGGACCAGCTAGGGTTGTCACCCACAACTTAGATCTTCCAGGTAGGCAATTTTTGCCAATTGCATCATATGCAAATCTTGAAAGATGTCATATGCAACTCCTTGCCATGATCATCTCCATGGCTCAAGGTGCTAGATCCTATCTAGGTCACCTTGTTAAGTTTGACCCAAAGCCAACACGATGAATATGCACCCTACTAGGACAGACCCACATATCCATCCTTCACGCTTCCACGAGATAGACAGTGCACCATGCTAGGACGTGCCCGCACTTGGCCGATCAAGCTTTTCATGTGTGTCACATTTGGAAGGCATCTAAAACTTTAATACTTAATGAGGGAGTTGGTTTTATTGGTACATATACATATCCAATCACCACAATATATAGTATGTATCATATACATGCTATATCTCACAGAAAACATGTGAAACGGTAAAAATGATGATTATGGCCATCCTAATGTAATTCCTCGAGCCAAGAGTAATCACGGTCATCTAGGTCTACATCACATGCAACATGTACAAGATGAACTATGTGCTTTGCCTTTACTAGGTTTGATCAACTCATCTCCATGATTGATCAGCTCGCCATCAGGATGGTCGATTGGGTGCCACCAGCCGATTGATTGGCTCCTCCAACCGATCGGTTTGTCTAGTCATCGTGCATCTTCTCATGGTTTCCACCCACTCGTCTCACTCCGCAAACCAGTCGTCTAGAATGCCAATCGATCGGTTCACGCCTTGAACTGATCGTCTCCGTTGTCGTCAGGTTGTCTGTCGTTCTTTGACATAACAGGAAATAAAAGCTCTCTCCTATTTACATTTTATTTGAGAAACCCCGAGTTACATTCAGGAGGAAAAAAGGTAGGAAAGAAATCTCGAGTTATCTCGAGTTACATCAGGAATAAGAGATAGAGAATCAGTGCGCAAACCGAGATACATGCAACCACATTCAACCATACACATACATAGGGTTTATTGGCCATAACCACACTATACATCCAACAAAAAACTCATTTAAGGGCGACACGTATCGAGTGCATTCATATTACATATCATATATGTATATTGGGATTTGTGGCTTTAGGATTGGACATGCTTAAAGCCAATTTTATTAGCATCGTATGCAATAAATGAAGGTGACAAACCAAAATTGATCACATCGATAATCCTAAAGTATAGAGTAGTTGACGTGGCTCTGATACCACTGTTAGATTTTAGGGGAGACAGAGAAGGCAGCGGAAACAAAAATTTTCTCCCCAAACACAAAATGAAGGAATCGTGTCAACGTCTATACAGTAGGAAGGATGGTTTGTAGATACATACCTTTTCCCGAGGCTTGCTCGGCGATGTTACCTCGCGGCTTGCGCAGTCTTCACCTCCGGTCTTGGACGGTGTCTGTGCAGCTCCTGGTCTCACCGAGACTATCTGGATTGACAATTGTCCTCCAAGCGGCAGAAGTCTCCCGCCTCTAAAGTAGTCCACATGAACCACCTGGAACTCTGATCGCCTTGTCTCACAAGGCATCGGAAGGAGTCGTACCCTCCTGTCAGCATACTAGTTACTGACACACTCTCCTACCATTATTCACCTTTCTATAGTTGTTTTTCCCTTGATGTGCCTCCCTTATTGGGTAGCACTTGCTTGGGCTCTCCTGGTTACCACAACCAGAGAGAACGAAAACTTTGCAGAGCAACTGGTGTTCTCTGAGTTGTACTTGAGAAGCCCCCAGTACCCCTATATATAGGAGGGTCATGGGATAGAGTTCTCTACTCGGGCAATGCAGGATTAAAGCAGGAGTAGAAGGGTTCGAGATTTTCCACAAAAACAACCAACTACGTCAGCTGAACCGATCGTTTCAAGCATGAACCGATCGGTTGGGGACCTGAGTCGATCGGTTCATACCTGAACCGGTCAGTTGGGACACCTGAGTTGATCGGTTCACTTCTGAACTGGTCAGTTCACTTCCCTAGTCAGTTCCCGATTGACTTTTCCTCTTTTGTTTCAAATTGATCAAAATACCAATCCTTGTTCCAATCAAATTTGACAAGTGAAACAAAGAGAAATTTTTTACCAACTTGACTTTCCCAACTCGCTCATTTGGACCAATTGAGCTGATCGATTCAACCCTTGAACCGGTTATCTCAACCTATCATGAGATGATCAGTTCAATACATGAGCTGATCAGTTCACCAACCTGAGCCAATCGGTTCATCATATGAGCTGATCGGTTGGGACTGCAGAATGTGCAAAATCATTCAATTGCAATTTCAATTAATCTGATACTCTAGTCAATTGGTCCAACACCTTGAACACTATGATACTGAGCTATCAATCGATTGAATGTTTAATTGAACTACTAAACTCCTTTAGTAATCAATCTAAACATCATTTGTGGATAAACTCCTCTTCCAGGTTAAATCTTTTGTGTGTGACCCTGCAGGTCCATTTCATGTTGGTAGTGAAAGTTCATAACACTTATGACTTAACAAGCAAAGAGTGGTGCCTCGTCGCACATCAGTGCGACCCAAGTGAAAAGGAAAGTTGGAGAACAACTTTCTATCCTACAATCTGTGAATGGTGTTATAGTGAATGTATAATTCCTTTGTCACTGATATCCCAAATGAACTCAAGGCATGGAACAGTCATCCTGTCAACATTCATTCACTTTCTTGATCTCAGAGTAGATTGAAGGGGATATGTACGACATCAATATCACATACTGATTCACACATGTGTGTGCACACCTATCTCAATCCTACTCATCAAGTGGCCATGGATATCAAACTCCCTCAAGAGGGACAAATCCCATATCTATCACTCACCCCTCAAAAGCCCCATGTGTCAAAGCCACTCAATCATCACCTTTATAACAACCCATGTTTTAGGACTGCATTTGAATGTGTCAAAGTGTACCCAACGACATGTGTTGAGTGTAGTGATTTTAGGTCAAAGAATCACACTCACCACCATCACTGTGAGAACTGATTGTGACTACCATGTCATGGTTCCATGTGTCAAACTCACGGTGGGTCTGTCCAGTACACTTGTTCTCTAACAAGTACCTATGTGTTTGGTTTGATATCTCCATATCATGACTAATGAGATTCTGTCATCAACCAACACCACAATATAGTCTTGCATGTCATTGTTGTCTATTTACCTTCCACAATGACATCCGACTAGGGACATAATAAGAATGTACAAAATCTTAGCATTTGCATGATCTCATCGTTTAGGTCCTTAACCAGAAAGCATACGTCATTGAGTACTGTCATTATCTAGACATTCAATCTGTTATATCATTATCTCATATGACTGAACCAGAAAGAATTGGAAGCTTGCCTTTTATGTTTATCAAATCAATCTTAATGTATCCCACCAATCATCCTATGATTGGCTCTCAGGGCATACATACCAGCACAGAGGCCGCCAAGAAGAAGTTGAGACTTGGTGCATCCTCTGAGGATGATTCTAACCCTAACCCTAAGTGTATGTTAGAGAGAGATGACATGATAAGTTAGATATCATGGTCGACCATATGCGTGGGGTGATATTCTTTTTGGTTTTGAATACCTGAGAGAAGTATGAGCTATGTGAGGTTGGTTGACCTAGTACCTTTTGGTAACCCAACCTTGAAAGGGTTGTGCCTGTTAGGGTGAAGGATAGCTCTTTCGTTCAAGAGGATAGTGGTGACCATATAGAAACCCTTATGGGCATATATGAGCATAGAAGGGCATGCACCTATGTAGGAAAGCACGCCAGTAGTGCTGGAAGTAGGTGGAGACCTAGGCCAGAAGGGCATGCTGGATAGCTTACGAGATAAGCATGTAGAGCTTTGGATAATCTTGATCGGACATATGTTTGCATCATATGTTTCACCCATGCAGGTGTATGCATGTATCCTTAAGAGCTTGGTCTACCTTCTTAGAGAGAGAACCTGCAGTGGTAAGGTTGGTTGTTGGGTTAGCTCTAGAGAGAGAGCAAGACCCAAGCAAGAAGGTTGGAAGCTTAGATTCCAAGACATGAGGGACCATGAGAAGTTGGGTATGTTATGACCTAGAATGGATGACCTAAGTGGATGGTGGTGGTTGCCTCGTGCATGATCCTTGGAGGATTGTGGTATCTTGGTTGCCTTTAGAGGAACAAAACCTTAGAAAAGGGAAGAGGTTTCTTGAGTTGATGTACAGGAGTTGTAGGTGCCTACCTTACCTTATACGTGTAGAAAGGAGAGTTCCTTAGACCCTGAATAAGTAGAGTAGCAAGTTATGAGATCTCACACCAAGTCGGTTGTCCTTGTTGTTCACGTGGAAGAATGGTGGGAAGTATATGCTATACCTTGTGTATGTTTAGTTTGTGGCTGGACAGTTGATGCATAAGAAGTGAACCTAGGGTTCCTAGACCTAAGAGGGAAAGTAGCAATACTTGGTGCACCTAATGCTCACGAAGATGGGTGAGTTCCTATAGTTTTGGGCATGACACCCCTTAGGTTTAGAGGAAAAGGAAACCCCTTGGACTAAGGTATATGGTTGATGAATCCCACACACATAGGTTGGTGACATATGCATGTATGATGTTGGTCCGATGTGGAGGAATAGGAGCAAGTATGACATACTAAGGAACCCAGAGTGGCTTAGTGGGTGGTCTTCTTACGAGCTGCGTGCCTAAGTAGCATGATAGAGCTAAGCATGCACATGATGGTGTAAACCCTGGATGTAAGGACATTTGTGAACTTTGTTGCTATCAAGAGATAGTTCTCTCCCATCCTGGGGAGGGACCCTTCTGTACGGTGAGCACTAACTTTTGTTTAGGTTCAAGGCAACCTAAAGAGGTCTCTCATAGGGTCTTGATGATCTAAGTGGAGAGCACATGGTGTGAGCACAAATCTATAGACCCTTGTGTGATCGTCTCTAAGGGGCATGAAGATAGGTTGACATGGGGGTAACCTTATGGGGCCTGACTAAGCTAGGTAGGTCGCCATGACCCCTATGAAAGGATGTAAGTTTGACCTTGAGTGCCCAAAGAGATGATGGAGTTTTGGGTAATGATTCAAGAATGATATGTACCATGATAGAATCCTAAGTCTACAATAAGGTGAGGTGGGGATAAGACCGATGGGAGTAGGAGTTGCCTAATTCCCTAGTTGCATAAGACCATAGGGTCGAGAGGTAACAACTATCGTTGATCGAGGACCATGGGTTAGGAGATTGATCACCTTCATGAACTCATGAGACCCAAAGGGCAAATGAGGTGGGCACTTCCTGGATGCATAAGGGAAGAGGGACGACCCCAAAAGTACTGGCACCCTATAGACCTAGAGGAGATGACTAAGGATTGTGTGACAACCCAAGTGTGTTTGGGAATAGTTTTCTATGGATGTAAACCTGATATTGAGATGTTTAAGATGTGGAGACATGTTATGCATGTTTCAGCTTAGTTTGGAAAGGTGTACTGGTGATGTGGGATGCACCATCTCTACTCTTAGAATGAGAAGAAATTTGTGTTTGGACTGCAATCAAATTCTTATTTCCTCTCGTTATGGGGGTGAGAGATAGGGCAATACGCATGTTATAAAGTAAGGATAAAGATGATGTGAGTTGGAACATTTCTGCGATGTATGAGGATAGAGATAGTAGTGTATCTTTATCGAGGGTATGATGTATGGATGGTATACAAAGACAAAGAGAACTAAGGTAGTCGTCATGAGGATTTTTTATCTAGAGCAGCATGGAATTTATGAGTTATAAAAGCTTGAGTTGGATAACCAAGATGATGAGCTCAAAGTTTTTTTGACTCAGTTAGATCTAAATCTGAGATGAGGTTGATAAGTGGAGTATATGAAGGTTTATGTCTTCACTGTTACCTAGCACATAAGGATGTAAGGTGGTAATGGATGCTTTTGTCGAGACACAACTGTCTAGTTTAGCTAGTAGAAAGGCTAGAAGAGGTGTTTAGGTGAACCCTAAGTTTGTGAGACATGTATGGTGAACACACTGATACAACAAGACCCATTGGTCAAGTGGTGGTTGCTTTGTTAGCCAGCCTAGGGCTTTATGCGATAAGAGGATGGTTGAAGAACCTCAGATACACCTCTCAGGAAAGGAAGGTGACAAAACCCATGAATAGAGTGTTTTAGGGTTTCAACTTTGAGACAATCATGACATATAGGAGATCATGATTTTAAGTACACCATACACCATGGTAATACTCATATGGTGAGAGTTTGTTGTGGTAACTTGAACACCTGAGGTAGATAGAGTTGCATGTAGCTTGTTTCCATGCATGCGAGGAGGTGAGGGACAAACACCTATAACCCAGTGAGTTGCTTCTGATATAGATGAGTCCCTGAGAGGGAATGGGAGTGGATCACCACAGACGTTGTGGTGAGTATTCCCTAGACCAAGAGAGGTCGTGATGCAATATGGGTTATGGTAGATCACCT
This sequence comes from Alisma plantago-aquatica, assembly GCA_963693085.1. Taxonomy (NCBI): domain Eukaryota; kingdom Viridiplantae; phylum Streptophyta; class Magnoliopsida; order Alismatales; family Alismataceae; genus Alisma; species Alisma plantago-aquatica. The sequence continues at coordinate 532,523,078 of OY856415.1, forward strand.
TACCAAGTTGACCTGATCCCTTACCCAAGAAAGGGAGCACTGTCAGTGTGACAGATCTGGTTGAACTATATATGAGAGAGATAGTTCATCTACTATGTGATCTGAGTTTGATATCATGAGTATGACCTCAAGTTCAATTCCATGTTGTGGAAGTAGTTACAAGAAGAACTTGATACTAGATTGAATTTGAGTACAACTTATCAACCATAACTGATAGTTAGTATGATCCAGACTAGAGGGTCTGATGAGAGTATGTGTGCTCATTCAAGGTGATACATGGGGAAAGTTCATGTCCTATGAGAGTTTGTGATAGTAGCCACCATAGCCAATGTTGGGATGTAAGAATCTCTATAAGGAAGGCCGTTTTGGTCACTGCTTCATTAGGATGATGTTGGTGAAAGGACCTTGTGAAGAGACCACAGTGTGGGCAGATGAAGTCATTTTGATTGTGTGATGGCTGAGAAAGCCCAAGGACGACATGAGTTGTGAGTTGATGCGAAGCAGACTGACATGCATTTCATTGTGGAAGAATGTGTGTTATGGAAATCCAACCCCTCTGAACTATAGATAAAGATGAGTCCTCGATACATGGGTCCACTTGAGATGGATTGGTGGAGATACTTAAGTTTAACCTTACCCTCAGGATAACATGATGTGTGATGTGTACTTTGTGTTTGATTTAGAGCACTATGTGATGCAACTGAACCATGTGATGAACCATGAACCTATTGAGCTTCTAGGGAGGCTAAAATATCCTGAGTCACCTACGAGGGTATGTGGTACCAAGGTGATAAAGAACTCAGATGTAAGAATATAAGATGATAAAGGCTCTTTGGAAGCATTATGGAGAGGATGAAGCCACATGGGAGCTGATGATGGACATGAGCAAGTCTTATCTTGTTTGCTTGTTTGTTTGGTGGAATTTTGAGGGCAAAATTCCTATAAGAAGGGAAGGATGTTACAACCCCAATTTTTGGGTTCTTCTAGGGGGAAATGAAATTTCTCCTACTAAAGGAATATGAACAAATAATTGGGTGATTTGATTTGAATGAATGGATTTCGTTTATAATAGCCTTTCTTGTTTGTTTTGTGGGCCTTATTGGCTATTGGGCCCAATAACAAGAAAATGGAAATAAAAAGAAAAAGAAATTCAGTTAGTAAAAGAATAACTAAGATAATGAGAAAAGAAAGATTTAGAAACATCTAGAAGGCTAAGAATTATCCTTCAAGGAGGTATTTCGTACATTTAGTATTTCTTGGGTTCCAAGGAGTCCAAGTTGCAAAAGTAATAGGAGAAGAAAGAGATAAAATCAAATAAATCATTATTAAGTAAGAAAGTTGAGGAAATGATGAAAATATAAGAAATATGTGGAGATATGGATAATGGAATCATTATAAATGATATTTTGACTCCACATGGTTTCTAATGGTAAAAGGAATCACAATAAAGAAAATAAAAGATCAAGAGAGAGAAAATATGCTTAAAATAAGCTTTATTAAAGGATATCTTGCACACAAGTATAATACCCTTTTCCTTTGAAATTTGGGACTCAAATTTTGTATGCTAGTATATAAAGTAAAGAGAAAGTTTCCCTTCAAATTTTGTTGAAAAAGGATAAAGGAATAATGAGTTATCATTTTTAGAAGATTCTTAAGGTGAATGGATAATCATTGAATCGTATTAAATGTCACAATGATATGTGGATATTCATATTAAACGAGGTCTGTAGATCTAAGATCTAATGGCCCAGACCTGATCCCAGTCTCGTGAGGAGACTAGAACGCAGTGTTCAGTGGGCACAATCTTCTTGTCGGATTTGCTCAAAGTGTAGGCAATGTGCAACGGAGGAAACAATTTCATTGGCTTCGGGAGCGATTTCCGCATCAAACCAACCTAAGAATGCAGACCTTTCCTGAACAGTGCGAATTTCCCCTAATTTGTGGGAAAGTGCAGGGGGTTGAACCCTATATAAGAAGGGGAGGGGAGGCACAAACTGCATGTGCCAACCCTGGCGACACCATTGAGTTCGCAACGAAGGATAGTTCGGTTCTGTGCAGACAATTGCAAGAAAAACCTCCGCCAGGTATCTTGACCAGGTCGCACACCCTGCAGGAGGAAAGCTCCTTCAATACGGCGATTTGGTACACCATTGATGAATCTAGGAGTGCCACTGACTCCGGCTGGTCCCGGCGGAGTTGTGGCCGACTTTGCTCGGTCTCCGATGCCCAAGAGCCCAAAGTCAACAGCTTAGTTGACCGAGCGGGGTACTGCTCGCAGGAGGCGAGCCTGCGTGAGGTAGAAGAAGAATAGGGGAAAAGACCCCTCTGGCCCCAACTCCAGTAAAGAAACCAGAGGGTGAGAATGTCTTTTCGACATGGTTTGGGCCCAACCCACGTGGAAATGAAAAGGACTCGTTTGGCTGACGTGGTAGCCACACATTGGCCCAAAGGTATATAACCTTGCGAAAATCATAGTTAATTATTTCCAGCTCTGATCATGACAAATTATATATGAATCTTGCTCAAAAAAATACAAGGAATTCAATAAAATACTAGCATAGCCTATTTTTGCTTCTAGATTGAATAGTATCTAAAGTTGGAATCTTTAAATATTTTAACTAGATCAAAAAACCTAGCTTTTGAATATTAATACCTTTGATAAATTTAGTTGATACCAGTAATCAAAGTCTGAATTAATTGTGTAAATATGAATAAAGAGAACTAATTAGAGTTATATGATCATAACTTGTGTATTTAGGTTTTTATGTTTTTAATAGTGCATTAAAAGGGTTAAAAACTCTAATTCAGGTAGTTATGAGATTTAACGAATCTAAATATGAGAATCAATCTAGAAGTCAGTAAAATAGGTTATTGGACTAATTGTGGATAAATACCCTTAATTTGGTAATTAGGGTTTCCTAGTGTATAAAAGTGGAATTAATGATGAAGTAGGGTTTGCTAACATAGAAGATGTGAAATATAGTAATTAGGGTTCCTTTGAGAATCAAACTATAATTCATTGTTGAGTTGTCAATTCAAAGGAACCTAAACATGATAATTGGCCTTAATGATCTTGACATGAACTAGAAGGATAAACATGGAGGTTTTAGAGTAAAAATATATATATATATTTGACCTAATTGGAATTCAATCATGCCTATGATGTTGAAATTAGGGTTTGTGGATCAAAAGAGCATTAAAAGTGATAAATGCATTATGGAGGCTAAAACCCTAATAAAATCCTAAAGTTGGCCTAGAAATCCTAAGGTGGAATCCAAGTCAATCTTGAAAATGTTTTGGATAAAATAATGACACATGGGTGTTATGCATTAATTTCAGGATATTGTTGATTGCTTGATTGGTTGTTCTTGACTATTATTGCTTGGACCTCAAGTTACTCTGGATCAGGTATGTGGTTGAATTATGAATACCCGCATTATGTTTCATGGTTCTTTCTCAAAGATTTATCGATTGGCATGAACCCTAAACTGCTTGGTTGTTCAATTCTGCAATCTCATAAAGTGACAATATGTATAACAACTAAGCATAAGTGTGACTGTCTTGAACCTAAATGCCACCCTGATGTATGATTGCAAAACCAAGCCACGGAGGGAAGGTCTGATTCGGTCAAGCCCCGGAAGGAAGACCTTTGGGTGCCTCGAGAGGTGACCCTAGGCACCAAGCTCAGGATGGAGAAGGTGGCCTTCTGTCCCGTGCAATGACAAAATCCTAGAGGGGGTGATCCAGGGTTAGGGCAAAAGCGGTTGAGAATGTCACATTGAAAACATAACTTTGGATTGTTAATAACTTATTTTTTATATTTAGGTTGTTAGAAATTAATTGTGAAATTTTGATTGTCCCCCACATATCGGTATAGAAATATACTGACTGACATTTTGATTGTCGGCATTTTAGGTACAATCTTTGAACAGGACAAATAGTAAATTGAAACATTGTGAAGAAATGAATAATCAGTTCGAGGGGGATTAGATAGATAGACTCCATCTATGGATAGAAGTCTAGAAATCTAAAATTTTTACAAGGTATGCAAGAGATTTATTTTATTCCAGCTTTCCAGTATAGTTTTAGTAGAATTTAATAGTTATTTTTGATTAAATGTTAAACCATGGATCCTGAGTTATTGGGATAGCAGCTCTGACCTTTTGGTCTCCCTTGATTGGGGGTTACCGGGAGGCGGGGTCGTTACATTTGGTATCAGAGCCTTGGTTTCTCATTTAATCGTTATAATTATTAAATTTTACAAACTTTGTAGAACCGAGGGAGTTATTAGAGGATTTTCCAAAGACTGAGGTGTCTAGAAAGGATCACGGTCTGGGGGTTGGTAATATTTTCCTCCACCCCGCTAGTCCGTCATGAGGACTCTCGGATGCAGTGTGACTGCCTAGCCAATGTATGAGGTCTTGACTCAAAATAAGATACCTTTAGGACTCTCTCATCTATTTCATCCCTTCTCAATCCTAATTCAATTAAGGATTCTAAGTTTTAGAGTTTTCCTCTCTCTCTTCCCCACCCTGTTGAGGTCAGGGTAAGTACGATAAGGATTAAGGAATCCTCCACCAAGTCAATGAAAAGCATGTAAATAAGATGTCATGGACATAAGCTTAATAGTTTAAGCATAAACTAAAGAATAGTTACATGCTTAGGTTGCATGACATGTGTTGTCGTGCCCTTAGGAGAGACCTAAGGTTAGACCTTGTTGTAGGAGGATGAGGAGAGAGTTAGCCTTGGAGGCAGAGGCCTCTAGGAAGAGGTTGATACCTGACGCATCCTCTGAGGATGATGTTAACCCTAACCCTAAGTGGATGTTAGAGAGAGATGACATGATAAGTTAGATATCATGGTCGACCATATACGTGGGTTAATATGTTTTTCAGTTTTGAATACCCGAGCGAAGTATGAGATATGTGAGGTTGGTTGACCTAGTACCTTTTGGCAACCCAACCTTGGAAGGGTCGTACCTGTTAGGGTGAAGGATAGCTCCTTCATTGAAGAGAATAATGGTGACCATATAGAAAACCTTATGGGTATTTATGAGCATAGAAGGGCACGCACCTATGTAGGAAAGCACGTCAGCAGTGCTGGTAGTAGGTGGAGACCTAGGATAGAAGGTAATGTTGGATAGCTTATGAGATAAGCATGTAGAGCTTTGGATAATCTTGATCGAACATATGTTTGGATCATACGTTTCACCCATGCAAGAGTATGTATGTATCCTTAAGAGATTGATCCACCTTCTTAGAGAGAGAACCTCCATTGGTAAGGTTGTTTGTTGGGTTAGCTCCAGAGAGAGAGCAAGACCCAAGAAAGAAGGTTGGAAACTTAGATTCCATGACATGAGGGACCATGAGAAGTTGGGTATGTTATGACCTAGAATGGATGACCTAACTGGATGGTGGTGGTTGCCTCGTGCATGATCCTTGGAGGATTGTGGTATCTTGGTTTCCTTTAGAGGAACAAAACCTTAGAAAAGGGAAGAGGTTTCTTGAGTTGATGTACAGGAGTTGTAGGTGCCTACCTTACCTTATAGGTGTAGAAAGGAGAGTTCCTTAGACCCTGAAGAAGTAGAGTAGCAAGTTATGAGATCTCACACTGAGTCGGTTGTCCTTGTTGTTCATGTGGAAGAATGGTGGGAAGTGTATGTTGTACCTTGTGCATGTTTGGTTCGTGGATGGACAGTTGATGCATAAGAAGTGAACCTAGGGTTCCTAGACCTAAGAGGGGAAGTAGTAGTACCTGGTGCACCTAATTCTCACAAAGATGGGTGAGTTCCTACAGTTTTGGGCATGGCACCCCTCGGGTTTAGAGGAAAAGGAAACCCCTTGGACTAAGGTATATGGTTGATGAATCCCACACACATAGGTTGGTTACATATGCATGTATGATGTTGGTCCGATGTGGAGTAATAGGAGCAAGTATGACATACTAAGGAACCCAGAGTGGCTTAGTGGGTGGTCTTCCTACGAGCTACGTGCCTAAGTAGCATGATAGAGCTAAGCATGCACATGATGGTGTAAACCCTGGATGTAAGGACGTTTTTGACCTTTTTTGCTATCAAAAGATAGTTCTCTCCCATCCTGGAGAGGGACCCTTCTGTGCGGTGAGTACCAACTTTTGTTTAGGTTCAAGGCAACCTAAAGAGGTCTCTCATAGGGTCTTGATGAGCTAAGTGGCGAGCACATGGTGCTACCACGAATCTGTAGACCCTTGTGTGATCGTCTCTAAGGGGCATGAAGATATGTTTCCATGGGGGTAACCTTATGGGTCCTGACCAAGTTAGATAGGTCGCCATGATCCCTATGAAAGGATGTAAGTTTGACCTTGAGTTCCCAAAGAGATGATGGAGTTTTGGGTAATGATTCAAGAATGAGATGTACCATGATAGAATCCTAAATCTATACTAAGGTCAGGTGGGGATAAGACTGATGAGAGTAGGAGTTGCCTAATTAAGTAGTTGCACAAGACCATAGGGTCGGGTGGTAATAGCTATCGTTGACCGAGGACCATGGGTTAGGAGATTGATCACCTTCATTAACTCATGGGACCCAAAGGGCAAATGAGGTGGGCACTCCCTAGATGCATAAGGGAAGAGGGACGACCCCAAAAGTACCGACACCCTACAGACCTAGAGGAGATGACTAAGGATTGTGTCACGACCCAAGTGTGTTTGGGAATAGTTTTCTATGGATGTAGACCTGATATTGAGATGTTTAGGATGTGGAGACATGTTATGCACATTTCAGCTTAGTTTGGAAAGGTGTACTGGCGATGTGGGATGCACCGTGTCTACTCTTGGAATGAGAAGAACTTTGTATTTGGATTGCAGCCAAATGCTTATTTCCTCTCATTATGGGGGTGAGAGATAGGGCAATATGCATGCCATACACTAAGGATAAAGATGATGTGAGTTGGAACATTGTTTTGATGTATGAGGATAGAGATAGTAGCGTAGCTTTATCGAGAGTATGATGTATGGATGGTTTACAAACACAAAGAGAACTAAGGTAGTCACCATGAGGACATGTTATCCAGAGCAGCATGGAATTTATGAGTTATAAAAGCTTGAGTTGGATAACCAAGATGATGAGCTCAAAGTTTTCTTGACTCAGTTAGATCTAAATCTGAGATGAGGATGATAAGTGGAGTATATGAAGGTTTATGTCTTCACTGTTACCTAGAACATAAGGATGTAAGGTGGTAATGGATGCTTTTGTTGAGACGCCATTGTCTAGTTTAGCCAGTAGAATGGCTAGAAGAGGTGATTGGGTGAACCCTAAGTTTGTGAGACATGTATGGTGAACACCCCGATACAATAAGACTCGTTGGTCTAGTGGTGGTTGCTTGGTTAGCCAGCCTAGGGCTTCATGTGATAAGAGGATGGTTGAAGAACCTCAGATACACCTCTCAGGAAAGGAAGGTGATGGAACCCATGAATAGAGTGTTTTAGGGTTTCAACCTTGAGACAATCATGACATATAGGAGATCATGATTTTAAGTACACCATGCACCATGGTAATACTCAGATGGTGAGAGTTAGTTGTGGTACCTTGAACACCTGAGCTACATAGAGTTGCATGTAGCTTGTCGCCATGCATGCGAGGAGGTGACGGACAAACACCTATAACCCAGTGAGTTGCTTCTGATACTGATGAGTCCTCGAGAGGGAATGGGAGTGGATCACCATGGACGTTGTGGTGAGTATTCCATAGACCGAGAGAGGTCGTGATGCAATATGGGTTATGGTAGATTACCTTACCAAGTTGACCTGATCCCTTGCCCAAGAAAGGGAGCACTGTCAGTGTGACAGATCTGGTTGAACTATATATGAGAGAGATAGTTCATCTACTCTGTGATCTGAGTTCGATATCATGAGTATGGCCTCAAGTTCACTTCCATGTTGTGGAACTAGTTACAAGAAGAACTTGATACTAGATTGAATTTGAGTACAACTTATCAACCCTAACCGATAGCTAGTATGATCCAGACTAGAGGTCTGATGAGAGTATGTGTGCTCATTCAAGGTGATACATGGGGACAGTTCATGTCCTATGAGAGTTTGTGATAATAGCCACCATAGACAATGTTAGGATGTAAGAAGCTCTATAAGGAAGGTCATGTCGATCATCGCTTCATTAGGATGATGTTGGTGAAAAGACCTTGTGAAGAGACCACAGTGTGGGCAGATGAAGTCGCTTTGATCGTGTGATGGTTGAGAAAGCCCAGGGGTGACATGAGTCATGAGTTGATGCAAACAAGACTGGCATGCAGTTCACTGTGGAAGAATGTGTGTTATAGAAACCGGACCCCTCTGAGCTATAGATAAATATGAGTCCCCGATACATGGGTCCACTTGAGATGGATTGGTAGAGATGCTTAAGTTTAGCCTTACCCTCAGGATAACATGATGTGTGATGTGTTCTTTGTGTCTGATTTAGAGCACTATGTGATGTACCTTAGTCATGTGCTGAGCCATGAACCTATTGAGCTTCTAGGGAGGCTAAAATATCCTGAGTCACCTATGAGGGTATGTGGTACCAAGGTGAGAAAGAACTCGGATGTAAGAATATAAGATGATAAAGGTTCTTTGGAAGCATCATGCAGAGGATGAAACCACATGGGAGTCGAGATGGACATGATCAAGTCATATCCTGATTGCTTGTTTGTTTGTTGGAATTTTGAGGGCAAATTCCTATAAGAAGGGAACTATGTTACAACCCCAATTTTCAGGTTCTTCTGGGGGGAAATGCAATTTCTCCTATTAAAGGCATATGAACAAATAATTGTGTGATTTGATTTGAATGAATGGATTTTGTTTATAATATCCTTTCTTGTCTGTTTTGTGGGGCTTATTGGTTATTGGCCCCAATAACAAGAAAAAGGAAATAAAAAGAAAAAGAAACAGTTCGTAAAAGAATAACTAAGATAATGAGAAAACAAAGATGTAGAAACATCTAGAAGGCTAAGAATTATCCTTCAAGGAGGTATTTCATACCTTTATGATTTCTTGGGTTCCAAGGAGTCCAACTTGCAAAGGTAATAGGAGAAGAAAGAGATAAAATCAAATAAATCATTATTAAGTAAGAAAGTTGAGGAAATGATGAATATAAGAAATATGTGGAGATATGGATAATGGAATCATTATAAATGATATTTCGACTCCACATGGTTTCTAAATGTAGAAGGAATCACAATAAAGAAAATAAAAGATTAAGAGAGAGAAAATATGCTTAAAATAAGCTTTATTAAAGGATAACTTATACATGAAGATAATACTCTTTTTCCTTTGGAATTTGGGACTCAAATTTGGTATGCATGTATATAAAGCCAAGAGAAAGTTTCCCTTAAAATTTGGTTGAAAAAGGATAAAGGAATAATGAGTTATGATTTTTAAAAGATTCCTAAGGTGAATCGATAATCAATGAATCGTATTAAATGTCACAATGATATCTGGATATTCGGATTAAACGAGGACAATAGATCTAAGATCCAATGGCTCGGACCTGATCCCAGTCTCGTGAGGAGACTGGAATGTAGTGTCCAGTGGGTGCAATCTTCTTGTCAGATTTGCTCAAAGTATAGGCAATGTGCAACGGAGGAAACAATTCCATTGGCTTTGGGAGTGATTTCCGCATCAAACCAACCTAAGATTGCAGACCTTTCCTGAACTATGCATATTTCCCCTAATTTGTGGGAAAGTGCAGGGGGATAACCCCTAGATAAGAAGAGGAGGGGAGGCACGAACCACATGCGCTAACCCTGGAAACACCATTGAGTTTGTAATGAAGGATAGTCTGGTTCTGTGCAGACAATTGCAAGAAAAACCTCCGCCAGGTAGCTTGACCAGGCCGCACACCTTGCTGGAGGAAAGCTCCTTTGACCCGGCAATTTGGTACACCATTGACAAATCCAGGAGTGCCACTGACTCCGGCTGGTCCCGGTAGAGCCGTGGCCAACTTTGCTCAGTCTCCGAAGCCCTAGAGCCCAAAGTCAACAGCTTGGTTGACCGAGCAGGGTACTTCTCGCGGGAGGCGAGCCTGCGCGAGGTAGAAGAAGAACAAGGGAAAATACCCCTCTTCCCCCGACTCCAGTAGAGAAACCAGAGGGTGGGAATGTCTTTTTGACATGGTTTGGGCCCAACCCGCGTGGAAATGAAAAAGGACTCGTTTGGCTGACGTGGCGGCCACAGATTGGCCCAAAGGTAATTAAACTTGCAAAAATCATAGTTAATTATTTCCAGCTCTGATCGTGACAAATTATATATGATCTTGCTCAGAAAAATACAACAAATTCAATAAAAATACTAACACAACCTAGTTTTTCTTGTAGTTGGAAAAGTATCTAAAGTTGGAATCTTTAAATGATCTAACTAGATCAAAACCCTAGCTTTTGACTATTAATGTCTTTAATAAAGTTAGTTGATACCAGTAATCAAAGTCTGACTTAATTGCATAAATATGATGAAAGAGAACTAATTAGAGTTATATGATCATAACTTGTGTATTTAGGGTTTCATGTTTTTAATAGTGCATTAAAAGGGTTAAAAACCCTAATTTAGGTAGTTATGAGATTTAATGAATCTAAATATGAGAATCAATCTAGAAGGTAGGAAAATAGTGTTATTGGACAAATTGTGGATAAATACCCTTAATTTGGTAATTAGGGTTTCCTAGTGTATAAAAGTGGAATTAATGATAAAGTCGGGTTTGCTAACCTAGATAATGAGAAATATAGTAATTAGGGTTCCTTTGAGAATCAAACTATAATTCCTTGTTCAGTTGTCAATTCAAAGGAACCTGAACATGATAACTGGCCTTAATGATCTTGACATGACCTAGAAGGATAAACATGGAGGTTTTAGTGTAAAAAAATATATATTTGACCTAATTGGAATTTAATCATGCCTATGATGTTGAAATTAGGGTTTGTGGATCAAAAGAGCATTAAAATTGATAAATGCATTATAGAGGCTAAAACCCTAATAAAATCCTAAAGTTGGCCTAGAAATCCTAAGGTGGAATCCAAGTCAATCTTGAAAATGTTTTGGATAAAATAATGACACATGGGTGTTATGCATTAATTTCAAGATATTGTCGATTGCTTGATTGGTTGTTCTTGACTATTATTGCTTGGACCTCAAGTTACTCTAGATCAGGTATGTAGTTAAATTATGAATACCCGCATTATGTTTCACGGTGTTTTCTCAAAGATTTATCGATTGACATGAACCCTAAACTGCTTGGTTGTTCAATTCTGCAATCTCATAAAGTGACTATGTGTATACCAACTAAGCATAAGTGTGACTGTCTCAAACCTACATGCCACCCTGATGTATGATTGCAAGACCAAGCCCCAGAGGGAAGACCATTGGGCGCCTCGAGAGGTGACCCCAGGCACCAAGCTCAGGATGGAGAAGTGGCCTTTTATCCCTTACAAGGACAAAACCCTAGAGAGGGTGATCCAGGGTTAGGGAAAAAGCAATTGAGAATGTCACATTGAAAACATAACTTTGGATTGTTAATAACTTATTTGTGATATTTAGAATGTTAGCAATTAATTGTGAAATTTTCCCCCACATACCGGTTTAGAAATATACTGACCCACGTTTTGATTTTTGATGTTTTAGGTACAATCCTTGAATATGAAAAATAGTAAATTGCAACATTGTGAAGATACAAATAATCAGTTCGAGGAGGATTAGATAGATAGACTCCATCTATGGATAGAAGTCTAGAAATCCAAAATTTTTACAAGGTATGCAAGAGATTTATTTTATTCCAGCTTTCCAGTATAGTTTTAGTATAATTTAATAGTTATTTTTTATTAAATGTTAAACCATGGGTCCTGAGTTATTGGGATAGCGACTCTGACCTTTTGGTCTCCCTTAATTGGGGGTTATCGGGAGGTGGGGTCATTACATACCTGGTCAAGAAGCAAGTCCAGCAACAATTCCCTTACAATCTCATGCACCTTTCTTCAAGTTTCACCTAGACAACATCAACATTGACCTCCTAGTTGATCACCACAGATAGTATTTGACTTCATCCTCTTAGAGACAAGCAATGAACTCTAATCCTCTATAGTAGTCCACAAAGACAACTAGGAACTCTTGTCATTCTAGATGAACAAATAAGAAGGATTTGTCCCTTCTAGTTAGTGTGTTAGCGCCGACTTGCTCTCTAATTGTCTCTCCTTAGCTATCCCTCTCTTTCACGGGTAGGACTTGCTCTGGTTCTCACGTTACCACAACTTTGTGAAGACAAAAATTGTCATAGCTTATTGTTGTTTCTCTAGAAAACCTCGACTACTCCTATATTTATAGGAGAACCAGGGTTAGGATATCTAGTCTAAGTGGGAGTTGAAGAGACAAAATATTCATGAATTTTCATATCCTATGAATGATGAAATGATTGGTCAACATTGAACCAATCGGTTGGCATGTGAGTCGATCACTTCAACACTTGAATTGGTCGTTTCACTATGTTCTCAATCACAATTGTACTATAAATTAATATCTGAGTAATGCACAACATGACATCAGCATCAATGCTTTATCCAATCAAATTGATCAACCAACAGTCAGTTCACAACTTGAACCATTCGGTTCATAGACCTGAGCTAATTGGTTCAAATGTTGAAATGGTCATCTCATGGTTTTGATTGCCAATGTTGGTTCATTTGACTTGATACTTGAATTGATCAGTTCAACACTTGAATTGGTTGGCTCATAGGCCAGTCAATCAAAATTTAACCATTATTGTTTAAATTGAATACCTAACACCTTAGTAATAAAGTTTAAACTCCATTCATGAATAAACTCCTATTCCAAGTGTATCATATGTGTGTGAACCTATAGGTTCCAAGTTAAGTTGGCGGTGAATGTCCATAACTTATTATGACATCACAAGCAATGAGTGGTATCTAGCAAGACATCATTTCTACCCAAGTAATTAGAAAGATGGAGAATAACGTCAACCTACAATCTGTTATTGGTGTTACAGTGATCGTATAGTTCCTTTGTTACTAATATCAAGATTAAACTCAAGGCATGCAATCATCATCCTATCAATGTTCATCATTTCTACCCAAGTAATTAGAAAGATGGAGAATACCATCAACCTACAATCTGTGATTGGTGTTATAGTGATTGTATAGTTTCTTTTTCACTAATATCAAGATTAAACTCGAGGCATGGAATCATCATCCTCTCAATGTTCAATCCATGTTCCTTGAACTAGAGCAGACTGTCTAAGATATATGTGAGCTCAATATCATATATTGATTCACACGTGCATGGCCATGCTTTTCTTGGTCTTGCTTATCAAGTGGTTGGGATATCAAATTTATGTAAGATAGACAAATATCATATACATCACTCACAGTCATTCCCCGTGTGTTACAATGTATTTGAGCATCACCTTTATGGCAACCCTTATTGAAGGTCACGTTTGATGATGACAAAGTACATAAAAAATGTGATGAGTGTAGTGATTTTAGGTCTAAGAACCACAATCACACCATCACTATGAGATATAATTTTGACTACCAATCATAGTTTTCATGTATCACTCTCAAGGTGAGTATCTCCGACACACCATATTCAACAAGTACCTATGTGTTTGACTTGATATCACATATCATGACTTATTAAGATTCGTTCATCAACCAACACGCACTCTAGTCTTACATGTTATTGTTATCTATCAACTTTCACAATAACAACTGACTAGGGACATTACAAGAATGTATATACTCTTAACATCTATATGATCTCACTATTTAGGTTCTCAACCCGAAGTCATACACCATAGAGTAACATCATTCTATAGACATTTATTACATTACATCATTATCTCATAAATGAATAAATTGGAAGATTTTCTTTATTATTAATCAAATCTGTTTACAAGATATCCCATTACAATCATCATATGATTGTCTCTCTAGGCATACATACCAATAGACTCCCAGAAACTTAGAGTCAATCACCCATGAACTTAATTCCAAGTGATCTAACATGAACTTCATGCTTCTACTGTGAAAGTATTTATGTAAAAGGTTTAACCACATTGCTCTCGGTTGGTACTATGCAAATATTCACATCTCCTCATTGTATCATCTCTTGTTTGAGATGGAACTGCCTTTGTATATGCTTGGAATGCTAATGTGATCTGTGTTTTATAGCTTGTGTAGTAGCTCCATTATTGTCGCAATATATCTCAATTGCATCAATGATGCTTGGAACCACTCAAAGTTTTGAGATGAACTTCTTGATCCAAACAACCTCCATTGTTGCATTTGATGAAACAATATATTTGGCCTCTATTGTAGAATAAAAAATGTCTTTTTCTTGGAACTCTTTCAACTTAAAACTCTATTGTTTAGGCAAAACAAAATCTAGACTGTGATCTATAGTCATCTTTATCGGTTTGGAAGCTTGCATCGGTGTAACCCTTTACCACAAACTCTTCCTCACCACCGTATATAAGGAGTTGATCCTCAGTTCTTCTAAAGTACTTAAGGATGTTCTTCATAGTAGTCTAGTGGGCATCATCATGATCTACCTGATATCTTCTCATCATTGTCAAGGCATACAAGATATCAAGATGAGTGCATAATGTTTCATACATGACAGATCCAATTGTCGATGCATATGGATTCCTACTCATGTGTTCCCTTTCTTCACAAGAATTGGAACATTAAGTACTAGAGATAGTAACACCATGAGACATGGGTGAGTTTCCTCTCTTTGAGTCCTCCATGTTGGACCTCTTTAACACTTTGTCAATGTAAGTGTACAAACTTATTCCAAGAAGCCTTCTAGATCTTTCTCTATAGCTCTTAATTCCTAAGATATAGGTGCTTCGCCTAAGTCCTTCATGGAGAATGTATTTCCTAGCCAGGTCTTTACCATATATAAAGTACAGATGTCATTCCCCATCAACAATATGTCATCTACATGTAATATGAGGGATGCAATCATACTCCAACTAACCTTCTTTTAAAAACATGGTTCATCTTCATTTTAACTGAAGCCAAACTATTTGACTGTTTCATCAAATTGAATATTCCATCTTTTAGATGCTTGCTTCAATATATAGATTGACCTGTGTAGCTTACAAACTTTATTTGCATCCTTTGGATTCATAAAACCCTCAACATCTATCATGTACACATCCTTAAGATGATTCACATTAAGGAATGTAGTTTTTAACACCATCTGCCAAATCTCATAGTCATGACTCATGATACGCTACAATGGAAGGCATGATCCAGATGGACTTAACCATGAAAACTAGATAAGAGGTTTTGTCATAATCAACACCTTGAACTTGTTTGAAACCCTTTGCAACCAATCTACCTTTGTAAGTTTGCACATTACCATCCATGATGGTCTTCTTATTAAATGCCCACTTGCATCCTATGGATTTTCCGCTTCAGGTGGATCCACCAAGGTCTATACCTTGTTAATGTACTTGGATTCCATCTCATATCTCATTTCCTCAAGCCTTTTCTCAGACTTTAAACCCTTAACAACTTCTAGTTAGGTAGTTGGTACATGATCGATGATCAACTCATCACCTTCTTCAGTCATTAGATAACCAAATATATTTGGATCAAGGCGTGTCCTACTAGATATGCAAGGTTCCTGTGTTACTTGAGGAATTTGAGATTCCACAATGGTTTGTGATTGTCTATGTTCCACTTGTACCTCTAAAGGTACAATGCTTTCATGTTGGTCTCAAAATTATTTGAGTTCTACTTCTCTCCCACTGGTTCCTTTAGAAATGAATTCCTTTTCTAGATATCCCATTACAATAATCATATGACTAGATTTTTAGGCATACATACCAACAACCACTCCTTCTAGATGACCCATGGTATAGAATATGGTCGTTGCATGTTGTCATCCTTTGACTCTGCTTGTTGGTCCTAAGAACCATGCATGTGATGTTTGTCCATGGCCTCTGCTTCCACTGTTGCTACTATTGTGAACCTTGTTGGATCTACCTCAATTGTTGTGTAACCTCCTCATTCTTCATGAGGCAAGGCCATCTCACATGCCCAAGCTGAATGCACTTGAAAAACGTCCTTGTGTCATACTTCAGCCTAGACGGACCTATTCACAGACACCAACCCAGAACTATTTGCCCTGACTGGTGAAAGACTATGACCTCTCTCCTATATAGGAGACCACAATAACTGTACGTGTGTCCTTGGCTCAGAATCTGCCAATCTATGTTGTGACTGATGGTAATGTAGGTCTAGAAAACCTTGACTTGTTGAAAATACCATACCATCGTCCTTGAAACTGGGCTTTCCTCTTTCTAGCATTAGTTTCTCTTTGCTCCACTATCATCCTCTCTATCCTCCTCATAGACTCCTTGAGGGTGGAAAACTTCTCTTGGGACTCTAAGAGAAATGTTATCCTTTCCAACTCGTGATTCAAGCCCTTCTCAAACCTTCTAATCCTATCCTTCTCTGAGGATGTCATGAGAGAAAAAAAACCTCAACAACTCCATAAACTTTGCCTCGTAGTCATTAACATACCACGATCCCTGGAGTAAGTGCTAAAATTGAGCCATCTTCTCTACCAGACATGTCTCTAGGAAGTAACAATTGACAAACTCCCCTCAGAAATCCTCCCAACTGATTTCCTCTCCTGATCTCTTTTGTTCCACTATGGCCCACCAATGGCCAATGCTACCATTCAGAAGGTAGATCACATGCTTCACCTTGTCCTCCTTGATGATATTCAAGATCCTAAATGCCTTTCCTAACTCTTTCAACCACATATTTGCATATGAGGGGTCATTTGTGCCTACGTGTTCCGTCACCTCACATGCTTCATTCTCTCAGCCAGACCCTGAGATACAACTTTTGCAGTAAGTTCCCTTGGCTAAGGTGAAGTTGTGCACCATGTTCCTCCAAATGCATGATCATCACCATAATCTGTCCAAACATAGATAGAATGGTTGGATCATCTATGGTCAAAGGGTCAAACAGAGGTGGAATAGGCTGTTCTGGCCCCATCTTGGGTACTGTCGCATCTCTAAGTACCAAAAAACTACTTTTCACATGTTCTTCATATTCCCCATACATATCCGCATAACAAACCCTAAGATCAATACTACCAAATGTGGTAACCCACCACACTAAATGAGATCACTCAAAACTAAAAGTTTGATTAAACACTAATCAATCATATTACCATAAAGGTACAAAACAAAAATTGAACTATCTAAACATGTCAAAGAACATTTACACAAAGGTCCAACATCTTGGATACATATATACATCAAACCATGTATCCATACACATATCTTTTGGTCTAAACCACATCATGTATAGAAAATATATTGTCCACATATTTACAATATGTATAAAGAACAAGCACACTACCAAAATTATGAGTCAATGTACATTATCTACAATAGTTCCCCGCCCAAACCTGAGAGTAGAGGGATGACTCTAGAACTCATTAAACAACCCGCCAACCTTCTTGCTCTACATATCTTGAAACTATCTCTCCTTGCTACTGTTGGTGTGACAGTGCTACAACCCACAAGGTGAGACCCATGCCCCAACAAGAGATATAACTTCTAATAACATCTATTGCTTATAGAAATGTTATATACTTTAATCAATTAAGGAAGATAATATTACAGGGTTGGAGGACCATATAATTTTCACAGAAGATCAGGCACATCCAAAATCATAAATACAATTGATTTCTAATACCACATTATCATACACTTATAAATTAAAAGAACCATAGCAAGGATCATGATACAATGTGATTCACAAATAACCCCTACAATTATACTACATGGTTGAATTACCGATTTTATCAAGCCCTAGGTAGTTTGAGGTGTACCGTTCAAACTACAACCTGGCCAATGCAATGTCACAATCAGCCCTATAAAAAATTTAGGATGACCGGAACCCTAAGATCTCTTCCCCTCGATCAGTATGAGTAACAATAGTAGTGTCACATCGGCCCAACTACTAAAATAGCCTAGTCCGTCCTAGGTACACAGTCCATTACACTAGAAACTGGGGTATAAACCCTAAAAATATGAGTTACAACTAGAGTCTCTCTCAACACACATCAACTCTGAGACACAACCTCTACCGCTCTCTAAAACATTAAGATCTGGATGGAAGAGATATACCCACACTACTCCTGCATATACTCAACAGTATATGACTTCGAGGTCCACTTGGGATTATTCGTTTCATTATCCAACAAGTTTTGGCACTAAGATAGCTCAACGGTCTTAGGGCTCTAATATCTCTACGGTCTTAGGGCATTTAGGGTTACACTTTATTAATTACATTGTTTAAGCATTTTAACTGTGTCAATCAGGTTACACACAAGCTCCTAGAGTATGATTACAAAATCAATTTTAGAATATAACTTCAAAAGATATGAAATGTATAAACATGTTCCATGCCATTCCATCATGGTATATTCAATGACTCTTGACCTTGTAGATGGCTAAGTATCAAACTAGGGCACATAACGACCCAAAAAGTCACTTTAGATAGAAACATCAATAACTTCTTGTGGGAGCGACATTAGCCTCAGAAATTTTGCAGTGATCCCAATGTGCCAGAGAAAAGATATCACCTAATATTTTAGCATAAAATCCATCAGTTTTAAAAGTTATGGTATTTGCTTGAATTAGGTATTCATATCCTAGAATGAACGAGTTACTTTTAGTGTTATGATCTCGTCCAATTATTATTTCAGCACCAAAACAATAAATAAAAGTATTATAACCACCACTGGTTAACCACTATATTGTAAGGTTTAAAGTTTGGGTTAGATGTATGTACATTTGGTAACAATACAACACCTACATGACATTTTTAGAAGTCATAACACCAACACTTCATATTTTAGACCTTGTATTTTCAAGGAAAAGCTCATTCACAAAAGAAGAAACGTTCATAGGGTCTAAAGAAGGTGTAAGAGCTTTTATTGTCATCATTTTCATATCAAACAGTGCATAAAAGGCCATATTTTCTCATAGTATGGTTTTCTAGAATAAGATTTACATAAAACATGTTATGAGTAGGCAAGAAAAGTATTAAAGGTTATATCACTCACCTTAAGGTGAAGAAGAATTTCCAAACAAAAAGGAGTCACAAATAAGAAAAGGAAAGATTCGAGCTTTATACTCCAAAATCTCCAAGGTAGCTCATATCTTCAAGAATAGGGTTGATCTAGAGAAAAAGTGAGAAGAAAGAGGGTTCTTCATCCATATGCTCGAGTTTCCAACAAAAAACACCATCGGTTCCATCCATGAAGTGAAGAAGAAGGAGAACAACAAGAAAATGAGGTTAGGAGAGAAGATCTTATATGTAAGAAGCAAGGAACTAAGAAAGAAAGCTTTGAATGGTCCTAAGAGAACAAGGATTGAGGCTTGCACCCATATGCAACCACAATCTCACAAAGCTTCAACATCAAGAAGATCCTCCTTCATCAACTGATGGCTTTCAATGGTCTCCGAAAGCAAGAACATATTTGGGGCTAAAAATGTTCATTTGAGGGAAGTGAAGACGGTAGTTATAGATAGGATGAAAGGGAAAAGAGATCAAAGGTACCCTCTATCAAAGATCTAGTTTTTCATTGATTTGTACAACTAGAACCTTCATCAGTTTGTAGAAATCTAGGAAAACCATTGGTGAAGTCACACCAAGAACGACTATTGAAAGGCACACTCAAAATTGCCATCAAAAGGCACACTCAGAACTACCATCAGAAGGCACACTCAAAACTACCATCGGAGGGCACACTCAGAACTACCATCGAAAGGCACACTCAGAACACCCATTGGAAGTCAAATCTAGAACACCCATCAGAAGGAAAAACTAGAATACCCATCAAAATGCAAACCCAAAACAACCATCATAAGGTAAACTCAGAACATCCATTGGAAGGAAAACCCAGTCCAACCATTGAATGGCACATATCATCCCTTCCACACAAAACTAACAACAAGGATTGATACCTTTATGAAATAAGTTTGAAAATCATTCAAATCAAATGAAACTTATCCATTATATAATGAATGTTATGTAACAAAATATTCATGTGTTAAATTCCAAATAGATCCCTAGAATTGTAAAAATTGCATATAGGTCCACACAAATACATAAATTTGCAAAACTTGAGCAAGCAAAGTCCGGTTTGGACCAAATTTGAAACATAGTTTTGTCAATTGATCTCAATACATAAATAACATTTAATTAAGAAAATAAGCACCCAATTAAATCAAACAAGTGTTTTCAAGCATTAAACTAGGTTAGGGGTCTTACATTTATTCTCAGAAACAATTCACCACGAGCATATTACCATGTTTAGGTGCCCTTTGGGCTTCACAATTGTTGTATATTCATTTGGTCATTTTGATGTTATGAACATTGATGCTTAGAGCCTTAGGATGGGAGCTTGAATTACATATTAATGGGAGTTTCCTAGCAAAGGTTCCCCATGTGTGTTCCCTAGGCTAGATGATCATGGAAAATTGTGAGAGGTGAGCAATGCCACAAGGGATCCAAATATCCTTATCCTTGAGTTCACATGACTTTTTTATGCCACGTGAGAAAGGTTGTCATCATGTTCAAACATTAAAGTTAATGTATGGACTGACCATACATTTGTTTCAGGATGTCCACACTTAGTGGATCTATTCTAAATCGCATCTAGGGTGTTTAGTTTAAAAAAACCAAGAAGAGGGCACTTGTTTGATTTTGAGATATGGTGTTATATTTACATTTATCTTTAGTTGATTTCATTGATTCAATGATTTTTATGAGTGAGATTAGGTTTGTGACCCATTGGGGCCTCTGAATAATGGTCATGCTCCTTCTGTCCTAGGCCCTATGTTCTACTTTGACCCTTCTTCTTTAGGGTACACGAGGGGGGCGTCTAGGTACTTAAGTAGATTAAGTGGACTTTCTATTTTTTATTAATTTTTATTTTCATTTTGAAAAAAATTGTGTCATTTCTTTTGTTTTCATTTAGATTTTTTAATCTTTAAAAAAATTTCTTTTTTCATTTTGGTAATTCTGAATTTTGACTTTTTTTAAGTAAAAACATTTTGATAGGTCCTTCATGATCCCCGTAGGCTTAGAGGCTCATGGCTACTGAGTGCCTCGAGTGCTTTTTTGTAGAGCTCTGTTCAATTGGAGACCTAATCAATTTTGTGGCCACCCCCAATGGTGTGTTCTTGATGTTCTCTTATTGAAGCAGGGATTCGATCAAGACTGTGTTTGCACCTGGCTCTTCAGTGATAAGCTCTGGAGTGACTGCACTTGTTAGGGCATCTACTTGGACCAAACCAACATCAATCAGGTCTTGAATGATGTGGTTGAGGGCTATACATGTATATATTGTATGCCCCAAGATGCGGTGATAATCACAATGAACGTTGGGATTGTAGATCTTTGGTAGAAGATTATGAGGCTCCTTTGTATCTAAGAACTTCACAAGGTGCTCAATTGATGGAAGAATGCTACTGAGAGGGACCCCTAAGGGTGTGAACCATCTCTTTGATTTATACATTGGTATCTCCTCTTTGATGATGTTGGGAGAAATAATTGCTTCTAAAAATGTATCTCCTTCAATCATACTTTGTCAACCATTCTTTGTGATCCTTTGGTGGTGAACTCTGAAGATGTTGATTTATTCTATCTTGACCTCTAAATCTCCTAGTTTCTTCATGATTTCTTTCATACTATGATCAACGTCTTGTCATATCTCTGAGTGAACTACGATTGTCAATGCTGTGACAAGGCTTGGATGAGGTGGGTACCTATAAGGCCTAGAACTAGAGGATAGTTACAAGGTTACGTTGGAGGGTACATCATGGGATTGGCTGCATAAGACCTCTTCTTCGGTGTTGCAAGTGTAGTCTTCCGACCCTTTGTTGTGTTCGGCCTTTGGCCTCGATAAACAATGACTTCTGGTTGTTCAATACACTCTTCTATCTGATCATTTGCTTGGTTATTCTGTAGAGTGACTATGTGTTCCATACACATCTCTTATTTATGATGCTCAGATGTAGCATTCTTGTGTTGGTATACCCTAGGCGGGTATCATCTGGAATGATGCAGTTGTCCACCCTACAAGTTGTATGGTGATGATAGTTGCATGTGATTGACAAGGGGAACACCTATATCTGTGGCTTTGGCTAATCTATGATATCTTTGATTGTCAGCATGCTTTCGTACTCAAGTGCCTCTATGTCCTTTGTTTCATTAGCCCTTCGAGACTTCTATATGGATCTTATGCCGACCTAAGTCTTCAATTCATCATGAGAGTCTCAAACCAGTGTCTTCATCACCTCACTATTGTTGTCATGTTTGTTGGTGCTTTTCATATCAAGAAGCTCTTTATGAAACCTTCAGTAAGCACCCTACTGCTTGAGACTTTTTTTATCTCCTCCTATGTGCGGTAGGCAGAATGATTGATTGTTAGGTTTAGGAGACCATTGAGGAATATGTCCCTTGTGTAGCAAGGAGTTGAAAAGGGAAGAAACATGATTGTAAACTAACTACCCCTTGCATAAGCCAAGAATCTTCAACACATGGTATTCATGTTCTCAAAACTCCAAGTGACATTCAATAGATGTTGCCCCTTGCATGGAAGTGGGTGTCAAAAATTGTGACAAAAAAGGTATCTCATGGAGGATATGGCAAAGATCATGTCGAAATATGAATGTTTACCCTTAGCACTGAAAGGGACCATTCATGTATTAACACAGGTTGTTAGATCCAATGATATGAAGAGAGGTGTGTTCCTCTAGATTGAGTGATATTTAGAGGATCTTTCCAGTCTTGTCATGAGATATGCCCAGTATCATCAGGATAAAGCATGTGGATTATGTTTTTTGGTTGTAAAGTGAGGTTAGGATGGTTCCCAAGGACAAGGTGACCCATTTAGGGCCAAAGACTATGGATAGGGACCAATGTGTGAGGTTTCACTCCCCTTAAGGAAGCTTTTACAAAATAAAAACTCACAAGGTAGAAGGTTTCCAGGGACAAGGTGACCCACGTAGGGCCTGATACTGTGGTTGGATATGGGTGTGTGAGATTCCTTTCCCCTCATGGGTATTTTATATGATAAATACTCACAAGCTAAAGGGGTATCCAGGGACAAGGTGATGCACACAAGGCCAGAGACGGTTGTCAGAAACTGGTGTACAAGATTTTTCCCCCCTCAGGGGTATTTTATATGAGAAATACTCACATAAAGGGGTATCTAGGGACAAAGTGACCCATAAGGACCAGAGATTGTTCCTGGATATAGGTGTGTGAGATTCCTCTATCTAAAAGAGTGTTTTATGAGAGGAATACTTACAAAGGAAAGGAACGTATTGGTCCAATTTTACGTCTTGGTCTAGGATTGTATGGATGTGAGTTTGAAGGCACGGTAATGTTCCATTTTTAGGTCATGGTCCGTGACCGTAGATATGAACTTGAAACCTCAACGATGGTCTAGTTTTAAGTCATGGTTCATGACTGTATATATGTGATCATGAAGGATGGTCAAGTTTAAAGTCGTGGTCTGGGACTGCATAGATGTGATCGTGAAGGATGGCCCAATTTAAGGTCGTGGTCTGGGACCATAGGATATGAGTGTGAAACCTCAGTTAAGGTACAGTTTTAGGTCATGATCCAGGACCGTATATATATGATCATGAAGTATGGACTAGTTTAAGGTCATGGTACGAGACTGTGGTTTTAGGTAGAAAATATGGACAAATGGTGTGCTACTAGGTGACATCTCAGTCAAGCTGGAAAATCCTTTAGATCAATTGGATTTGGTTTGCTCGGGGCACATGTTGATATTTTAGTCATGATTTGGCAGCTATATCCAAAATTTGAGCATTGAGTAGCCTTTCGCAGTAATGGTGAATCTTACTTTTGAAAGGGTCGAGATGAGTTAGAGTCCTTTGAAGGAAATATGTTGTTGTAAACATGGTCACGGTTTGTCCAAGGTCAAAGCAGATGATGCCCAGTTTGATGTGATTTGATCATGAGATCACATAGCTTGCATGTAAAATTGACCAGCCTTTTGGTGTAAGGCTGTAAATTTGGAAATTAGTCCTTAGAAGATCAAGATATTTAGGTAATTTCAAAAAAAGAATGGCTCTTTGGCTCATGTGTGATTAAAAATGAAGATTGAAGAGCATATAAAGGATTTGAATAGACTTTTTGCAACCTCTCAATGAATGTTAAAGGTTCAGGTATGAGTGGTGGCTCATGAGAAGAGACCACGGTTGGGTAGCCTTTTGGCTAGACCAAGTAGGAAGATGTTTGAAAATGTCATCCAAGTTTGAAAAGATTTTTCGTTGAGTTTTGAAAACATTGTTCCACTCCCTTTTTAGAGACAGTTCAAATTTGTTGATTTCTGAAAGGTTTTTTCAAAAAAGATTATTTCTTTTTGGTTGAAAGTTTTTTTTATTGATTTTATTTTGAAAAGGTTGGTCCTTTTTTTAATAAAATATTTTTTCTTGGAAAAGAATTCTTTTTTAAGTTCTTTTGTTTCAAAAAGAATTTTCTTTTTCTTATTTTTGAAAATATTTTTCTTTTTTGAAAAGATATTTTTGAAAAGTTCTATGATACTTTTTCAAAAAAATATTTTGAAAAGTGTTAGATTGTTGTCTTAAAAGAACTTTTATTTTTTTCTCAAAGAGATCAAAATTTTGCAATAAAGATTTTTCAGATGATTGAGATTGGTGTGTTTCTGCCAATGGTGTTACACACTATTCAGTTGGAGTTTGGATAGATGCAACTCCGCAAACAGACACACACAGGGGTTCACTTTCAAAATTTATAAACCTACACAAACGTACTCACATACACCAAAACACTACAATCATAAGTGCACGGGGTCGTGTCATAGTATAGGAGGGCGGCAAGTATAGGGTTGATCCATAGGGTGAAAAGGGGGCACTAGTGCTAGGTTAGTTTTTGGGCTAGGTTCCTACTGCAGAGTCTTGGGTTTAAGGGTTTGAAGGTGATTTGATTGATTACACTAAGTTGAGAAAGAACGCAAATAAAGGAAATAAAAAAAGAACAAAACCCAAGTTAACCATAGACTGTTAATTCTACTAAGCAAGAAAAGACAAGGCAAGCAAGAAGATGAGTAGGCTACACTAAAGCAGGCAAGAAGAAGTCTACACTACACTAAGCTAGAAAACTAAGCACAAGAGCAATTAAATACCTAAACTAGCAAGAGTATAACAAGAACAAGGCAAGAAGCTAGCTAAGCAAGTAAAGAGCTAATTGAGTTAACACTATCTAAGCAAGAAGACAATTAGGGTTTTAAAAGAAATTAAGGAAAATGTGGATTGTTTAGTGGATGCACTTATCAATTAGGTTGGGGGTGACATGTGAACATAACTATTTCATTTAGATTACCAAACCAAACAACAAGCTAGAGTCTAATGAATTTTCCTAAACTACTAACTGGCCATGGATATGTTAGGTTGTGTATAGGGGAACTAGTCCATAACACCCCCTACTACCCTTGCGGGGATCAATTGGGTAATGGTTTAGGTTCAATTCAATTAGGGTCTAAACAAGCCTAGTTTTCTAGGTTAGATGATCTTAGGATGATTAGGGGTTGAGGTAAGTAATGGGAGTGGAAGTGAGGTTTTAGGCCACCCATCACCCACATTCTAACCTTGAGAAAGCTCCATGCTAAGCACACCAAATTCATCTAATCTAGCTACTTAGATCTCTCAACTAGGGTTAGGAGAATTTCTTAGCATGTAGGAAGAGGGGTGGCTATCTAGGGATCCATGAATCGGACCTAGGAGCAAATCTCAAAATTCACACATATAAGCAATTTCCCTAAATTCCTAGGTGATTTGAAGCACAAACCAACAAGATATTCATAAAGAGTGAGATAGAAATAGAACATAATCATTAGAAAACTAAATTACTATGTTTACACATCATTTTCCCCCATCATGGTATCAAAGTAACATTTTTCACCACAAATAGCCCACCCAAGGGGCCTCTCTACTCATGAAAATGGAAAATACAAAAAGAAAGGAGAAAGAGGTAGAAGAATCCATGGATCTTGGTGTATATGGAGAAATCCTCCACTTCAGCTGCTACAGGACGTCCTCCTCCTTCTTCCACAGTGCAAGGGCATGGGATGTTGGTGGAATAGGGTCAAAACACTAGGAAGCTATGGTTTTGGTGGTGGAAATGGTGAAATAGAGTAGAATGGAGGTGAGAATGGAGTGGAATGGGTGGAATTCAAAAATGGGGAGCTAGGAGGTGGTGGAAGGTAGCTAACCTCGTGCTCCAGTCGCTACCTAGGTATATATAGGTGTGGGGTAAGCAATAGGTCAAGTAGGGGTAAAGTGGGAAATGTAGCGCAAAAGTAGTTAGGTTTTTGTGGGTAGCACAGCTGTGGTGGAGTGGGGTGAGAATGGTCGTGGTGGTGTGGAACAACCATGGTGTAAAATGGAGAAAAATCACAGTAACTTGGTCGAATTTGTACATGGGAGTAGCACGGCCATGGTGGTCACCATGGTCATTGTGGGGCTAGGGTAGCATGGTCGTGATGGTCACCACGACCATGGTGCCTTGGAAAACTCTACCCATTCTTGGCTCCATGGCCATTTTGCATCAGCTATCACACGTCCATGCTAGGTGGCATGACCTTCTAGGTCAGTACACCACGACCATTCTAAGTGGCACGACCATGGTGATTCATGATTTGCTTCAATGTGACTCTGTTGACTTTGGATGAGCCAACACGGCCGTTCTGAGGTACCACGGCCGTGGTGGTCTCTGTTGCAGCACTTTGACTTGATCTTTTGTTCATTCTTGGACACCGTTTCTTCAATATAGTTTTGGCCACTAGGTGTAGGTTGAGGGAGCCTCGGAGTTCACTTCAGACCTCTCTAAGGATAGAGAAACCCTAGGATCACTCCTCTCTCTCTTCCATAAAGCGTGGTCCAAATGCCTAAAAAACATGAAAATAATGTCCATAAGTGAATTTTATATAAATATGCATATTAGGGGTAGCATGCAATCTAATAGGTAAAAATGTGATTGAAATGCAATATGACACAAGATGGAACCCTAAAATAGGGCTGCATCATATTACGACTTATGTCATCTCCCATCTAGCCTCTAGGAAGCACCAAGTCAATCGCACTATGATCTCACACTTAGCTACTTATGTCTCACATCTAGGAGTGAGGGATTGAATTTATATGTATGAAGAGGGGTAGCTATCTAGGAATCCACTAGATGGACCTAGGAGCAAAATCCCAAATTAGCACATATCACCCATTTCCCCTACTGCCTAGATTTTATAATGAAATCATAAATGATGGGAAATAAGATATTAGTAGAAGATAACCATTTCCAAATGAAATCATAATATTTATAAAGTTATTCCCCCCCCCAACATGGTATCAAAGTTACATTTATCACCCCAAATAGCCCACAAAGGGGCCTTATTAGACATGCTCCAAGAAAACACAGAACAAATGTGAGAAGAAAGATGGAACTGTTGGCTAAATGGACATCAGTTAATCCCTTTGTTTTGATAATGACAAACATTTCATTCTTGTCGATCTAACGTGCTACTTGAGTGTTGCAGGAATAAGGTGGATGACAAAGAATTGGGAAATCTATATGCTTGAATTATTGTAATTTCATGAAATGTAATCAATTGTAAAACTTGTACAAATATATAATGTACAAGTACTTAGACATCATGTAAATCAAGTGTTAGATCTTCCCTAGCTAAATACCACAATTAGATAAGTCATCCCCTTCAATAGTGTCACATATGAACACTCACAATATACACTTAGTACTTTAATTGAAACATTGAAACAGGGTCATTCTCGATCGACAAAATCCTCGACCGAGACACTCTCAGTCGACAAACTTCTCGACCGAGAAAGATCCAAGTAGCCGTTAGACACAGCTGACAAGGTAGTTGGCAGTTGGAGATGAACGTTGCAAACACTTGCTCCAGAGAGTCTGTCGGTCGACAAACCCTCGACCGAGTAGGACTCTCGGTCGACAATTCCTCGACCGAGATGAGTTCTGACAGCACTTTCAGAATTAATTAACTAGTCATTGCTAAAGCAACTAAAGTGTACCTAACGGCTAGTTAAGTACTTAGAACCCCCTAGAAAGTGTCTAGAACGTCCTTAAGCACTTTTAGGTCATTCCTATAAATAGGACATGCCTTAGGACACCTAAACTCACCAATTCTACACTTGAGCAATCCTTGAGCATACACTTGCATTAGCAATCTGTTTTGAGCAATTGAGCAATACTTGCAATTGGCTATTCTTCTCCTTGCTCTAAATTCGTGTCCTATAGGCTAGTATCTCCTATCCACCAAACCAACACTTCAATATCCATTGGTTAGGAGATCTATACGCTTGATATAGGCAAATCAAGCCTTGTACTTCAAAGGGTAATTGTAATTTCCTTTTTCCTTTCTTGTTCACTCTTATTGCTTGTACTCTCCTTGCTACTCCTAGGGTTGGAGGCTGCAGATTGGAGAGGGTCTTGATCTTCTTGGTGAAGAAGGAGACTTTGGACTACTTCTAGAAGGTTGGTGCAACGGGAGGCTACTTCAAAGAGGAAGGCTACTTCAAGGGGGAGCTTGAAGTTACTTCAAGAAGGCTGCCTCAAGTTGGTGCAACTACTTCAAGGTGAAGGTTGTCCAAAGGGGTGTAGAAAGTATTGTATTTTATATAAATTCCTTGAGAGGTAATAAAATTAATACTTTCAAAATCCCAATTGGGTAAGCAACCGGGTAGTGGATTGACTGCCTTAGTATTTGCTAAGGTTGGAACCACTCTAAACACCTTGTCTCCTTCTTGCTATTTCAATTGTGGTTGTTTGAGTTAAATAATTATTGAAATATTTATAAAACCCTATTCACCCCCCTCTAGTGTTTTTTTAATTGGTATCAGAGCAGGCTTCAAGGAACTCTAACCAAGTCTTGAAGAATGGGTGACGGGTTGCTCAACAACCTCAACCCTGAAGGGACACTTGTGGCTAGGCCTCCTGTATTTGATGGAACTAACTACACCTACTGGAAAAGAAGAATGCAATTTTATTTCCAAGGGATTAGTTGGGATCTATGGAGGATGGTGTCAACTCCCTACGAACTTCCTCAAGCGGAATATGCAGCTTGGGACACCAATACGGTAAAGTCTGCCCAAATGAATGTAAAGGCTGTAAGTATACTTTATTGTTCAATTTCAGTTGGAGAATTTAATAGAATATCAAATTGTGAAACAGCCTACGAAATTTGGCATAGACTTTCTATAACTTATGAAGGAACTGTACAAGTTAAGAATTCCAAAATTGGAATGCTTAAACAAAAATTTGAACAGTTCCGTATGGATCAAAATGAATCTATTAGTAATGTATGCAAAATTCTCTTCCATTGTAAATGGTTTGAATGCTTTAGGTAAAGTGATTAGTGAGGAAGATCAGGTGTCAAAGATTCTTAGATCACTTCCTCCCAAATACAAGCCCAAAGTGACGGCCATTGAAGAAGCAAATGACCTCACCTGACTGAGGATGGAACAACTCATTGTCAACCTAGAAGCTCATGAAGCGACCCTAGAAGAGGAAGAAAGAAGAGAACGTGAACTTCAACAAGGGAAAAATAAGGATGTGGCTCTAAAAGCTTCAAAAATCATCACACTGGAAAGTGATGAGTCAAGTGAAGAAGAAGGAGAAGAATCCTTGATTGTCAATGGTAAGAAATATAAAAGATTTAGATCTAATAAAATTTCTAGTTCTTCTTCGTCTCCTCATAGGTGTTTTGAGTGTGGAAAGAAAGGACATCTAAAAAATGAATGCCCTAAAGCAAAGAAAGGAAAGAAAAGCTCACACAAAAAGAAGGGAGAAAAAGCTTATAAAGTTGCATGGGATGAGTCAAGTGAGAGTGAAAGTGGAGAAGAAAAGGTGGAATGTCTAATGGAAAGAGAAGATGATGAAGACTCGCAAGAGGATTGGGTGGTCGATAGTGGATGTTCCAAACACATGACTAGAAACAAGGATGCGTTTCAAACTTTTGAAGAAAAGAAGAGTGGAACAGTCACCTTTGGAGATAATGGTAAAGGTAAAATTGTTGGAATAGGTAACATTGGTACAAATCTTGAAATAAAAAATGTTTTACTTGTTGATGGTTTGCACCATAATTTAATAAGTGTTATTCAATTATGTGACAGTGGATATGATGTCTTATTCAACAAAAATTGTTGTAAGTTACTAATAGAAAATACTACAAATGTTGTTTATGAAGGAAAAAGAGTTGGAAATCTCTATATTCTTAGACCTAATTCTATGAAATCCGTAGTTGGAAAATGCTTACTTGCAAATGAAAATTCTTTACAACTATGGCATAAAAAGTTGGGTCATGCTAATTCCCATGTTATCAAAAAGTTAGTTAAATATGATCTTGTTCGTGGTTTGCCTAATTTATCTTTTGATCAAGTTGAAAATTGTGAACCATGTACTTTGGGTAAGCAAACAAAAACCTCTTTTAAACCCAAACATGCACTTAACACCTGTATATCCCTAGAATTGATTCATATGGATTTATTTGGACCTATGCGAACACAATCTATTGGTGGCAAAAGATATTGTTTTGTTATTGTTTATGATTATAGTAGATACACATGGGTACATTTTCTTGCAAACAAAGATGACACTATTCATGTCTTTATAAAATTTTGTTCCAAGATTGAAAATCTATTACAAAACAAAATATGTACCATTAGAAGTGATCATGGTGGAGAATTTGAGAACCATTTATTTGAAGAATT
The DNA here is from genome assembly GCA_963693085.1 of Alisma plantago-aquatica. Taxonomy (NCBI): domain Eukaryota; kingdom Viridiplantae; phylum Streptophyta; class Magnoliopsida; order Alismatales; family Alismataceae; genus Alisma; species Alisma plantago-aquatica. Next base: position 532,553,950 of record OY856415.1, read on the forward strand.
TTGCACATCTCAAGGATACACTCACAACTTTTCTGCTCCACGCACTCCACAACAAAATGGTATAGTTGAAAGGAAAAATTGATCACTACAAGAAATGGCTAGGACTATGATGCTCGAACATAACACACCTACAACTTTTTGGGCTGAAGCAGTAAAAACAGCATGTTATGTGTTAAATAGAGTAACTGTTCATTCCTATTTGAAGAAAACACCATATGAAATAATATATACTAAGAAAGCTAGAGTTGACTATTTTCATACCTTTGGATCCACTTGCTATATCTTAAACACTAAAGAGGACAGAGATAAGTTTGACTCTAAATCACATAAAGCATTCTTTTTGGGATATTCTACCTCTAGCAAAGCATTTAGAGTCTACAACACTATTTCTAGAAAAGTTGAGGAATCCATTCATATTTCTTTTCATGAAGAGCCAAAATCGGAAAATCTTGAAATAGTTGATCTCACTCATCAATTCGAATTATCCATACCAAATGAGAGTGATAAAAATACTACAAGTAATGACCAAGCTAGGACACAATCTATTCCTAGACTCATTAAGGATCATCCTCAAGAATTAATTATTGGAAATCCTAATGATAAAGTCAAAACTCGTTCTTCTTTTAAAGACGTTGCAAACATGGCCTTTGTTTCTATTATTGAACCTAAGAAGGTTTCTGAAGCTCTTAAAGATGACTATTGGATAATAGCAATGCAAGAAGAATTAAACCAATTCACTAAAAATGATGTATGGGATTTAATTTCTAAACCACAAGATTAAACCATTATTGGAACTAAATGGGGTTTTTAGGAATAAGCTAAATGAGGCAGGGGAAGTAATAAGAAATAAAGCTAGGTTAGTAGTACAAGGATATAATCAACAAGAAGGAATAGACTTTGATGAAACGTATGCACCAGTAGCAAGACTTGAAGCTATTAGAATGCTACTAGCTATAGCTGCACACAAAAACATCAAACTCTACCAAATGGATGTAAAAAGTGCATTTCTAAATGGAATCATTCAAGAAGTGTATGTTGCCCAACCACCTGGTTTTGAAATACCAGAAAACGGTGACTATGTTTACAAACTTAAGAAAGCACTTTATGGATTAAAACAAGCACCTAGGAACTGGTATGAAAGGCTCAAGACATATCTTTTTGATAATGATTTTTCTATTGGAAATTCAGATTCTACTTTATTTTTCAAAACATATACATATGATTTTCTAGTTGTTCAAATATATGTTGATGACATTATTTTTGGAGCTTCAAATGAATCATTGTGCACACAATTCAATGACATTATGCAAAAAGAATTTGAAATGAGCCTCATGGGTGAACTAACTTTCTTTCTTGGTTTTCAAATTAAACAAACGCCTGCTGGGATTTTTATAAGCCAAGAAAAGTATACTAAAGAACTCTTAAAACGTTTTGGAATGGATCAGTGCAAACATGCTACTACTCCTATGGCTACCTCTATTAAAATTGATAAGGATGAAGATGGGGAACATATTGATGATTCCTTATATAGAGCCATGATTGGTAGTTTGCTTTACTTAACCGCTTCTAGACCGGACATCATGTTTTCAGTTGGTCTTTGTGCTCGATTTCAATCACAACCCATGCATTCTCATTTTCAAGCAGTTAAACGGATTCTTCGATACTTAGCCGGCACCACGTGTTTTGGTCTATGGTATCCAAAAGGACAATCCTTGGATTTTAAAGCTTATACTGATGCCGATTATGCTGGTTGTCAATTTGGCCGTAAGAGCACTAGTTGTGGTTGTTTCTTGTTAGGAAGAGCTTTAGTATCTTGGTTTAGCAAGAAACAAAATATGGTTGCCCTCTCTACAACTGAAGCTGAATATATGGTAGCCGGATCTTGTTGTGCTCAAGTGCTTTATATGCAACAAGTGTTAAACGATTATGGTTTTACTCTTTCATCTATGCCTATCTTTTGTGACAACAGAAGCGCTATAAACTTAGCACACAATCCTATTTTACACAGCCGAGCTAAACATATTGAAATCCGTCATCACTTTTTACGGGATCATATCTCTAAGAATCATGTATCCCTTCATCATGTTGATACGGAAGATCAATTGGCTGATATTTTTACAAAACCACTTCCACTAGACCAATTTAACAAAATAAGGAAGCAACTTCTTATCACTCCCTTAGAAGATGTTTTCTTTGATATTTGTGCTTCTTAAAAATGTTCTTAACTGTATCATTTTTGGCTTTTAAATGGACATCTTTTTTCATAGGATTTGATGGCTATTCTTTTATGGGGGATATCAAATTAAGGGAGAGTTTTTCTATTTTAACGGGTATCTTTTTGAAATGACAAAGGGGGAGAAATAAAAATAAATCTTAACATAGTAATTGTGCAAAACTCAATCAATGAGTTTCATAATCTCTTGGCTTTACATTGAAAGTTGCTATATTCCCTAAAGAATTGGATTTCATGTTCCATACTTCATGGGGAATAATAAGCACACATTTTATAAACAAGAGAAGAAATTCACAAAGTAAATTTCAGGTATGAAACTCAACTCATCTTAAAGACTAGTTGATTTATATTTTGGAAATGTTTGTCATCTTCAAAAAGGGGGAGATTGTTGGCTAAATGGACATCAGTTAATCCCTTTGTTTTGATAATGACAAACATTTCATTCTTGTCGATCTAACGTGCTACTTGAGTGTTGCATGAATAAGGTGGATGACAAAGAATTGGGAAATATATATGCTTGAATTATTGTAATTTCATGATGTAATCAATTGTAAAACTTGTACAAATATATAATGTGCAAGTACTTAGACATCATGTAAATCAAGCGTTAGATCTTCCCTAGCTAAATACCACACTTAGATAAGTCATCCCCTTCAATAGTGTCACATATGCACACTCACAATATACACTTAGTACTTTAATTGAAACATTGAAACAGGGTCATTCTCGATCGACAAAATCCTCGACCGAGACACTCTCAGTCGACAAACTTCTCGACCGAGAAAGATCCAAGTAGCCGTTAGACACAGCTGACAAGGTAGTTGGCAGTTGGAGATGAACGTTGCAAACACGTGCTCCAGAGAGTCTGTCGGTCGACAAACCCTCGATCGAGTAGGACTCTCGGTCGACAATTCCTCGACCGAGATGAGTTCTACAGCACTTTCAGAATTAATTAACTAGCCGTTGCTAAAGTAACTAAAGTGTACCTAATGACTAGTTAAGCACTTAGAACCCCCTAGAAAGTGTCTAGAACATCCTTAAGCACTTGTAGGTCATTCCTATAAATAGGACATGCCTTAGGACACCTAAACTCACCAATTCTACACTTGAGCAATCCTTGAGCATACACTTGCATTAGCAATCTATTTTGAGCAATTGAGCAATACTTGCAATTGGCTATTCTTCTCCTTGCTCTAAATTCGTGTCCTATAGGCTAGTATCTCCTATCCACCAAACCAACACTTCAATATCCATTGGTTAGGAGATCTATACGCTTGATATAGGCAAATCAAGCCTTGTGCTTCAAAGGGTAATTGTAATTTCCTTTTTCCTTTCTTGTTCACTCTTATTGCTTGTACTCTCCTTGCTACTCCTAGGGTTGGAGGTTGCGGATTGGAGAGGGTCTTGATCTTCTTGGTGAAGAAGGAGACTTTGGACTACTTCTAGAAGGCTGGTGCAATGGGAGGCTACTTCAAAGAGGAAGGCTACTTCAAGGGGGAGATTAAAGTTACTTCAAGAAGGCTGCCTCAAGTTGGTGCAACTACTTCAAGGTGAAGGCTGACCAAAGGGGTGTAGAAAGTATTGTATTTTATGTAAATTCCTTGAGAGGTAATAAAATTAATACTTTCAAAATCCCGATTGGGTAAGCAACCAGGTAGTGGATTGACTGCCTTAGTATTTGCTAAGGTTGGAACCACTCTAAACACCTTGTCTCCTTCTTGCTATTTCAATTGTGGTTGTTTGAGTTAAATAATTAATGAAATATTTATAAAACCCTATTCACCCCCCCTTTAGTGTTTTTTAGGAACTCCATAGATGTTGATGAAGAAGCTCCAATCCTCACCTCAGGCAGCTCCTAGATTGGCCTCCTTATCCAAAGGGAAGAAATGGCATGAAAAATAGATGTGGAATTGTGAAAATGCTACAAAGCTAGGGTTTTGATGTACATGATGTGGAAATGACATGGAAAATAGGTGGGAGAGAGGAGGTGGAAAAATGAATTCTTGGGAGAGCTAACCTCCTGCTCTGAGCTGCCAAAAATGATTATATAGGAGCTTGTGAAGCATATGGTTAAGTGGGGGCAATATGATAAAATGATGGTAGGGAGGAAGTAGGGTTGGGTAGGTCGCATGGCCTTTCTGGGAAAAACGATCGTAGTGGGGGAATGTGGGAATGGTTGTGGTGGATGGGAATGACTGTGGTGAAAAATCAAAATGATTAGAAAAAAATTGAGCTATGGGGTTCGGGGTAGTGCAGCCATCATGGAAGAACACTCATGTTGGTATCATGTAGAACAATTGTGCTAGTTGGCATAGTCATTTAGTTTGGAGAAGTGGAGGTGGGTTGTGCTCTGGGACACAATTGTCTTGGGGTTGCTTGGCATGGTCATGCTGGGCAGTAAGGCCATTCTAAGGGTTGAGTACCTTGACCATTTTGCCTGGAACAACTATATTGATTGATCTTATGGAAGTTGCTTTAGCTACTGCTTTCTTCTACGAATGTGGGGCTTCCATCGTGGTCGTTTTGTTATACCACTACTATTTTGGGGGGTTTCTCTTGTACTTTGGTCTTGTAGCAGTTCATCCACAAAGTTTTTTTATTTAAAAGTAATTTTTTATCAATTGTTGTAGATTAGGAGTTATCTTGGCTTCACTTTCAACTCCTATAAGGCTAGAGAAATCCTAGATTCTGCTTCATTTGCTTGTTTCCATCAACTAATTCTCAAAACCTATGAAAAATCAAGCATATGGCATTGATAAGTGCATTTCATATAAAATACATTTATTGGGGGAAGCGTGGATAATGAAACATATAGATGTGAATAATGAGAAATATAATACAAGATAAAGACCCAGTTAAAGGATTCACCAATTTGTTACCAGCGTACACTCTTACACCCACGGTTCAAGTTCCAGATGTATATTCATTTTGTTGAGTCAAGTTCTAATTGACTAATCTCTTGTTTTGAGGATGACTAAACCATTCCACGAATTTGTGTCTAATGCTTCTAATTGAGTGATTCTAGAGTAGATAGACACGCTTCAAATTTCTAAACTTGCACATCCTAACTTGGAAAAATCAAGTCATACATGCATAAAGATCAAGATTGAAGAATAGATATTTTTCTCCATAAATCTTTGATGTAAATCACATTTAATGATTGTATAAATTGTAATTAAGCTTAATGAAAATTTGGAGCACTTAAATGGAATATCCAGAACACATTTTGAGAATTTGTCATAAGTCCTCACAGACTGACTTGTTTGTCGAGTTTGTCTGGGTGGAAACTCATCCGACATCCAACCTGGCTTTTGGCAATACCAAGGGTCGGCAAGTTGTCCTGGTGGCAACTCGACTGACACCTTACAATAGCAAAACAAATTACAACCATCGGACGAGTTTCATCCCAACAACTACAAATTGTTTTGTAATATAGTGATGTCAGTCAAGTTTCCCAAAAGGCAAGTCAGCCAACAAAACTAGAAGGTAAAGTGTAGAAAAGTGTTTTTAGTCGTCGGAGTGTTGTAAAACTCAAAAAAAGATCTGTTGCAACACCCAAAATGGCTAGAATTTGATCCTAAGTGTCTCTACTGACTAGTAGGCAACCTTAACTATAAATGGGATCCCTTGGACTCCATCCCAAGGTTAGCCAAACACTACAAAGGTCCCTATACTATAGTTGAGAGAGATTTTGCCTCCAAGAACCATCATCCACTCTCATGAGATTAATCACATTCTACATCCATTAAAGTGAGTGGGAGATATGTAAGAGAGCTAGTTATACATGTATATCTTGTGAGGCTCTCACTTACTCTACCTCCCAAACTCTCTTTCTACAATGAAGATGAAGATTCTCTCTCTTGGCTAAGAGAGGTGAAAAAGAAGAAGAAGAAGAAGGGAATGAGTCCCTTGGTGAAAAGCTTATGCATGATGAACATGAAGTCAAAGGAGGAATATTGAAGTCAAGAGTGGGTAAATTTTGAAGGTGGAAGACTTGTTACAAGACTGGGTAAGTCTTAGAAGAAGGCTGAAGACTCATTGCAAGAGTAGGTAAGTCCTTAGTGAGGCAGAAGACTCTTGGTCATGGATAGATAAGTCCTTTGTAAGATTATTGGCTCCTTGATCCGAAAAGGGATGCTAGTTTAGCCCTTGCTCTGAAAAGGATGGTCTTATATTGTAAATCTTATAATCGAATATAAGGAGTGAGACATGATTTAAAATCCTAGAGATTGACCCCTTTAGGTAATGGATGTACATTTCCTATTTTGGAGGTTGGAACCACTATAAATAACTGATGTTATTTGGTGCTTGTTTGATCTTTCTCTCTCTCTCTTTCTATGTATTTTTAGTTGCACTCAATGTTCATACTTGCAGTATTATCTTATAAATACTTTGAAGGTCTAATGAATTTGTTTAAGTGGTTTTAGCTCTATTCACCCCCTCCCCCTCTAGAACCCAAATTAGATCAAACACATCTAATTTGTGCATGATTAAAGCTGGATAACTTAGGCATGGTTCATGGTAAAAAGCATCGTTGCTGAAAGCACATATGGAGGATGTAGTGATAAAGTACTCAACTCTTTAGAATTTGTGGGGTTATCTTTAGTAGTTCATTTATTTTGTATCTAACTAAGACATGAATGAGTAGGAGATAAAATCCTTTTAATGTTTTTTTGTAAATTAAAAAATTTTAATCTAGCATTGATCACTTCTAAATAGAGTAGTACCTTTCATATAGGAATGTATGTAACATTGTTGTCCCAAATATCTAGAGTGTATGCTCGCCCGTGTGCAGATTTAGTGACCACAACACACATACACATGTACACATGTGTGCCACATCTGGCCTCGCTCACTTGGTCGTATTTAAACACATGGCTTGTGAGAAGTGTATTCTATCTTTCTTCTCTTTATAAACACAAAAAGCACTTAACAACTAGCTCAACTGGAAAAGTGTGATGTTGGTGTAGCATAGGGATGCCATCCCTACTAGGGCACCAGAAGGATGAGTTTATTATAGAAACACATATAGATCGTGCACTGTAATTTGTGAGGGATTGGGTTGGACCCCTACATCTTGCAACACTAAAATGATACCATTTTTTTTCTTTATGCATAACAATACTAATGCTAAGTAAACTTTAGATTTAGAATTGTAATATTTCTCTAAATGATTTTGCTATATCGAATAAGAAGGTATTCATTCACATGTCATGAATGTGTACAAGAGTGAGCTTGTGATTTCTTTTTTCAAAAAGAGCTACTAGAATGTAGGAGTATTATAAATAAATCTCTTGGGCAACTAGGGTTAGTCATTAAATGTACTTGCATTCATGAATGTCATTTTTTGTAGTCATCCCCCCTTGCAGTGTCATCTTTGTGTCTTCTCAACACCTCTCGTCTACTCTTTTCAGAAGTAGCATTCTATTGGATGGCAATACCTAATGATCGCTAGAATGTACTAGTGATGTTGTTCATTGTGTACACAAGTCAACTTTCTTCTACAAGTTTTTGACCTGAACAACTACGAGAGCAACTGATAGATTACTCTAAATAAAACTCTACTTTGCTGGCAATTAGGGTTAAATTTTCTAACTTTGTTATCCTACTATGTTTGATCTTACAGTTTCTAATTTGAATATGTTATCTTAGCCTAAAAAAATTTTGGTTAATTTCATTAAAAACACTCAATGTTTGCACTTTTTAACAAATCTATCATAACGTTTCAAAAATTACATACATATCATTTAGAACCTTTGTATTTTTCATATTTGTCAAAGTCTACTTTGTCACTCAATACAATCAAGCAGTCACAAGTCGCATGGTCTTCCAGTAGTGTCTCATGTGATCTATCCATAGTTACGATCAACATTATTATATACTCTTAGAATCTATTATATTGTTTTTATACCTACCACCAAGCCCCCTTCAAGGAAGCAACCCATTCGGCAATCCCCTTACATAAAAGTTGCTTTCAGAAAGGTTGGTTGTTTGGTCATCTTGCGTCCTAATGGACTAATCATATATTGGTTATGTTTCCTTCTTTACTCAAATGCTGCAAAGACGTATAGTGGTAGTGAGTGCGCTCCTTATCTAAACGAGGTAAGCTCCTTGACTAGACGACGTGTCATCAAAAGGTCTTTCATGGCAAGCAGACGGTGAGACGTAAAGGTAATAAAACTCATAGCAGAAAAACTGATCTAAAAAGTCGTGAGCTTCTTAGAGCTGGTGCCTTGGCCAAAGGTGGAATAATGGGATATCCACAATCAACCATTGTGGAAGATGTAGGTACATTACTATCTTATGTAAATTCAACACGATGCTTCGCTGCCGTAGACAGAATAGCTAGAAGAAACGTAGGGGAATAGGAGCAACGAATGAGCATGGTTGGTCTGAGCGTCAAATTCTAGCAATTGTGTGTCCTCCAAGGTCCAGGCAACTGTCGTTGAAAGGGGATGTAGCCAATAGAACTTGCGACACACAGGTCTGATACGGGGCTTTATATGGGCTAGCGTAGAGAACATATATGGAACTATCATTGGGGTGTTAAAACACTTCCTCACCAGTCTGTTGCTTTTCTGCAACCTTCATGCCACCTTGATCGTAGGGAGAAGGGCCAACCAGAACCCCGTTGCTTTCTACATAGGACACCTTTGATTAATTTTATCCAGCTTTTATTACGTACCTGAAACTGTAGGATTTCTTCAATTTCTCCAGTCCCTTGAATCAAACATAATTTTTGCGTTATTGGAGCATGAGATACAATCCATTACGGCCACATCCTGTTAGGGAACAACAACTCCTTGTCGGAACCAGCAAAACAAATGTGCCCTATAACCGGCAGTAGTACCAACCATTGCCTTGGGACGGTTTGGAACACCGCCGATTTGGCTCTGTGGACGACGTCTGTGTTAAGGTTTTGCTAAAATAGTTCAGTTTTGGTGGATTCGTCGGAATTTACTGATGACTGACGATTTTGGTAAAATAGTTCAGTTTTAAAAAAAGGTGAAAAACAGAAAGGTTTCCGGTGATACACATGTAATTCTTTAAACTTAATGATATATTTGTGCAGAAGTGTCAACGTTATGCATTTTATTGAAATTAACCCCAAAAAAAATATTGATCTAACATGCAATTTCTTCCTATTGCATATATGGCAATTGAGTTCCAACAGGCAATCTATAAATTTCTTCCTATTTAATAGCAATATTACTATAGAATCCAATTTGAATCGTACATTTATGACTTCTATCAAAACTAAATCAGAACAAAAGCAAAGTACATTCTCAAAAAAATTGCATGTTAGATCAATATATTTTTTTCGGATTAATTTATGTATTAATGTAATAGGAAGAAATTGCATGTTAGATCAAATAGGAAGAAATTTATGTATTGCCTATTGGAACTCAATTGTCGTATATGCAATAGGAAGAAATTCCATGTTAGATCAATATATTTTTTCGGGTTAATTTCAATCAAATGCATAACATTGGCACTTCTTCACAAATATATCATTACGTTTAAAGAATTGCATGTGTACCACCAGAAACCTTTCTGTTTTTAACTTTTTTTTTTAAACTGAATTATTTTACCAAAATCGTCACACATTCATCATCAGTGTCTTTCGACGAATCCACCAAAACTGAACCATTTTAGCAAAACCTTAACACAGACGTCGTCCACAGAGCCAAATCGATGGTGTTCCAAACCGTCCCAAGGCAATGGTTGGTATTGTTGCCTGTTATAGGGCACATTTGCTTTGCTGGTGCCGATAAGGAGTTGTTGCGCCCTAACAGGTTGTGGCCGTAATGGATTGTATATCATGCTCCAATAACGCAAAATTATGTTTGATTCAAGGGACAGGAGAAATTGAAGAAATCCTGCAATTTCAGGTAAGTAATAAAAGCTGGATAAAATTAATCAAATGTGTCCTATGTAGAAAGAAACGAGGTTCTTGTTGGCCATTCTCCCTGCGATCAAGGTGGCATGAAGGTCGCAGAAAAGCAACAGACTGGTGAGGAAGTGTTTTAACACCCCGATGATGGTTCCATATATGCTCTCTACGCTAGCCCATATAAAGCCCCGTATTAGACCTGTGTGTCGCAAGATCTATTGGCTACATCCCCTTTCAACGGCAGTTGCCTGGACCCTGGAGGACACACAATTGCACGAATTTGATGCTCACGCCAACCATGCTCATTCGTGGCTCCTATTCCCCGACGTTTCTTCTCGCTATTCTGTCTAATGGCAGCGAAGCATCATGTTGAATTTGCATAAGATAGTAATGTACCTACATCTACCACAATGATTGATTGTGGATATCCCATGATTCCACCTTCGGCCAAGGCACTAGCTCTAAGAAGCTCACCACTTTTTAAATCAATTTTTCTGTTAGTGAGTTTTATTACCTTTACGTCTTTGTCTACTCGCCATGAAAGACCTTTTGATGGCACATCATCTGGGCAAGGAGTTTACCTCGTTTAAATAAGGAGCGCACTCACTACCACTATACGACTTTGAAGCATTTGAGTAGAGAAACATAACCAATATCGAATAAGTCCATTAGGATGCAAGATGACCAAACAACCAACCTTTCTGAAAGCAACTTTTATGTAAGGGGGTTGTCGAATGGGTTGCTTCCTCGAAAGGGGCTTGGTGGCAGGTATAGAAACAAGATAATAGATTCCATTGCGGCTAGGAGAGTTTACAGTAATGTTAATCATAACTGGATAGAGCACAAGACACTACTGGAAGACTATGAGACTTGTGACTGCTTGATTGTATTGAGTAACAGAGTAGACTTTGACAAATATGAAAAATACAAAGGTTCTAAATGATATGCATGTAATTTTTGAAACATTATGATAGATTTGTTAATAAGTGCAAATATTGAGTGTTTTAATGAAATTAACCCGTATATAAATCAAACATAAAATTCACTTACAATATGAATGCAGACTTTATAAGAAAGCACTAGTATGATTCCATTATGAGATAATGAATGATCAATGTAGATTAATCTAGAATACATTTGCAATATGAAATCAAGTATAAATAAATAATGATGAATATAATGAATTTGTATGTCAAATTCCTAGAATACTCGTTATATAATGATGAATTATATATATAAGTATGCTGCATAACAGATAAATATGTAATAATCATTAGGAAAGGGATTGGGAGGAGACTTATGGTAGTGTGCTGGAATAAGAGGGAGAGAGAAGATATATAATTTATATTTTTCTTATATAGGTAATTAGTTTTTAAAAAAATGGACACTTTCTTAATCGTGTCCACCACGTGTCCATGTCCAGGACGGCCACGGCTACCCGGGGAAGTGTCTGGGTTTCCTAGGTCCAAAGTTTCTACTTGAAGCTCTCGTAGGTCCTCATTCTAGGATCAACAATACAGAAACGATTGTATTTACAACCCCCCCCCCCCCCCCCACCACCACCACCACCACCACCACCACCACACACACAAAAATACTGATGGGGAGGTGAGACATAAGACATAACTTCCAGCAGTCAAATTGGATAAACTGTACAAGAAGCAACATGAATGGCTTACAATCTGTTACAACCAACGGTAGCCACATCAACCGTCTTTTTACATATCAATTACAAGTCATCATCAATCTTGTTCTCGCACAAATGCACAAGCTAGACGCCCATATCTGCACAATCTACAGGCTTACCCCGTTTAAGAATACAATAACTTACATCAGCACACAGCAATACACAAAGAATAGGAAACAGCATAAAAAAGGTTAGGCGGTTAGTCAAACTTGATCCTTGATCTTTATTTATGTTCCTATTTGGAGAAGGGAATTAAGAGACGTGCTGTTAAACTTCTGTGCAAGCCCTCGAACTACGAGAACTATCACATCTCGCATATGCCGTGTTTGCACCATTAGATCAACCTCATCATTGCTATCAACTACTATCCTAAAGCGATGCTGATCATTTCTAAATAGCTCCACCTGCATAAAAATAATATTAGCATAAGTTTATTTTGACAAGGACAGACATTCTGGGTTTTCGGAGTTTTCTGGAGTCGACAAGAAGAAATATTATACCAAAAAATGACAAAATGTTTGTGAATTCTATCGTCATAACATGACCTGTGACAAAGCTAGTTGAAACAGGAAAAGTATTCTGATTGTAATACAACGACGTGATACTAGCAGCATTTTAAACTCCTGTAGAAAATTTACTTCAAACGGCCAAAACGTGCAAGTAGTGTTGCAGGAAAGCTACAGGTTTAAGCAGAAAGCAAACATATGAATAGGCACGACTCGAATAGCAAATACAGCAACTACCCTGTAAACCAAACACATGACTGAGTTGGCATTCTAAGAATATAAACAATCAAACAATCAACAGAAACTGTAAGTGCATCTCATTTCATGTGTATATATAACAGAACCCTAGTAGCATACTTGTATATATATCACTTGGGTTCGACAAATGGAATGGAACAACCCTATGACTTGGGCTGATAGTGTTCTCCCTAATTACATTTACATGGTAGTAAAGAAGGTGCTCAGCTACAACATACTATGATCCCTTCGCGGGATCTCCAGTTATCTGTGCAGTAGATTAATGCAGTCAACTTTGGCTACAGAATGTAGTACCACACCACCAAGCCCCACGATATCTACAGTATTCATCTCCAAGCATAAGGTTGCCGCTGATTGCGAGCTTCAACTCACTGAAGCCGAGAGAGCTGACCAGCCCCAACGCAAGAAGACAACTAGCAAGCCCGATGTCCTCCCAGTAGTCTTGGATGAATAACAATCCAGCGGCCCTCCAGCAGACACCTATCAAGCCCCACAGTTTCTAGTCTTCATCTCCAAGCATAAGGTAGCCGCCAATTGAGGTCTTTAATCCCCTGAAGCCGATTAGATTTGACCAGCCCCGACGCAAGAAGACAACTAGCAAGCCCAATGCCCTCCCAGTAGTCTTAGACGAATAGCAATCCACCGGCTCTTCAACAGCTGTCCCAATGACAAGCAGCCAATCACTGACCTTCTCGGTGTTAATTGCTAATGTTTTTCCACACAATTACCCTTAATTTATATCTACAGCCCATGCTACTTACTGTAAGGTATCAAACGGCCTCCAGAAGGTCATGGTACCTTCTCTCTAACCGGCAAAAGGGTGTTGGTTCCCCCACCAGCAACGGTCCTCAGAGGCCTTCATATTACTCCATAGATCTTGTCAGTGACTTTACACTTACCCAACAAGGTCATCTTGGCTGCAGTGACCGTTATTTGCTTGTCTTGTTGCTTCCGCTGCTCCAGAAATATGAACCGTAAGCTTCCAATAGTACATATGCCTGCTGCTGCCATTCCCAAACTTCGGGCTTCTCATAATTATGAGGATCCGTGTAATGCGACAATTTTATCTTTGTGATTCACTTGTCGACCTATTAGCAGCCCTCCTCTATATCCAAGCTTGCCATCTACTATGCTTGCAAATAGTGACAGGAGACTGAGTACACAAGCCAACTGCCGGCAGTTGACTTTTTAGGAAGATTGTGAGATCTATCAAAAAGTAAGTAAAAAATTAATCGATATATTGATAAGAGACAACTCTGCTCTTATATCTAGGAAGGTTGAAGCTGCAGTGATTGCTCAACGGCCTGCACACAAATATATTGCACAAAAAGCTCAAAGGTGCCATCAACCATTTTGGGATTACGAGAGGCATTCTCTTCCCTTCTCCCATGCTGGTGGTGGAGGCCGAATGCCAGGAGGGTGGTAAATCAAGGCGGTAGTTGAGATTTGAACCCGGTCCCTTTGTTAGGAGATGTTGTGCTTGACCACTTGAGCAACTCCTTGTCGGTTCCATCAACCATTTTAGATGGGAATGAGTAGTAAAATTCTAGCCTGAAGGTCAAGGGTCGTGTGACCATTGGTGACCCTGCCGAAGGCATCTGATGTGACTACAGATTCCACCAGAAAATATACAGATAACAAACATCACTTCAAAGTTGTCAACTATTAGTAACCCCAAATTTTTTCTTTGTGACAATATGACACATTGAACAAGATAATAGGGTCAACTGCAGTAGCTACATGCATAACATACATGTGTCCAACAATATATGCAGTAGCTATATGCAAACATACTTCGATGCATGCCACCTCTCTGGAGTTCGTATTTTCCTTGGAAAACTTACATGCGTCTAACAATATTGGATCTCTCATGACATTTTTTCTTATACTGATGTCGAGGGATATGACCTCCTTTCTAGGACTACTAGTATGTCTTGGGACTTGCCAAACTGAACTAACCCACCCAGAATCCACTGTAGCTATTGACCAGTCAAGAACAAACACACAAGTGCAAAACTTTCACTATTTGCAGGAGACTCAAACCCTAACATGAAGGTACCTCAGATGAAACAATTACTTTCACCTTAAAACGAATTTATCATCCCAAATTCCTAATAGACACTAGATCTTAGATCTATTATAATACTTATACAATCTATGTATACCAGACATAAATCTCCGCATCTAAGACATAGATATACATAAAAACAAGATCACACTAATAGCTATGACAAATATATATTTCAAATCACCAATACAAATATTAAAACAATTCGTATATATTTATTATAGTTAGCTATTTCACTTCGAATTCGTATAAGAACTTTGTAACACACTATTATCAAAACATACAAAATATTCTTTGTCAAAATTAATATATTTTAGAAAAAAAAATACTTAAATGTGCTTGTTAATGTGATATTAGTAATTCATTAATGTCACCCTAAAAACTAATTGATCGATGTCCTAAGACATTAGTACACCTATAATTATGTATAAATTATCATTATTGGTTATAATCATGGTTATCAGAACCGAACCGGACCGACCAGTTGAACCGGTCACTCTACTAGGTCGGTTCTCTCCCCAAAGCCGGAAATGAAGTCTGACCAGCATCAAACCGGTGAACCGGCAAACCAGTCCGGTTTTAGCCCAACCTGCCAGTTCTCTGACTTTACAGGTAAATGTATTTTTGCTGCTAGTACTTGTTAATCAATAATGAATACAATATAAATGTTGGTATGTAAATGTCCACGAATAGAATAGTATTTGTTATTTGCCTATTTATCAAGTTATTGTGAGCAGTTGTGCTATTATTCATGTTTATAACTTTTGCAGGGATATTTTCCATGAGCATCAAAGTCATTTATATATTTTTAAACTATTGGTGACGTCATGCTGACGTCACTGGTTGAATCGGTCAGACCATTGGTTGAACTAGTGAACCGTGAACCAGACCCCTCACCGATTCGCTGACCGGTTCGAGTCTGACAACCTTGGTTATAATAAAGTAATTTTAGAACTATCCAAGATGGGACACCCCGGTGGTTCGCTCCTTGGTTTGTTACTAAGAGGGATCGGGTTTAAGTTCTAGCAACAACACAAATAGAATCGCCATTTTTTTTAGAAAAAAGGTAATTTTAGAATATTTTTTATAAAAAATATATGAAATGTGTGTTTAAATCTATAATACTTATGCCTAATATATACTGGTAGAGGCATATTGTAATTGCATGACATTTCGTAATATTTTCTATTCATTGTATTACATGCTAATGTGATGCATGTTTCATGTTGTTCGTCTGAGTTTACAATTCCTGTTTACCCAAAAGAGGAATTGTAAACATAAAAGAAAGAAAGGCACAATTGATTTATGCTACGTTCTGCTAATGATAGATTGAAAAATGAAAATTTAAAGACCATGTTAATTGGGGCAAAGGAGAAGGTGGGAATTGGGAGAGGCTGTGGGTAAATGGTTCCTTGCTCACATCATCCCAAAACATGTTGCAACTTGCAATTGAGCCCTATCTAACATACAGTTAATGTGGTAGGGGACTCTGGTAAGGACATCAAGTCGTTCACAACTTATGTACTTTTGAATATATATATTTTAGTAAAAGAAGAGCTAAACATGTGGATTGATGACCAAAAGATCATGTGGGCGTATGGGGTCACACTCATGTGTAACGGGTAGACCAATGGCAAAAGGAAACATATTTCAACTTTCTTGCACATTGGCGTAGATTGATTGTTTTCCTTAATTCTATTGATGCTTCTAGAGAGGTCAAAGAGTATAAATATATCAACAATCTTATAGAAAACATACTTGAAATGGGTTTGGGTTTACAATCTTGTGCAAGTTGTTACTGATAATGGTAGCAATTTCAAGGACGGGGAGAAGAATAATGACTATTGGACATAGTTGTTAAGGCGGTAAGACGCTAGGCGTTCCTGAGGGGGCGCCTATGGCACCCAGGCGTTTCTAGGCATTTTAATTTTTTATAAAAAAGATGGTTTTTTATGTTTACATTCATATTTTCATAAATGTAAATATAAAATAACGATATAATTACATAGTATTACATCGAATTTAGGCTAAATCACGCATTACCTAAACTAGAACTGATTGGCCCTAATTTGAACTCATTTGATCCAAATTTGATCTAATTTAACCTAGTTTACTCTAATTTGACCTAAACCAGACCTAATTTTGTATAGTATGATGTAATCAAATCCATTTTCCCTAAATATTTCATATATTGACTTAAATGAGACCAAATTTGGCCAAATCAGACCTACTCTTCGTAAGTTAGAACTATTTCCCCCAAAATCATACTTGTTTTCTCCATATTTCACCTAACGTGCCCAAATTTGACATGATTTGTCCTAAATGAAACCTGATTTTGCATATTATTACCCAATCAGATCTAACTTCCCCAAAGTTTTCCTATGTTGACCTAACAAGATCTAATTTGCCAAATCAGACTTGTTTTCCCTAACCTAATATGCTAAAATTCAACATAATTTGGCCTAAAATCAAAATCTAATTTTCCATAATATGACCTATGAAACCTAACTAGCTCTAATTACCCTATGTGATCTAAATGAGGCCTTGCATGGCCAGCTCAGACTTAATTTCCCCAAATTAGACCTGCTTCCGCCAAATCAGGCATGTTTTCCCCAAATCAGACCTAATTTTACCCTAATTTGACCTCGTTTGGGATAAATTGGACACATTCCAATGATAAAATGACTCAACTTGATCATATACACACCTAATTTATGCTAAATTAGCATCGAAGTGGCTTAATTTGGACCTAAAAGGCCTTAGGCGGCCACTTAGGTCATCTAGGGGATTGGACGGCCAGTTTGAGGCAACCTGCCTTAAGCCTAGGTGCCTAGGCGAGCACCTTGATAACTAATCTATTGGACACGTTGTGTGCTTCCCAATTCCCACTATATTGATCTCATTCTAAAAGACATGGGCAACCTTGATTACATTAAATTGTGAGAAATTTATTACAGGTGTTATGTAATCATTTAATTTTGTTGAATGCAACTAGAGGAGCATAGTACTATGGAGGAGATCTAGTCAGAACAGGGGTATCCAGATTATCTACTAATTACTTGGCTCTAGACTCATTGAAGTCCAAAAGAAATAACTTAGGAGGTTGTTTAATGGTGTAGAGTGGACCTCCATGGAGGAGCACAACAACCTGATTGGTAGAAGAATCAAATAACATATTGCATGTCGGTCTTTCAGGGACAAGGTCCAATAGCATAATGGATTTTATAGTAAAAGTCTTGCAGTTAGTAGACAATGATAAGTTTGCAACCATACCTTAGTAGACATGTAGAAAAAATGTGGAAATAAAGGCAACCGATGATAGTTCTTCAATCATCAATTTTAAGATGTATATCCACCTCCCACCTCTTGTTGAGGTCTATGCTTGAGTTCATCATGTTTATTTGGCCCATTAATGTTTGAAATCTTAGTCCAATAGGGTTTGTTGTGTGTCTTGCACGCACTTGTCTCTTGTCCTATATGTAAGAGTGTGGTTTGGCCATCTAATAAGAATAACAACAATTAAAGGGATTTTCCCATTATCTCATTTTTGAAATGGTATCTAAAGAGATATGTTATATTTACTAATTACATGTGCTCTTTGTGTTACTCATTACTTGTGTTATTTATCCCATATTGTCTAGCTGTGTTATTGTTGTATTCTATTGTCCTATAAAAGAGAAGGCATTGTACTCCTTTTTACTCACTTAATAGAAAAGACTCTATTCTCTATATGGTATCAGACGACTATGATCCCCCCTAAACCCCTCCACTCTAATGTCGGGCCCCCTCCTATCCGTTGTCGCCACCTTCCCCCCTCCCAACCTTGCTGCCTGCCGCCACCCACCCCTCCTTTCCTTCCCTACCCGCCACCCTTTCCTTCCCCTCCACCCCACATCTACCATCTTCCTCTTCTGTCGCCTCCATCTCCCCAACAGCCCGACACCACCCCCTTCCCCTACCCACACCGCCGCCACCCACCCTCAGCCGCCGACTCCTCTCTCCACCACAACAACCCACTGCCCCATCTCCCCCCTGCAGTCCTCATCTCCACTTCCCCATTTTCTCTCCACCATCTTTGTCCCTTGCCTCCACCATTCTGCTAATCCCTTCCATCTCCTTCCTCCTACGGCTTCCGATGTATTTTCCAGTATAGCATGTTGATGCTCAAAACGGGCTACGCCTCTCTTGCCTGCGCCTCATGGTGAAGTAGATCTCTCCCTATGATGGCGTAGGTCTATCTACAATCTATACCGCCCCTTGTTTGTGGGTTTCTGAGATCTGATGCGTCAGATCTACTGTTGTCTTATTCTGCCCCGTTGTGGGTTCTATCAGATCTATTGATTTCGACTGTTGTCTAATCGTGCACTCGGGCACTCCGACTCTTCCCTGTCTTCTGACTTCGGCAGTCTTCTAATATATGTTGTTGTTGTCTGCTCCGCCTACTGCTATGACCATTATGGCATCTATTGAGCCTCCTCGTTCTCTGTGTCACCACGATGAAACTTGATGGCTCCAACTATCACCTCTGGTCGACTTCTTTTATTCTATACGTGAGAGCGCAAGGTCGCTAATCACATATCACAACCGACCCTCAACCTGCTCCTGATGTCTCAGTAGATGAAAAAACCAAACAAGCTTATGCACAATGGAGTAAAGATGACTAGGGTGTTATGTCTTAGATTGTTAATAGCACTGAGCCGCAGATCAGTCAGTCCCTACTCTGCCTTCATGATGCCAAGGCCATGTGGGATCAACTTTCCCACGTCTACTCCCATCAGCAAAATCCCAAGAAGGTGTTCGAGATTTTCAAGAACCTAACAAAGAAGGAATTCTTGACTGATGCGTAAGCTGAAGATTACTACAATTAATGCTCTGCCCCTCTGGAATGAATACAAAATCTACCATCCTTTGTCTACTGATATCAAAGAAGCTCAGAGATAGCACAATGAACTCCTAACTCGTCCAGTTTCTTATCGGGCTCCCTTCCTCATTTTCTGGAGTGGTTGACAAAATCCTCTCTAGTGCTCCTCTGCCTACACATAGAGATGTGCTTAAACGTGTTCAAGGATTACCATCTATGACTTTTATTCCTGCTATTGAACACCCTACTCGTGTTGTATGTTCTGTTCATATTGGTCATGACCGTGGACATGGCCTTAGTGGACGTCACCCTCCTACCTCAGGTTGAACTTCTTCAACTACACAAGGTCGCGGTCAGCCCATTGGCCCTCGCTTCTACAACTTCTGTGGCCGTGACAACCATAATGAAGACTGGTGTTGGATCAAACATGGCAAGCTTGCTTGGGCTAATCAAGTCACCGCTGATACGGGTGAGGATTATGTTGCTACTGACCACCTCCCTGCTCAACCCTCTGGTGACCGGCTCCAGTCCAAGTTTGAGAAGTTGTTCCAAGAGCGCATGTCCAGTCTACCCTCTGCTTCAGAGGTCGGTTCGTCTGCCTTGCTTGCTGCTCCATCTATTGGTAAAAATAAATGGTGCATTGACTTTGGTGCTTCGGTCCATATGGCCGGTAACTCCCAATTTATTTTCTTCTCTAACAAGATCCACATGTCTTCCTCGGTGATGGTAGATGATGGCTCTCAAACGGTTGTCCACGGCATTAGGACAATTCCTTTATTCAAAATATGCATCTGCAATCTGTCTTATATGTTCCAAGATTTCCTGTTAATTTTCTTTCTATTAGTAAAACTGTGATGAGCCTTCAATGCTCCATTACATTTGAGTATTTTACCCTTCGGGTTGTGTTTTTCGGGATCTCAGCACAAAGACAATGATTGGTTTTGGGCATGAGAGACCAGATGGGCTCTACTACCTGGATGGACCGAAATCAGTAACTGCTATGCTTTCAAATTCTGTGACTGGGATTCAGTAGCACTACCGTCTTAGCCACCCATCAGCTTCTAAGTTGAAACATTTATTTCCTGCTTTAGCTGATAAGACTTTTTTCCTGTGAATCTTGCCAATATGGCAAACAAACCCGATATGTGTTTCCTGCAAAGAAGGAAATTGGTTCTAAATGCATTTTATATTGTTCATGCGGACATATGGGGTCCCTGTTTTATAGCAAGTCATTCTGTAGTTAAATATTTATGACATTTATTGACGAATTTTATCGAGCTACATGGCTATTTTTACTTAAAGATCGCAACACTATTATGGACACCATCACCACCTTTTTCTTTGAGATTCAAACTCAATTCAATAAACCCATTAAAATCTTTTGCACTGACAATGCCCTTGAATTTATGCAAAAATATATCACCTTCTTTTGTTCATCCTGTGGGACGATCCATCAAACATCATGCCCCTATACCCCACAACAAAATGGAGTTGTTGAAAGGAAAAACGGACATCTTCTAAAGGCACACATTCTTCTTATTATCATGTTCCTCAACGGTTTTAGCCAGAGGTTGTTTCTACGGCTTGCTATCTTATCAATCGTATGTCATCCTCTGTTTTGCAAAACCAAATTCTGTACAACATTCTCTTTCCTGATGCCAACTTTTTTCTATTCCGCCGCACATCTTTGGATGCACTTGTTTTATTAAATACCTTTGCCCAGGGATGACAAAACTTGATCCTCGCTCAACAAAATGCATTTTTTTGGGATATTCCCGAACACAAAAAGGATATTGTTGTTTTGATCCCATTGTGTGTCACTGGCATGTTAGTGTGGATGTGGTCTTCATTGATCATTTGCCATTCTATTCTGATAAAGGGGCTTTCTTATCCTGTGATATTTTGGCACCTACTCTATTACCTGACATTGTGGATATTTATCTACCCTTTGAGTTGGCACTTGAGAACGCCCATTAGAAGTCTATAAGAGAAGACCCAAGCAGACTATCCCCTCCATGGCCCCTCAACAACTAAATACTCCTTTGGCGGAAGATCACAACACAACTTAGATACATTCTGACTTGCATCTTCTAATTAGCCTTCGGAAAGGTGTCCACTCCTGTACTCAACATTTGATTAATCATTTCTACTCCTCTACTAATCTGGGTGCTAGCTTTGCTTGCTATACTGCTGCAATTTCTGTTGTATCTATTCTAAACAATGCTACAGAGGCACTTCAAATCCTTGCCTGATGCCAAGTAATGGAAGTTGAAATGCAGGCACTTTCTGATCGCAAGACATGGGAGCTTGTGGATCGCCCTTCTGACTGTCCTACAGTTGGGTGCCGATGGGTCTTCACCATCAAATATCAACCTGATGGCACGATTAAACGCTTGAGAGCACGCCTGGTGGCAAAAGAATATACTCAAACTTACGGTGTAGACTATTTTGAGACTTTTTCTCCAGTAGCTCGTCTCAATTTTGTTCATGTCCTCATTTCTGTTGTTGACAACAAAGATTGGCCTTTATTTCAACTGAATATCAAGAACGCCTTTCTTTATGGCGACTTGTAGGAAGAAGTTTACATGGAGCAACCATGTGGTTTTTTTGCTCAGAGGGAGTATTCTTCGTGTGTTTTCATATTGCGGGAAGCAATTTATGGCCTAAAACAAAAGCCCTCGTGCCTAATTTGAAAAAATCAGTCAGATTCTCATAAATTTGGCTTTCATCGTTCTCATTCCAATCATTTATCAAGATAACTTCGACTGGTGTGGTCATTCTTATTGTCTATGTAGATGACATAACATTATCTGGCAGTGACACCTCTGGCATTTAGGTTACAGAAACATATCTAGAACAACACTTTGTCACCAAGGATCTTGGTAAACTAATATATTTCTTAGGCATTGAAGTATCTAGATCATTTGCAAGAATATGTCCCTCCCAACGCAAATATGTTCTAGATCTATTGCAAGAAACAGGTATGCTTGGATGCAAGCCAACCAACACTCCTCTAGACCCAAACACTGATTGGAACGATGAATCTTCCCCACCTTATTTTGATAACCACCAATTCAGGTGATTGGTTGGTAAGCTCATTTATCTTACTGTCACGAGAGATGATCTTACCGTTGTTCTCGGGTTTGTAAGCAAGTACTTTGATAAACCTCGACAATGTCACTGGGATGTTGTCTGTCACATTCTGAGATATCTTAAAAGCTCTCCAGGAAAAGGTCTATTGTGCATGAAACATGGCCATTGCAATCTTTCTGGTTTTTCAAACTCTAATTATGTTGGGAGTAAATGTGATCGCAAATCTACATCCGAATACTGCACCTTTGTGGGGGGGGGGGGGCAACCTAGTTACATGCAAATAACGAGGTATCCGATTTCGATGTCGTTTCGACAGCATAGAAATCGAATTTTTTTGAAATTTCGATGAGAATTTCGATAGATGCGACCGTGCCCATTTCGACGCCAAAATGAGCGAATTAATTTATGAAATTTTGCAGGTGTGATCTCTACACCTAAATGCATCGTTTTATGCAATAAAATTTGATATGGATATAGGTGGGGGTCCTTGATGTCAGAGATAAATGAACTTTACTGTTTCTTAGAAAAATTTCAAAACTGGGCAAAAAAATTCGCTGATTTTGACATGGTGGTACAGCCGCATGATTTCGTAGCAGATGGCGTAGAAATCGAAATTTCGAGCGAAATTTCGCCGAATTCGTGGAAACTTCATTCCTTGGTTACATGGCATAGAAAAAAACAAACAGTGGTAGCCAGATCAAGTGCAAAGGCAGAATATCATGCTATGGCTCATACTGCATGCGAACTTCTATGGGTTTAAAGCCTTCTCAAAGAATTTGATTTATTTGATTCCAGTCTGATTTAGATGTTGTGACAAAAAAGCTTCTATTTTTACTGCGAGCAACCCTACCTTTCATGAGCATACAAAGCATATCGAGGTAGGTTGTCACTTTATTCGGGAATCTGTTCTTTCTGCCGCATTTGTACTCCACATCTCAGTAATGAAAAGCAAGTGGCATACATCTTCACCAAGATTCTACCTAAAGCTTGACTCAAGACTCTAGTAAACAAGTTGGACATGTTCGACATCTATGCTCCAACTTGAGGGGAAGTAAAGAGATATGTTATATTTACTAATTACTTGTGCTCTTCGTGTTACTTGTTACTTCATACTTCATGATTGTTGTGAGGAGGAGAATAAGGGAAGAGATGAAGTAGGAGAGGAAGAAAGAGACAATTTGTTATTTTTTAACATATCATGGACCTACTCATTGGACGCGTGGATCATCTTGTTCATTTCGTATATTGGAGATGAGATGTTATTTACTATTATCTCTCTCTCTCTCTCATTATATATATATATATATATATATATATATATATATATATATATATATTAAAATTTTAAATTTTGTACCAAAATATGAGGGCTATGTGAAGCTTTCACATAGGTTAACGACTGAAGAGAATTTTTGAGCTACTAAATAAGTATGTATGATTCATATAGCTAGTCACCTCATGCCTTGTTTGAGAAATAGTCATGCTAACATATTTTGTGCAAAGACATGGGCACTTCACTGTTGTTTCGTCTATAGAGTAGTTGAGGCTGATGCAAATCCCTAGTTGTTTATGTAGGTATACTTCTTTTTTAATATATAAAGAGGGGTCCAGCCTTATCGCAGATTTGGAGAAGGTTGTTGCTTTTTTACCCGTAGTAGTGCTCCAAGGGGCTCGCGTGCAACGTGCTGCTAGCAAATTGAGGCTTACTAGTTGGGATAATTGATAAGTGTCTATGTAGAGATAGTGTTATCACGATTAAGACGAAAAATCACGATTAAGACGAAAATTGAGTCTACTTCAGAAATTCTTGGGTTGTCACTACTACGTTGAACAACTTTGATGACTAAATAAACTTTAGCTAATGAAGTTGAAAGATATGCTCAAGTCTATTCTTTCTCAGAGGATATGTCTTTGATGGATTAGCTGAGGCTTACTAGTTGGGATAATTGATAAGTGTCTATGTAGAGATAGTGTTATCACGATTAAGACGAAAAATCACGATTAAGACGAAAATTGAGTCTACTTCAGAAATTCTTGGGTTGTCACTACTACGTTGAACAACTTTGATGACTAAATAAACTTTAGCTAATGAAGTTGAAAGATATGCTCAAGTCTATTCTTTCTCAGAGGATATATGCCTTTGATGGATTAGCTGAGGTTTACTTTCTTGAGACAATGTTCATCAGTACCATTGAGATACTTGAGAATCTTAACACCAAACTAAGAGCTAACAGTCTAGCATTGTGAACTACTTCTATATCCCAGTCAGTATAGGAATAATGGGGGTGTCTATATATTCGAATATTGGTAGACATATTGATATGTTTAACTTTCTAGTTCTGTTATCGAGTAATGGACTCATAAAACTAGATGTCTGATTTGACGTTCCATTCGATAGTCACAAAACATAACTTTGGATATTTACAGCCTTGATGATTTCAACGCCATAATGAGCAAATTAAATTGTAAAAATTACCAAGATGGTCTAAACACCAAGATACACTTACATATGCAATAATATTTCATTGGATATGTGGGTGGGGTCTCGCGCTTTTGCAAGTTGAGGAAGCTGAAATTTTTTACATTCATTTCAATGACAATTCTGATGGCATTCACTCATCCATGTAGCGAACTAGCGATAGACTGTTACAAACCCACAAGTTACAACTTAGAACTTAAAACAACAAATGAAGTTTTGATGAAACCGGTGAATATCGCCACAAATTTTGATTTCAGTGGCATTTTCTACTGACAAATGCGACTGTTGATTTCAATGTGATATGCTTTTATCAAAATTTCGATGGAAACTTTGGAAATTTTGACGATTTTTGATGAACTTCTCCAATTTCAATGGATCTCGACGTTTTTTATGCACAACTCAAAAATTTCGAAAATTGCAAATCTTGGTGTTATTGTTGTTGTTTGAAGAGGGGAAAAGGGGAATTAGGATGAAATTGCCATTTAGTACTCATATCAGTATATAATTATAGCATATTACAATAGCATGCATTCCCTAATATTTGTTATTCAATGTATTTAATACTAATGCAATGCATGCTTTATGTTGTTTTTAATTCAGGAATTAAATGTCTAATTTTGTCGTGTCCGATGGTCTAGTCAGAAACAGAATTTTTTCAAAATTTCAACCGAAATTTTGATATTTACGGCCCTAACGATTTTGACAACCAAACAAGCGAATTAAATCATGAAAAATTACCAGGATGGTCTAAACGCCGAGATCTACTCAAATATACAATAATATTTCATATTGGATATGTGGGAGGGGGGTCTCCCGCATTTGTAAGTGAAGGAAGTTGAACAATTTTGACAGAATTTTGTTAGCTATTTCGATAGAAAAATGATGGAATTAAGTTATGAAATTCAGCAAACACAATGTCTAGATATAAACACACTAGATCCTATAATAAATTAATATGTTTAGAGGTTAGGGTGGGATCCATGTCTTAATGAGTAGTGCACACATGAACAGAAATGTCAAGTCTGCTAGACAATTAGACTGTTAAAAACTTCAAGTTATAGCTTTGAATTTAAAACTTACAGTTACAAGTACGAGCTACAACTTGTATAAGTCGTGTGTTAGCTCTTAACTAGGTTACACTGGATATTACATATATCCAAGAAAGAACTTTGTTATTTTCGGAGTATTTTTCCATATCTCTATAGAAGAGTGTAGAAATTGATGAAGGTGATGTATAGATGGTTTAGGGATCATATTAATAAGTCTCCAAATTTTACAAAAAAATTGGCGATTTTTTATGATTTTATAGGCTCCCGAGTGTTCACCACGATTATTACGTCGGTCTCTGATTTTTTGCAACTTTTCACGCATTTTCCCGCTTTTTCCCGATTTATACGATTTTTCATGATTCTTCATGACATTTTAAGTTTTTCACGATTTTTCTCTATTAAGTCGTTTGCTCTTTTTTACCAAACCATGTACACTGAACTCCTGATATATATTAAACCTCCAACCCCCCCACTCTCATGACAATCCATTGTTATTGTTCAACTGTTCTTTAATTCTTTTCTTACTTTTTTCACTCAATAAGATTGTATGTCTAGTGACCTTAATAGTTACATTTGTATCTGATATGTGTGTGTGTATGTATATGCCGACAAGGAGTGGCTCAAATGGTCAAGCACGATGTCCCCTAACAAAGGAACTCAGGTTCAAATCTCAACTGCCACCTTGGTTTACCACCCTCCTAGATGTTCAGCCTCCATCACGGGCATGGGAGAGGGGGAGAGAATGCCTCTCTTAATCCCATATGTATACATGTATATATATGTATATATACATATTTTCTATGTATATGTGTATATATATATATGTATATATAAGTATATATATGTATATATATGTATATTACATACCCGACTTATTCCCAATTATTTCCGAATAGTTGACCGAACTTTGACCAAAATAGATCGATTTTTTCACAATTTTTTTCATTTTTTCCGAAAATTTGACTTTTTCTAGCTAGCCAAAAAAGTTGTCGAATCCTGAATTTGTCACTATGCTAGGGATAGGGGAAACATACCTTAGAATGAAGAAATATAGCCTTTAGAAGCAACAAATTCAAAAAAAAATTGCCAAAATACCCAAGATGTAGTATTAGTAGTCTTAGGAAAAAATTTCTCAAAATTTATGTTGTGTTCTCGTACCATTTCGTGAAATTACGGCCACCGGGCTTTTTCGTGCAAAATTTCACCATGTTTGGCAAAATTTAGAACCAATGGTAAAATTTTTTGCAAAATTACATCCCATTCCCTGCTTTTGTGCGATTCGCATGTCTGATAGTTAGTTTCGATGCCTGATTGCAAAAAAAAAAATTGGAGCAAAATTTTGCAATTTCAATCAAAATTTTATTCCACGGTTCTTGGGTGTGGACGCCATTTATTAGAGTGGTGGTTCATCAAACAATGAGGGTGCTGGATAGCCAACCACATCAAAAAATTATGAGTTTTCTCGGAAACATTACACTATTGTTCCTAGGGCTAATGAAATGGTCGACTGTTGAGTCAATATCAACAACAAATAGTTCACCCAAGTAAAATATGTGAGGGAATGCCTTACATATCCTATATGTGATACTATAGCACGATAAGTACTTGCATGCATAAACCTCATGTTTGCAAAATTAAATAACCTATTTCATACATTTTGTCACCAAAATCCTAAGTAGTTTCGTTAGCTTCCACATGAAGGAACCCCCACAACTACCCCCATATAAAATTTTATTGCATAAAATGATGCATTTAGGTGTAGAAATCATGCTTGAAAATTTCCATGGCTTAATTCGTCCATTTTGGCGTCGAAAAGGGCACAGTTGCAATAATCAAAATTCATATCAAAATTTTCATCGATTTCCATTTCCACACTGTCAAGACAACATCAAAACCGATACCTCACTCCTTGCTTAAAACTTCCAATTGCAAGTTACAAACTTACAAATTACGACTTGTAAAATAACAAGATATCCAAATAAAATTGCCAAAATACCCAAGATGTAGCAGAAGAAGCCCTAGGAACAACATTTCCAGAAATGCAAATTGTGTTACGTACCAATTGGTGAAATTACGGCCAAACTGGGCTTGTTTTCACAAAATTCCTCCTATTTTGCAATATTTCACAACTAGGTGCAAAGTTCTCGCGAAATCACATCCCATATTCACTGTGTTTTTGTGTTTTGATATCTGATACGGCATTTCAGTGTCAGATTGGAAAAAGCTTGGAAACTCAATTGAAATTTCACAATTTCAATCAAAATTCTGTTCCATGAATGGACTCTCCTTGTTATGCCCATTCGCATATAGTCATACACATTGTAGGATATCTGATGGGAGCACCAGGCCGCATTTCATTTCACAAGTCATAGTAGTTTCAAAAATTACAGATTCAGAGATGTGGATTGGTTGAAATTAGTTGCAGATCAACAAAATGTTACATATTTATTAGGGTGATGTGATATTTTAGGAGGGTAAGTAAGAAGCAACATGCAGTAGCACGGTCAATTGTCGAATAATTAGTATCAGCAATCTTTCAAGGTGGTCAATGTATCAGAAAGCGGGAAGCGGGAGATTGACCACCTTGAAATCATACATATCAGCACCTAAAAAATATATTTATAAGGAACTTCTATACATATCTAATCAGCAAATCAGTAATTAACTAAGTATTCATCAATACTTACTATTAATCAGTATCTCTAATCACAAAAATCAGCAAGCAGATCAGTAATTGTAAATAACAAACTATGAATTGTTGAATTAAAGTAATCGCTAAAGTAATACTAACCAGTAGTACCAATCATTAATCACTGAAAGCAGCAAGGAAATCAGTAAAAATAATCATGCATTACTAGTATAATAGAGCAATAGGATATTTACTTAGATGCATTACAGCAGTACCCAATTATTACAGCTTACACACAAAGTATGCATTCTAAATTAGGACTAGCTATATCATAGAACATTTAATGTATACAAGTTTCATATATTATAGTCAACACTACTTGGACTATGTAATTAATTAATGTTAGATGCTTACATTAGGATTTTTAAACAAAAGCAGGAAAAAAGTGGGAAAAAGCGGGTGAGGCGGGCAAAAAGCGGCCGATTATGTTCAAAACGATTAAGCGGGCGCTTAGGGGCTAAATTAGGCGGATGAGGGTCACGGGCGCTTAAGCGGCCAGTCTGGCCGTTTTTTAATTCATTGGGAAACAGGGATTCAAATTGACCTTATCCACCGCCACAAGCGCACCCCACAAATAAGCCTAATCCGCCAGGTCTGCCACGCGGTGGATTAACCAACAGAGGCGAGGAGAGCAATTCGCAAGTCATAGTGGGCCCACTTCACAATCACACTCGGACTTGAAGCAGTTGCATTTCCTGCAACCCTGAATTGACATCCTCATTCCCTGGTCCCATGACAACTATATCTACCCCATATCACCCCATTACACTTCTCCCATATTACTCTCATGAAGCCACAGAACAGATCTACTCTACTTCAAACTCCTAATCTTGCTCTCTCTCTAGAGGATCTTTCCTCAAGAAAATAATTTTTGATAAGCCAAGAGTTACAAAATTGGTAAGAAGGTACAATCGGGGCCTCTAAAACTAGTTAATCAAACTTCTTTACCTTCTCTTAACTTGATTTAGATTTCAATGTTCTAATCTTATACAATTATTTGTTAAAGAATTAACTTCATTTGTTATAACCTCATTTTCATATAGTTTTATACTTGTTTAATTTTAAATAGTGAAACAATAAGTGCTTTATATGCCTTGTTTGTAAAGGTATGGATTTGATTTGCAAAATCACCATTGCAAGGATTTTCACGGTTCTACAGTCTTCCAGTAAACCAATGATAGATATGGGGAAAAGAAAGAAAGAAAATCAAAATAATAAATGTGTTTCCAAGAATAATAGATGATTGTTGTTTTACATGAGGGATTATGTGAAATTTTCCTAGAAAAGTGGTGTTAAAGACCACTAATGGTTTGGTTTCGTTTTTGCATGGTTCCTAATGAGAAAAGTAATCAAAATAAAGGATATGGAAAAGATAGAAAGAGAAAAGGATTAATTTGATACCTTAAATAATGATAAAGGAGAAAACTTGGAGATTAAGAAAAGAATCTTTTATTTTTTATTTTCGGTGATTCGGTCTCAAACCTCGCCCACACTTAGATAAAGTCATTAAAACCTTTCCTTCAAAATTTGGGATTAAAAGAATAAAAGGAGAGAGATGGATTTTTCTAGAAATCCTAAAGTGTATGAATTAATAGCCATATACATTAAATGTCACGATTATAATTGAATTAGGAATCAAGGGCCCGACCCCTTTGATTCTCACATGTGATAGTGACCGTCAGATCAAGATCTGGAGCTCGGCACCTTGTCACCTACCCCGCGTCAGATTGGGAAAGAGACCTATACACACGAGGAAACAACTCCTCAATCCACCCTCTCTGATCCACCTCAGCACAAGATAATTGCATCTTTGGGTTTGTCTCGAGAAATCAAAGTGGAAACCCTATTAATTTCATACAAAGATACGGCTTGTGGAACAAACGAGAACCCTCGCAGGCCTTCCCTTCTCAATTGGAATTCGAAAACCATAAATCACACCTCCTCCCTATATAAATCACCCCCTGGGTGTTCGCCTAAGGCCCTAGAGCGCAAGTGGCTACTCCCTGACTCGTGAATCTCTCTCTCTCTCTCACAATTCATTTTCCTCCGGTGAGCATCTTCGCCGCAACATTGTCATGTGCTAGTTCGGAAGGCAAGGAAGAGGGGTGGGCGGTGAACCGTGAGATAAAGATCCATCATGGACCAGCAAGAGGGATCAACGGCCAGAGTTGCACCGCGGTTCAGGATAGAGTAAGTGGGCGTGATCAACCCTAGTTGTGTGATCCCCGCCTCAGTCAATGAAGACCCGCGATCCGGCGGCCGATGTATTTTCAAAGAAAAGATAATTCCCGCCTCTCTGATCAAAAAAATCAAGAAAATAGCTACAACTTACAAAATTCACTAAAAACCATCCTTTGGTCAAAATATGCAAACAAGTGGTGCTTTTTTATCAGAAAAATGCAAGGAATTCATAAAAATGATTTCAAGACCTAATTTTGTCTCGAATTCTAAAAGTGCCTACAAGTTAGTAACTTTAATGTGTTTAATGTATAAAAACCCTAATTTCTCGGTTTTGATGATGTTAATATGTTTAATTGATCTTAATAGTCAAAGATTGATCTATTTGGATAAAAATGGTATCTTGGATCTAATTGAGTTTAATAATTCATAAGTTGACAAATTAAGGTTTTCTTGAGTTAAAAATGCATATGATGAAAAAATTAGGGTTTGTAAGCCAAAAAGGCATTAAAAATGATAATTAGGGTTTGGGAAGACAAAACCCTAATGTGACCCCAAAACCCTAACTTAAACCTCAGGTCAGTATTAATGTGAATTTATGAACAAAATAATAATACATAGGTATTATGCTTTATTTTCAGGATAGTTGCTTGATTGGTTGCTTTTGTTGCCTTTTACTTGGACATCAAGTTACTCCTTAGAAAGGTATGTGGATACGTTTATGACTACTCAACTTAACCGACTTCTGTGGTTTTCTTAAGGTTTTTCCAAATGAATTGCAAATTAACTGCTTGCTTGTTTATTTACTTCCAGCAATCTATAAAGTCCATATGAGTATCACAATATATAGAAATAACTTGCTCAAGCCCAAGATATTACCTCTGAATAAATGCATGCATGGTAATTATAGAAAGCACCCCCAGTGAGTGGGTTGCCTAATAAATACTCCCAAAGAGTATGATATCATTACCACCCCCAGTGAGTGGGTCTAGATGGAAATCACCCCCAGTGAGTGGGTAGACTAAAGTAATACTCCCAGAGAGTATGGTAATATTGGGTGCCCCCAGTGAGTGGGTATGCCATAGAGATTAAGGGCTTAGAAGTTAAGAAATCAAAATGTGTTTTGATTATTTTGTTAATTGCAAATATGGCTGATTATGTTGTTACTCATACATGTGCATATTGTGTTTCCCCGACATACGGGTATAGAAATATATTGATCGTTGTTTTTTTTCACGGTGTTTTAGGTTAAACTCTTGTTAACTCGAAAGATGGACTGGCAAGAAGATGACACCAAGAAGGAAAGTTAAGAGGATGATAGATAGAATTTCTTTCTGTTGCAAAAATTAGATTGACATTTCATGTAACTCCCTTGAGGAGAACTTATCTTGTTATCAAACTCTTTTCCAAATAATGAAATGTATTGATTATCATGGGTTACTTGTTAATACTAATCCCGGAATTATGATTATGGCCCTTGCCCTCTCGGTCCTTCTTTTTAGGGGATAACAGGGGGAGGGGGTCATAACATGGTTCGTTCTAGTTGATTCTAATTTTGTATTCTTGCTGATTGCTAGATATTTGTTCTCTTGTCGATCTAATTCTCTGAAGCATATCTAGTTGATCTATCTATTATTAACTGCTAGACACTACACTCTTTCAGTTGTTTTATTCTCATGTTTGGTTTCTAGTTGATCCTATCTACAAATTGTGTGAGAAAACTTATTGTGAGATTGATCATTCAATTGAGGATATAATGTAACTATCTTGTTCAAATCATAATGTTTTGATTAAATCTTTGTTTTATGAAATTTTCCATAGCTTCCACTCAAATTGTTTCTTTCACAGTTCACACCCATCTAATTTCATGTGAATCACTAGGGATGGACCTCTATTGTGGGACATCTTGAGGAGATTGGGATCTTAACTCATACTAACATGTCATATGCCAAAAATTGTTTTCTAAACCAAACAAAATATGTGCAATAACAATTCACATCAGGCAGAGTCAGGGAGCCTCACACCTTCCCCAATTGTAGCAGGGTTGCTTTACCCAATCATTTGGCGATGCTTTCATCTGATATGCCCTTGGGTGGAGTCAAATCAGCCTTCTCCTGTTTTCCCGCTGCTTTAGAATGTAAATTTATAATTTTCTTTCTTTTCCTTTAAAAATATGATGGCGACTCATCGATCCTTATCTTGTTTTTTACATTTGATGCCTTTCATTTTACACCAACTGTGGAAATCAAATCCAATCACACATGTTATCACAGGTAAAACATCTTCTCTATAATTATGTACAAAAAAAATGTGTTCAAGTCACTCCTAAACACAATTGAAAGGTACAACTTTAGCATCAACATCCAAGCCTCAATTTCAAGCATGTTGGTGTACGACTTATGATCCAACCTTAGGGGCATTGTTTTCATAGATGAGGATTTTATAGTCCAAATAGCTTACCTATAAACATGTAACAGGGATTTATATTAATAATGCATGATACTAGTGACTTGGGTTGGTCGCTTTCTCTCTAAACATGTACAAACACGTGTCCATGTCACTCGAGAACACAATCCATAGAAATATACACCACTACTGACTTGAGTTGGTAGCTTTCTCTCTAAACATGTACATAACCATGTGTCCATGTCACTCGAGAACACAACCCAAAGGTAACAAACTAGTATCAATATTCAACACTCAATCTCAAACACGTCAAGCTCACTGTATGATAGAGAACTATTATGAATAAAAACCTATGACCTTGGCCTGAAAGGCAGAAAACCTTTTCCACGTGAAAAGGAAATGTAACATACTCCAAAACACTTATCGAAAGGTATAGAATGCAAGACCATATATTAGCTACTATAGAGTTCTAATAATTAAATTTAAACGCAGACCAAAATTATAAAAAAACTCAACATGAACGTACATGGAAAGGAGGGGCATATGTTCCTCGGATTTCTGTGGCAGGAAAAGATGTTTTTGACCCAGGTTTAATTACTTTAATTCGCTTTCGATTGACCTCTAAAATTCTCCTCTCGAGATTCCCAACTCCTGGAACCTGTTAAAGAATTTTTGCAGAGATGAAAATAAGATATGACATTTCCTGCAATTTTGACTGTAATCTAAATGTAATGACAAATCATAGGGAATGATAATTACTTTCTTCTGTGACTGATCCTTATCACACAGTACCTGATGACATTGGAAATGTTTAATTTTGATAATCAAAAGTGTAAAATAAAGAACCAATGGAAAACTAAAGAAGACAGTAAACAGTAAATATTGTTTCTTTGGGGTTGGAGGAGATATATATCTGAAAGTTGTAAGCCAAAATAATTACCTCAAACTTTACAGAGCCAAGATCAACCTGCTGCTTAACTTCTCTATAAACATCCGGCTCTGGGATAAGAAAAGGCAACAATCAGATATTGTATTATCAAATACTGCTTATGTATTTTTGTAATGATGATAATACAACGAAATGTGTGTGAATATGGAAAACAAATTTCTATAGGTAGTGGTGAAGCTAAAGTACAAACCATATTAACAAAAAAAAAACCCTTCCATATTCTTTGAGGAGAACAATGAATCGTGAATCCTTAATCCGTAGTACACCCAAAATCATTGCTAGTACAAATTAATGTTTTAAGTTGAGCCAAAACTACATCATACTACTATCATCCTGAGAGGTAATGCGCAAGGGTACTTTGGGGGTCCTTACATCACTCTTAAATATAGGGAACGCTTACTAATAGCTAAAATAGGTGTTGGGAGTGTTTAGGACGAGTTTAGTGGGAAACTAGTCGAACAGCTAATTGTGCACTTAACAGATTTTTCTGCAGAACTGCGCTCAGTCAAACTGTAATCCGTCCGAGATGCATCTCGGTAACATTATAATTTATTTAATTTGATCTTGAACTACATAGAACCAAAAAGAGCAACAAGTAGAATTACAACTGAAAGTTGGTGATTGAATGGATATAAAATAAGCTTTCTGATCTAAACAAACTGTAGATAGAATTTGGTTCAGTAGCATTTTTTAGTTCTACAAAAGAAATGCAGAGGCGCAAAGTATTGCTCAAGAACCATAATTTGCCAGATTTTCCAATTTACTTGGTTGCAACATAATTTCATTGCTGCCACATTTTGAAGTAAAGCTCAAGATGTTCTAGAACCATCCGGACTAGAACCCAATATAAGGATTCTTATCATACAAATAATTTTTTTAATGTAGATGTTAGTTAGCATATCTCCTTCACACTTTTGCTGCCTGCTTATTTGGAAATCCCAGTTCATCTGGTCATGTATCTTTATTCCCCCCCCCCCACCCCCCGACATCAAACAAAATGTATTAACCCTTGGGATAAATTTTACTACCATGGATGTTGAAATGGAAAAACCACCCTACTATCCATCCCCGAAATTACTCTTGTGCCATCCATCCACTAACTATGGGTATCCAAAAACAGTGGACGTGCTCTGGTTTTGATGAGAAAACTTAACCAAACTTTTGGTATGGTTGGCATGGATAACCAACTTATTTCACTCATTATGCTTGCCATAAGTAATTTAATTTTCATGTGAATACATTACGCTAAGGTATAGTAGCGTCTTGAATTGGTTGCAGATCAAGGGTTGTGGAAGTACACAGCCCGTGTCACGCACGCCAGCAGGTTCATGTCATTGAGGACGGTGAAGCTGCTGTCAGAGAAACAGTACTATGTCAGGCGGACGGTCGCGGGGAATTAGGATGACCAGAAGAAACAGCACTTGAAGGACCTCTCCATCACCAGGGAGCTTCTCATGCTTTGCAAGGTTGACCTTCTAGAGTCTGGACTATTATGGCCTCCACGTGGCAATGAAAGGGCGTCAGAGTGTGTTCCATGTGTCTCGGATCACAGACGACCCAATGGACACAGGCATGAGCAACTGGTCGAGCCAACCGTGGAGGCACTAAGAACGTGATCAACGCAGCCTCCTACACCGGCTCCCATCGCGTGATCTTCACCACCTTCATTGTCGCCATATATATGGAATCAACCCAATCCCCGGACTCCATTGTTGACGACTCATGGTGGTTCAACCTTGACTTCTGCAAGTCAACCCACAACCATGGTTTTAAAAAACCCGCCTTTAGGCTTAAGAGGCTGCCTCCAGTATGTCACGAGGCTTAAGCCTCAGTCTGCCAGTGAGAGGCGTGCGCCTCGGTTTCTGCGAGGCATTAGAGGCGTTGAGGCGTTTGTGAGGCGTAAGCCTCAGACTCTGTATCTAAAAAAAGGCTGTATTATCCTATTTTGGGCTTTATAGAGGCTAAATTAACCCAAAATTGTATGTATATAGATATATGTATGTGCATATCTATATATGTGTATGTTTGTATGTTAACAACTATGGATATTTTACTACTTTTATCATTATATGCTGCATGTATGTACACATTCTCTTGTGTATGTGTATACATATGCATCTGTGTATAATTATAACTATATTTAATATATACATGTGTATTTGTAATAGTATATCTATCTATACATATATATATTTCTGTTTCAGAGATATGTAAATATGTATAGTTATATATGTAAATCTGTATAGTATAAAACAGAAATCTGTCTATATAGTAATAGTATATTTATATATATCTGTTATATATATGTCAATCTGTATTGTATAAAATAGAAATCTATCTATATAGTATATAGATGTATGCATATGTAAATCTGTATATATGACTATATACACGTACATATGTATTCATATATAAATATATGGGATTATATATGTATATGTACATATATGTATTCATATATATATATATATATATATATATATATATATATATATAATGCAAGGAAGCACATAAGCGGACACGGACACGGGACACGACGATTTTGGAAAACATAGGACACGGACACGGCATTTTTTTAAAATTAAACTATATATATATAACACACACATAAGAAATAAAAAAATAGATAATTAGACAATATAACTTAATTTAAGATAAAGCTAAAAAATGAAACCAATCGGCAATTGTATAACCATAACATTGAAACATTGAAGTAGAATTATCCATAAGAGAGGTCTTTTCATTTTTATGTCAAATACAAGTTAAAAAAAAAGACAATTTTACTTCCATTCGTATTCAATGTGTAATACCCAAAACATGACGAGATATAAAAATTAAAAAGAAGAGGAGAGACCGGTAGATTATATTAGAGAGATTGAAACATGAAAAAGTGGAATTCAATTTCAAGATTTTAATGTGTATGATGAGACTCATATGAAATGATGTAAAGAAACCCCAAGAACTGAAGTTACGTATTTTGAAGTCTAAAAGAATCAAAAGACAAAAAGATAGGAAATTTTAATAAAGAGTAAGCATTTTTTGCAATTCCAGTAGCCTAGTCTAAGAATAGACTTCATGGATTCAGTCCCATGATGTGCCACGCTGCTGAATTTCGGAATATTGACCATTAGACATACATAAGAGTCTTTAAGTCAATGCCTAGTACTCAGTAAATGTAGATGTCATATAAATTTTGAGACTGTTCATAAGGAATTTATTTAGATACACAGCATCAATTAATATAAATACACAACTGGATATTCAAGAAAGTAATAAACACAGAAACATTGATAGAACAAGGAAACAATGGATAAAGGTTGATAGTTTCCCTCAGTTAATCAGTTTTCCAGAACTAGAGGGAGGCCCCAAGCCCAAGAATAGATGAATGAGTTGAGAGATTATATAAAAACAAGAATAGGGAGACAGTTGTTGCTGCTCTGGACTTAGATATGTGATAAGAACAGCAAGAATACAACTGCCACCCTCTTGTGAACTGAGCTGGATTTGATCTATCAAAGACATGTTTAGCTACCTAGTTATGTGACTATGTTAGTGGAAAGGCAAGCCTGTTTTGGGCTGTAAATGGGCCTGGCCGTGTCCAAGCCGTGTCCACCTATAAAAAACAAAAAAAAAATGTTGGACACGGCTGGAGAAGTGTCCAATACGTATTTAGGCGTGTCCACGGAGTACGGGTGTCCAATACGTGTCGGACACGGGTACGGCACCTGTTTTGAAGTGTCCGTGCTTCCTAGGGATTATGTATATGTATGTTTATACATATATATATATATATATATATATATATATATATATATATTATGTGTGGATATATTTATATATATTTATATATATTTATATGTTATATATATATATATATAATTATATATATATATATATATTATGTGTGGATATATTTATCTATATTTATATGTACGCCTCGCCGAGCCGAGCCGAAAACGCCTCGATGCGCCTCACGCACTTTAAAACCTTGCCCACAACTGATACTGCCATGGGTGTGGGCCGTGCGGCATAGTAGTGCGTCTAGGAGAAAGGTCTGGACCGTGTTATCCTCTGCCCGATAGTCATCGCCGGCCCCTTGATGCAGCCCACTTTAAGCATTATCAACATTCTGAAGTACCTGACGAGGTCCGCCAAGACATACATCAACAGCATGCAAGTGTATGTCAACGTCCGCAATGTGGCGGCAGCACATGTCGATAGTGTACGAGGAGGCAGAAGGGAGGTATTCGCGTCAAGAGTGTATATTGCATCACAGGAAGGTGGCAGCGATGTTGATAGAGATGTTCCCGGAGTATGAGATGCCCACCATGCATCGCTATCAGTGCAGTGCAAAAAGTATGTAAGTCTTCTAATTTACAATAGTAATGAAGTGGGCTGTTTGTCACGTCAGGCTCCTGAGTGGATAGCATCCATACATCCACAATATTATCCATTTCAACCATCGTGCATTGGGATGGACAACTAGCAGGTTATAAAAATGATGGATCTAATAGGGTGGTGGGTGGTGGATACAGATTCCTGCATTTTGCCATCCTACATTGATGTGCCTTAATGACCTGATCTAGCAGACCAACTTATTATTGCTCGTGGTGATGTCCAAATTTCCTCTCTTTGGAAATCCTTAGTTGGAAGGATATCAGCCAGCATGGAAAGGGCCATTGCAAAATATAGACCAAGACACTAATGTTATGCAATGGATAATGCACCAGGAAGCCAACCTCTAAAAAGTGTAGTTTCCAGTATTGCTAGTTACTGTTGATCCACTGTGATATTGAAAGGTATAATTTGAAACAAACGTTTCACCTATGCATCCGATATTTCTGAAGTATTGGTGCATGGATGTTGTCCTGCAATCTGTTTAAAAATGATATCATATTGATTAAGTGGGTAAGATAAAGAATATCAAACCAGTAGATCTTGGTTTGTCCTGTAAGTAACCATTACTCATAAGTACAGAAGGTAAAAGATCCTCATATACAAATGCAATCTTAAGCACCATTTGGTTTGATAATCTACCCCTTTTATTATTGTTCATTTTTAGTTGGTTGAAATGGAAACAGTTTGACGATAATACAAGAGTATGCAGAATCTCAAAGATAACTTCCAAGGCATGTGGTCGAAAATTTTGAAAAGTCTGTATGCCGAACCAAAGGGAAAGTAGCTCAGCTTAATAGCATCATTTTGCCTTAATTGATATTAATGCAAAATTTTCTGAACCTATGCATGACAATGACGATCTTACCAACTGCTATTGGCTCGGTTGATACAGACACTGGTTGTCCTTCAATGCCATCCTCTCTTACTGGAGTATACAGAGCAACAAGTCTGTAGCCAACATCATCAACATTTGCTTCATACATCCTTCCTGTCTCTCCTGCAGTAAAGGAAAATTTGGTAAATACAATGGATAATTAAATTCCTAAACACGCAACATGCAAGTATTGCAATGCAGCAAATCAAATTATATAACATAGAACGAAGCAGTCAGACAGTAGAAGCCATATCATTTTTTACAGAATCAATGTCAAGATTTTAGTGTGCTAGTTTCCCTTTGCTAAATGAATATATTCCCTATCCATCATACTCTGAACTCCCTAGAAATTTGAGTTTCAGTGTACTCTGATTGCAAGGTATCAGAGCTTACAAAATTTCCTAGCTGTTCTAGTAGTTACAGTATCAGCCACTTTTTAGCGAGAACAAATATGTGTCAATGTAAAGACATTTGCTTCTATTTACTATTTACATGTGATCTACTCTACATGCTACTTGTGTTATTTATCCCATATTACTTAGCTGTGTTTATTGTTTATTCTCCTGTCCTATAAAAGAGACCCTTTTCGGGGGGTTGCTTACTAGCGGTCGGCGGTAGCAGCAGCAGGAGGCGGAGGCAACAGCAGCGGCGGAGGGAGAGGACGGTGGCGGCAACAGCGGCAGGGGCCGGCGGCTGCAACAGCGGTGGGCGGTGGGGGCGGCAACAGCAGGGGGTGGTGGTTGTAGCAACGGCGGACAGCGGCGACGGCAACTGCGGCAGTAGCAGCAACGGACGGCGGCAACGGACAGAAAGGGACGGCGACAGTGTGTGTGTGTGTTGGGGGGGAAGGGGGGGCAGCAGGCGGAGAGGGTAGCGGGCAGGGTTTGGTAGCAGCGGCGGGTTTGGTAAAGGTGGAGGATTACGGCTGGGCAGGACCTAACCCTAATGCTTTTAGGGTTAGGCTCTAAAACCACTTAATGTAAAACTATGGCTAACTTAAAATAAACTAGGCAACGACTAAAACAGATAATTCTCATTCATCAACTGTGTCTCTACACGGATGCCCATAGAGCCTTTATATAGGCTTCTAAAAGAAAGATTAAACACACGATAGCCAATGTGGGACTAAAACCATACGACTTTACAAAAACCCATAAGAAGAGAAAAGACATAATAAAATAAAACATGCTAATAAAGCCTAACTAATCCGATGTGTCAGATATACTGTTGTCATCTTCTTTCCTGTTGCGGGTCTCTTTAGATCTACTAACTCTGGTTGTCGCATGCCTGTTCCTGGCTATCTCCTAACTACTGCCTCTTGATGCCTTCTGCTATCTGCTGCTTCTGCTCTACCTCGGCTACAAATATGTACGTCACAGCATCTACTAAGCCTCTACGTCACACGGTAAAACTAGATGACTCAAATATCATCTGTCGGCCTCTTTTATTTTGTATGTGAAGGCACATGGTCACTACTCACATATTACCACCGACCCTAAAGCTCCTCCTGATGTGTCGGCAAATGACAAGACGCAACAAGCCTACGCCCAGTGGAATAAGGATGACTCAGGTGTTATGTCCTGGATCATCAACAGCACCGAGCCGAGGATCAGTCAGTCCCTCCTTTGCCTACATGATGCCAAGGCCATGTGGGATCAGTTATCCCATGTCTACTCGCATCAACAAAACCCCAAGAAGGTGTTTCAGATATTCAAGAACTTGGCAAAGGAGTTCTCCACTTATGCGTCTGTTGAAGACTACTACAACCAGTGCTCTGCCCTATATAATGAATATGAAATCTATCATCCTTTATATGAAGACATTAAGGAAACTCAAAGGCAACGCAATGAACTACACCTTGTCCAGTTACTTGTTGGACTCCCTTACTCGTTTTCTAGAGTTGTTGACCAAATTCTTTCTAGTGATCCCCTGCCTACTGTTCAAGATGTGCTTAAACGTGCTCAATGTTTACCATCAATGACTTCTGCTCCTGATATTGAACACCCCGCTCTAGCTGTACGCTCTGTTGATCATAGTCATGGTCGTGGACATGGTCGTGACCGTGGTAGACGTTCTCCTCCTACCCCAGGTCACTCTTCTTCTACTACACCAGGTCGTTGTCAGCCCATTGGCCCTCGCTTCTACAATTTCTGGGGACGAGACAATCATAATGAAGATCGATGCTAGATCAAACATGGAAAGCCCGCTTTGGCTAACCAAGTCACCTCTGATGCAGTTGAAGATTCTTCTGCTTCCGATCACACCTCAACTCAACCCTCTTCTGCTAGATCCAGTATGAGTTCGAGAAGCTCTTCCAAGAGCGCATGTCCAATCTACCATCTACTTCAGAGGTTGGCTCGTCTGCCTTGCTTGCTGCTCCATCTACTAGTAAAAATAAATGGTAGATTGACTCTGGTGGTTTGGTCCATATGGCTGGTAACTCTGATTTATTCTCTACTCTAACAAGATTCACCCATCTACCTCCGGTAATGGTAGCTGATGGCTCTCAAGCAGCAGTCCATGGCAATGGGACGATTCCTTTATTTCAAAATTTGCATCTGAAATCTGTCTTATATGTTCTGAGATTTCTTGTTAATCTACTTTCTATTAGTAAAATTGTGAAGAACCTTCAGTGCTCTATTATGTTTGACCCTTTGGGTTGTGCTTTTCAGAATCTCCGCACGAAGACGAGGATTGGTTCGAACCATTAGGGACCAGATGGGATCTACTACCTGGATGGATCGACATCAGTGACTGTTATGCTATCGACGTCTGTGACTAGCATTCAGTGGCATTATCATCTTAACCACCCGTCTGCTTCTAAGTCAAAAGTTGAAACATTTATTTCCTACATTAGCTAATAAGAGTTTTTCCTGTGAATTTTGCCAATATGGCAAACAAACTTGGTTTGTGTTTCCTGCAAAGAAAGAAATTGGTTCTAAATGCATTTTTGATATTGTTCATGCAGATATATGAGGTTTTATTTCAAGTCATTCTGGTGTTAGATATTTTATCACATTTTGACGACTTTGCTCGAGCTACATGTTTATTTTTACTTAAAGATCGCAACATTATTATGGACACC
Source organism: Alisma plantago-aquatica (assembly GCA_963693085.1). Classification (NCBI taxonomy): domain Eukaryota; kingdom Viridiplantae; phylum Streptophyta; class Magnoliopsida; order Alismatales; family Alismataceae; genus Alisma; species Alisma plantago-aquatica. The sequence goes on from OY856415.1 coordinate 532,596,657, forward strand.
ATCAGGTCCATCACCACCTTTTTCTGAAATTCAGACTCATATCAATAAACCCATTAAAATCTTTTGCACCAAAAATGCTCTTGAATTCATGCAAAATTCATCACTTTTGATCATCCCGTGGGACGATCCATCGGACTTCATGCCCCTATACCCCACAAAAAAATGGGGTTGTTGAACGAAAAAATTGACATCTTCTAGAGATTGCTCACACAATACTTCTTCATTCTCATGTTCCTCGGCGTTTTTTTCATGACGATGTTTGTACGACATGCTACATAATCAATCACATGCCTTCCTCTGTTTTGCAAATCAGATTCCATACAGCATTCTTTTTCCGGATGTGCAGCTTTTTTCTATTCTGTTGCGCATCTTTGGGTGCACTTGCTTTGTTAAAAACATTCCTCCATGGATGACGAGACTTGACCCTCGCTCCACAAAATGCATCCTTTTGGGTTATTCCAAAACCCAAAAAGGATATCGTTGTTATGATCCTATCATGAGACACTAGTATGTTAGTGCGGATGTAGTGTTCTTTGAACATCTGTCATACTATTCTGGCAGCGGTGGCGGCAGGGCAGATCGACGGGGGGGGGGGGAGGCCGGCGGCGTGGGGGGGGGGGGGGGTTGCGGCGACAGCGTTGGGAGAGGAGGGGGTCTGGCGGCGGCGGCCGGGGGGGTTGGGCTTCAGGGCATGGGGATAGGGTGGGACAGAAAAACTGGGACCGGGCCTGCTCTTGATACCATATAGATAAATGAAGGCTTGTTTATTGAGTGAGTAAAATAGTGTACAATACAGTCTCTTATATAACAGAAGAGAGTAGAGACTAAAACAGGGATGAGCAATATGGGACTAAACTACAGAAGTAAACAGCATAAGTGAGGCACATGCTATGCACATGACACTCAACAAGACATAACAGAAAAACAACATATCTCTATAGTTAGGGGGAGTATTCTTTGCGGGTCTACAAATTGAGGAAAGCTATTTGTGGCCTAAAACAAAGTCCTCACGCCTGGTTTGACAAGCTCAGTCAGATTTTCATAAATTTTGGCTTTCGATGTTCTCATTCAGATCTCTGTGTTTATCGGAAAAATTGCAGCTCGTCTGGTCATTCTTATTGTCTATGTAGATGATATTATATTCTCTAGCAGTGACACCTTCGGCATTCTGGCTACAAAAACATATCTAGAACAACACTTTGTCACCAAGGATCTTGGTAAACTACAATATTTCTTAAGCATTGAAGTATCCAGATTACCTGTAGGTATGTCTTTCCCAACGCAAATATGTTCTAGATCTCTTGTAGGAAATAGGTATGCTTGGTTGCAAGCCAGCCAGCACCCCTCTAGATCCAAACATTGATTGGGACGATGAATCTTCTCCATCTTATGCTAATAACCACTAATTCAGGCGATTGGTTGGGAAAGTCATTTACCTTAATGTCATGAGAGCTTATATTACCACTGTTGTAGGGTTTGTAAGGAGGTACCTTGATAAACCCCGACAGTGTCACTGGGATGTTGTCTATCACATTCTGAGATATCTCAAAAGCTCTTCAGGAAAAGGTCTATTGTACAAGAAAAATGTCCATTGCAATCTTTCTGGTTTCTCAGACTCTGATTATGCAGGGAGTAGATGTGATCAGAAATCTACATCCAGACAATGCACCTTTGTTGGAGGCAACCAAGTTACTTGGCTTAGCAAAAAGCAGACGTTGGTAACTAGATCAAGTGCATAGGCAGAATATAAAGCTAAGGATCATACTGCGAGTGAACTTATGTGGGTTCAAAGCCTTCTCAAAGAATTTGATATATCTGATACTAGTCCTATTCCGATGTTTTGTGACAACAAAGCCTCTATTTTTATTGCGAGCAACCCTACCTTTCATGAGCGCACAAAGCATATCGAGGTAGACTGTCACTTTGTTTGGGAATCTGTTCTTTCTGGACGCATTAGTACCCCACATCTCAATACTAAAAAAACTAGTGGCAGACATCTTCACCAAGCATCTACCTAAAGCTCGATTCAAGACTCTAATGGACAAGTTGGACATGTTCGACATCTATGCTCCAGCTTGAGGGGGAGTAAAGAGATATGCTTCTATTTACTTTTTACTTGTGCTCTACTCTACATGCTACTTGTGTTATTTATCACATATTGCTTAGTTGTGTTTATTGTTCTATTTTCTTGTCCTATAAAAGAGAAGGCATTGTACTAAATTTTACTCACTAGAATTCAACTTATTCTTCTATAATATGCATCCAATATAGTTGATTAAAGATGAAACTTCAACCAAAAATCAGATCTTCACAAGATGTGAGGTGGGATTTGGTTTAGGATCGCACTGTGGTAGAGGCAAAATGTGAAGATTTAGATCAGAAAACATGTTTTTGTGTTCGCTGGTAGACACAAAACACCAGTTCTTGAGAATGTATTACATGACAATGGTGTGTATGTTATATACATTCAAGCGAAACAAAAAAAATAACAGTAACTGCCAAAAGCAAGGTATTAAAGTCATTATTCCCTTGATCAAATTTGAGTACAACTCTAAGCATAATAGTGCTTCCCATGTGGGATTAAACACACGTACATATATGAATTCCAACACTCCCCCTTAAGCTGGAGCATCAATACCTCTCATGCTCAGCTTGGAACAAATATACTCGTGCACACGACGTGAAAGAGCTTTCGTAAATATGTCTACCAGTTGTTTTTCTGTAAATATGAAAGGTGTACAGATTTATCCCGATGATAAAACATCTCTGAAGAAATGTCATTCTATCTCTTTGTGCTTTGTTCGTTAGTGAAAGGTGTGATTATCGGAAATAAAGGATTCAGCTATGTTATCACAGTACACGTTCTGGTTTGGCAACAGCAGCACCAACTCCATGAAGTATAGATATCAGTCAAAGAATTTCACATGCAGTGTGAACTGTATCTCTGCATTCAGATTCAAACTGGAGTGTGATACCACATTTTTCTCATTGATGCACCAGGAGGCAAGAGTACACCTGAATAAGTACAAAATCCTGTAGTGGATCTCCTATACTCATGAGCACTAACATAATCAGCATCCGAGCAGCTAAACATATTTAGGTGTCAGTGACTTTTTAAGTAAAGGCCATCTGTGGGAATGACTTAAAATGCTGAATGTACTTCTTAAAACTGCCAGACAAGTACAAGTGGAGATGCAAGGAGGGACTGTGAGTAGTTGCCAAAGTGGATGAATGGTTGAGGTAGTAAAATCCATGGCATTCAAATACTCTTCCAATTTGTGTCATCATATGAAATATAAAAGAAAAAGACTCATAAAAATTGCTCAACAATTCAAGGACTTGATTTCTGTGACGATTGTGATCATAAAATAGGTTACATACCCATTCCATGTCCAAGAGAAGAATGAATATCTCTTCAGTCTTCCCATGATGAAACAGCCCCAATCTCGACCTCCAAGAATTGCTATAGCAGAAGAGTCAGTTTGTGGTGTAGAATCAGACATGTCCAGTCTAAATAGATAAACAGAGGTTTCTACATGTGTAGGAATTTCCTCCACAGTCATTACTTCCTTTCACAGATTTGTATCAGGACAAAGAGTAGCAAGAAATCAAACAGATTTGATGGCATCATTTTGTTTTCCTTATATCAGCAGTATAGTAGATATAGGCTGATAGTTTCATGTTCATCCTGCGGATCTTTCATCAAAGATGCATATCATTTTTTAAGAGACATGAATCCTTCTTTAAAGATATGACTTTCTTGGAAGACTCTATATGATGTCAGAATGTTGCTCTTATGAGAATGACTTGCATGGAGACAATCATACATTTGTTTTGGGGAGGAATAGGTCATAAATTGCATTGCAATAGATTGTATCCAATGTTATCAGGACCAGACCGGTCATATATATATATATATATATATATATATATATATATATATATATATATATATATATATATATATATATATATATATATATATATATAGAGAGAGAGAGAGAGAGAGAGTCAGGCTAGTGTACACTTGAGTGTACCGGAGGCACCGTACACCTCAGTCATTTTTAAAGATGCAGTAACTTTTTGAAAATTCTAAACCGTTGATCTTCTTAAATATCTTAAGAACATACTATATAATAAATTTTAGTTCATTTGGATACTTATAGGTCGTGCATCTAAAGGAGGTAAGAATCATGCATTTCAAATCAGTTTTGTGCGTCGATTTTGTTGTCCTTGGATGAGTAACTTACACTCATCCAAATGAGCTCAAATTTTTTATGTGGCCTATTATCATTGTAAGCATGAAGATTAATGGATTGGATTTTGAAAAGACAAGGTCTAGATAGGCAAACACCATTGAGGTGTACGGCGTAATCTGTACACTCGAGTGTATTCTAACCTGACTTTCTCTCTCTCTCTCACTCTCAATCTCTCTCTCTCTCTCTCTCTCTCTCTCTCTCTCTCTCTATATATATATATATATATATATATATATATAGGGTTTATATTCACTACCTGCATGGGTAACTAATTTTAGTTACTTGTGGATCTATTTTGTAATAAAAAGGTACATGTTTGTAATGAGACAAACAACGTTTGTAATGAGATGACCAAATTTGTAATACAAACACTCTTTTTGTATTACACGTCTGATTACAGTAAAAATGATATTTATGACAGCAGTTTACGCTGTAATACAAAACGAGTGTTTGTATTACAAATTTGGTCATCTCATTACAAACGATGTCTGTCTCATTACAAACAGGTACCTTTCTATTACAAAATAGATCCACGGGTAACTAAAGTTAGTTACCCATGCGGGTAGCGAATGAATGGCCAATATATATATATATATATATATATATATATATATATATATATATATATATATATATATATATATATATATAAATATATATATATATATATATAGAGAGAGAGAGAGGGAAAAGGAGTTGTTTATTTAGTGAGTAAAAAAGGGTACTCTCTTTTATAGCTATCGAGAGTTGAGACACACACACAAGTAGGCAATATGGGACTAATACAATAGAGCAGTATAAGATATAACACAGCAGAAACAGAAAATAACACAGTATTTCTATACTCCCCCTCAAGCTTGAGCGTAGATGTCGAATAAGCCCAGCTTGTCAATTAGAGTCTGGAAGCGAGCTTTAGGTAGAACTTTGGTGAAGATATCTGCAAGATGCTTCTCAGTGCTGAGATATGGAGTGGAGATGTGTCCAAATAGAACTTTCTCCCGAACGAAGTGGCAATCAACCTCAATGTGTTTTGTTCGTTCATGAAAGGTGGGGTTGCTCGCAATGAAAATGCAAGCCTTATTATCGCAGAACATAGGAATGGGGCTAGAAGAAGTGATATCAAACTCGTTCAGAAGACCTCGGACCCACAAGAACTCACACGCAGTATGAGCCATGGCTCTATATTCTGCCTCTGCACTAGATCGGGCAACAACTGTCTGCTTTTTGTTGCGCCAAGTAACCGGATTTCCTCCCACAAAAATGCAATATCCAGATGTAGATTTCCTGTCAGATCGATTTCCTGCATAGTCAAAATCAGAAAATCCAGATAAATTGCAATGGCCATGCTTTTTGTACAGAAGACCTTTCCCTGGACAGCTTTTGAGATATCGTAAGATGTGACAAATAGCATCCCAGTGGCATTGCCGGGGTTTATCAAGATACCGGCTTATGAATCCTACAGCAGCTGCCAGGTCAGCTCTAGTGACAATCAAATAGATAAGCTTGCCAACCAGTCTCTTGAACTGGTGACGATCAGCATAAGGGGGAGAAATATCATTATCTCAATCCATATTGGGATCTAGAGGAGTGTTGGCTAGCTTGCAGCCCAGCATGTCTGTTTCTTGTAAAAGATCAAGAACATATTTTCTATGTGACAGGCATAGTCCTTTTGAAGATCTAGCAACCTCAATACCTAGAAAATATCGTAGTTTTCCTAGGTCTTTGGTGATGAAGTGTTGTACTAAATACTTTTTGGTTGCCTGTATTCCTGCACTGTCACTGCCAGATAAGACAATATCATCAACATATACAATAAGGATGACAAGTCCTGGTGCAGTTTTACGAATAAATACAGAATGATCAGATTCTGAACGCTGAAAGCCAAAGGTAAGTAAGATCTGACTGAGCTTGTCAAACCATGCACGTGGGCTTTGTTTCAGACCATAGATCGCCTTCCTGAGTTTACAGATTTTAGAAGCAGACTCCCCCTGAGCAACAAATCCCGGAGGTTGCTCCATGTAGACCTCCTCCTGTAGATCTCCATATAGAAAAGCGTTTTTGACATCAAGTTGAAACAAAGGCCAGTCTTTATTCACAACAATAGATATCAGAATACGAACAGAATTTTAGCGGGCGACAGGAGAAAAGGTTTCAAAATAATCAACTCCATACGTCTGACTATATCCTTTCGCAACTAATCGGGCTTTCGGGCGTTCAATGGTACCATCCGGTTGATATTTAATAGTAAATAACCAGCGGCATCCAACAGTATGGCATGAAGATGGACGATCAGCAAGATTCCATGTCTTACGTTCACAGAGTGCATTCATTTCCTGCTCCATAGCATGTTTCCAGGCAGGATTGCAAAGGGCCTCTTCGGCTGATTTAGGAATTGTCACAGCACACAACACAGAATTGAAGCAAGCAAAGCTACCACAGAGATTGTCAGATGAACAGAAATTACTGATAGGATGTTGAGTACATGATCGAATACCTTTTCTTAAACTGATAGGAAGATCCAAGTCAGAAAAAACCTCAGTGGATGTTGGATCAACCGCAGACGCATGAGTTGGTTCGGCCGGGGCTGCAGAAGCATTGATGATCTTTGACCGGCGTTGATAGACTTGCAATGGGCGTTCTGTAGGCACATCAGGTGCTGGTAATTCCTCAACAACCAATGGTAACGGTGTGGTAATCATAATATCAACCGACAATTTTTCGCCATCAGTGGAATAATAAGGCATATGCTAAAAAAAGGTCACATCTGAACTAACAAACCACTGTCTTTTAACCGGATCAAAACAGCGATAGCCACTCTGTGTACGGGAATATCCCAGAAAAACACATTTGACTGAGCGAGCATCAAGTTTGGTGAGGCCAGGACAGATTTTTCACAAAACAAGTACTCCCAAAAATGTGAGGGGGTAGAGAGAATAAGGGTTTGTCAGGAAACAAAATGGCATACGGAACCTGATTTTTTAAAACAGAGTAAGGCATGCGATTGATGAGATAGCACGCCGTAGAGACAGCTTCAAGCCAGAAGTGATGGGGTACTTTGCAGTGTATGAGGAGGGTGCGAGCAACCTCAAGTAGGTGGCGGTTTTTCCTTTCAGCGACGCCATTTTGTTGAGTGTAAGGGTAGGAGGTTTGGTGTATGGTTCCTCGGGCAGCACAAAAAGATGTAACAGATTGTTGCATGAACTCCAGGGCATTATCAGTACGAAAAATTTTAATAGGTCGATTAAATTGAGTGTGAATTTCAGCAAAGAAGGTGTGAATAGTGTCTAACACAGTATCTCGACCTTTTAGTAAAAACAACCATGTGGTGCATGAATAGTCATCAATAAAGGTCATAAAATATTTCACACCCGAGTGACTTGATACGGAACACGGTCCCCAAATATCAACATGAACAAGATCAAAAATTTCTTTAGAAGCAATAACTTTCTTAGCAGGAAAAACAGAGCGAGTTTGTTTGCCTAAAACACAAGTTTCACAGGAAAAATTGTGCTCAGATAAAGTAGGAAATAAATGTTTTAATTCAGCAGCAGAGGGATGGCCCAGTCGAAAGTGCCATTGTAATCCCGTCACTGAAGTAGATAGCATAGCAGCAGCAGTAGAAGGTCCATCCAAATAATACAGCCCATCTGATCCTTCACGGCCCGAACCAATCATTGTCTTCGTGCGGAGATCCTTCAAAACACAGCCAGAAGGATCAAATTTAATAGAGCAATTGAGCTGTTTTGTCATCTTACTGACTGACAGCAGATTAACAGGAAACTTTGGAATATATAAAATAGAATGTAACTGCAATTTTGATGAAAGATGAACTGTGCCAGTGTCGTGAACTGCAATTTTGGATCCATTTGCAACAGTAACAGATGATATATGAGCAATTTTTTTGAGAACAGAAAAAAGACGAAGATCACCAGCTATATGAGTGGATGCACCCGAGTCAATGCACCACTGTTTGTTACCAGATGATGGAGAGCCGAGCATGGCAGAGGGTCCTGGTGTAGACGAGGATGGCATCTGGGCAAGACGTTCCTGGAACATCTTCTCGAACTCAGACCGTAACCAGTCTGTGTTTGTAGGAGCAGCAGGCGCATCAGCGGTAGAGTCAGTAGTAGTTTCTGTAGCAGCCTGGTTAGCCCAAGCGGGCTTGCCGTGCTTAATCCAGCAGCGATCTTCAGTATGATTGTCCCGGCCACACTAGTTGAAATAGCGAGAGCCGGGGGGAGCACCACGTCCAGGAGTAGATGAGCCGCGACCTCCCGAGGGAGGAGGGCGACCGCCACGGCCACGACCAGAATCAGTAGAGAGAGCAATAAGCGCAGGGTGCTCAACAACAGGAGTAGGGGTCATAGACGACAGGCGTTGGACTCTTTTTAGAACATCCCGAAGGGTTGGCAGCGGATCACTTGACAAGATCTGGTCAACCACGCCAGAAAAGGAGGCAGGAAGTGCAGAATTGCACCAGTTGCAGGTCGTTGCGCTGCTTCTGAGCAATTTTGATGTCCGCCGTCAAGGGGTGGTAGAGTTCAAACTCATTCCACAGAGTCGAGCATTGATTGTAGAAATCATCAATGGAAGTGTCAGTGGAGAACTCCTTTTTTGCCAAAGTTTTAAAAATTTCAAAGACACGCTTTGGATTATCCTGATGAGAGTAGACGTGGGACAGTTGATCCTACATAGCCTTAGCATCATGAAGGCAAACAAGAGATTGGCTAATTCGAGGCTCGGTACTATTGAGGATCCAAGACATGACGCCGGAGTCATCCTTAGACCATTGCGCATAGCTTTGTCTGGTTTTGTCATCCGAATCAGCGGTAGGAATAAGAGGAGGCTCAGCCGTAAGATGGTGATACCGGCCTTGTGTTTTAACATATAGAACAAAGGACGCCGACCAGAGATGGTAGTTGGAGCCACCGTCGAGTTTCACCGTAGTGACACACAGAGATCGGGAAGGCTTAGGAAAAGCCATGGCAGAAGCAGTAGTCGGTGCAGTGGCAGATTAGAGTAGAGACCCACAAAGGGCAGATAACAGCAGCAGGGATCTGACGTGTCAGATCAGAAAATCTATATCGGACAGAATATGCATAGAGAAACCTACGCCGTCATGAGGAAAACTCAACGTTCCCTCATAAGGCACAGGCAGATAGGACGGTGAGACGAAAACACTCTCAACTTAGCCGGCCAGCGGATGTCCGAACGTAGATCCGAAGAACACTCAGACATAGAGGGAAAAGGGAGGTAAAAACCAGTGACAGTCGGCCGAAAGGGTAGAAGCCTGGAGGAGGAACAAGGTTGCGGGTGGGGTTGTTTGTTGGGGAGAGGAGGAGGCGGTGGGAGGAGAGGTGGCGGTGGGGAGGGAGGGTGGACGAAGGAGGGTGGAAAGAGGAGGAAGGGGTGGCGGCGGGTGGCAGGTAGGCGGCGGCGGGTGAGGGTGGCGGCCGGGGGAGAGAGAGGGAGGGCAGGGCGGCGGGCAGGGAGGGATCGACGGCGCCGGGTGGGGGGGAAGGGGGGCGGCCGGGGGGGGGGGGGGGAGGAGGGGGGACTTACGTCATGGGTGGGTTGATGGGTGGGGAAATGGAGATCCTGCTCTTGATACCATATAGAGGGAAAAGGAGTTGTTTATTTAGTAAATAAAAAAGGGTACAGGGTACTCTCTTATATAGCTATCGAGAGTTGAGACACACACAAGCAGGCAATATGGGACTAATACAGTAGAGCAGTATAAGAGATAACACAGCAGAAACAGAAAATAACACAATATTTCTATAATATATATATATATATATATATGGTAACAATCCCGTGAGAAGCATATCTTGGTGAGAGCATGAGAGGCATTTGAATAACTCTCCAATAGATCAATTTTTCATAACCCAATCGTACATATTACAAGTATACCTTAATATTTACCTTTGTGCAAAATTTCATCACCATCTGATTCGTAGATCATTCACACCAACATAATACTTTTCGACGCTCTACATTGAATTTCAGGCTGACCGTTGGATGTAAAAAGTATATATTGTACATATGGACATGTAAACAGTGTCGGATTGCAATGATTTTTTGTGAGAAGGTAAATGAAATGATGCTTTTTCCATCTATACGGTTGGATTTTAAAAAACAATTATGAATTTGTAGTTATTAGAATGCCTCGCATGCTCTCACCGTAGGATGTTTCTCACTGGATCGCTACCCTATATATATAGAATATGCTAAAGTATATACAAGAAATAAAGATATGAACAATTATGATCCAATTCATTTATGATGAATCTAAAAGCTGAATTCATACAACACAGAACATAAGTCTTAACATTATCATCACAAATATGAAAAGAAATAGTAAAATACAAAAGTTCAAATTCACACGTAAGACAAACAGTAGCTCATAATGTGCAATTTTCATTAATCACTTCCGGAAATTCAGATTTTTTTAGTGTTTTTTTAATCTTTTATAAACATATTTTGCAATGGATATTGACTAGTAGGTGTTGAAATAAACATGGAACACACATAGATGGCAAGAAATACATAGTAGAGAAAATCGTATACACAACGGGAAGAAAACACAACAAAACTATAGATAATGCATACAACAGTTGGAGGGAAAGGGAAAAAAGCAATTCTGTAACTACAAACTCAACAGATGGATAAATGGAAGAAAACATTAAAAAGATTAAAAAAAATATCATATGCAGCAGATGTAACTTTAAAAAAACACAGCAGTTGAAGGGCAGTAGGGAGGTACAAAAAAAATAATAAAAATAAAAACACTTAGAATTTAGCTTCTGTGAAAGTGCTAACAGCAACCGGCCGATTCTGGCTGACCGGACCGGTTCCGCCGGTTCATCGGTTGAACCGGTCGGTTTGCCGGTTTTGGGTGGCTGCCTGGTCTGGGGATTGACCGGACTGCTTTTAGTACCGGTTCCCGGTTCAACCTGTCCAACCGGCAGGTCCAACCCGATTTCGATAACACTGATTGTATCATGCTATTTAAAATACATTTTGCAGCCCAATCATTGCCAGATTCTTTTTTGGGAGGAAGCTTTAGATGACCAGTATCATCCCCTTAGTTAGACCTAGGGTGGAAAGACCTACAGCAGCAACTGGTTGAAACCAACCCTTAGATGAGAGTTGTGGGAGGGAGGAGTGTAGGCAAGGTGTTGCCAGCTACCAATACATCGAGAAAGATAGCCCCTCCTAGGCTAGAAGCACAAAGGGAGATGGGAGGGACAGACGAAAGGAACATCAATGGGGCTCAAGTCACACCAAGGGCCAGTCTTGGCCCCCAATACCTCCACAAGAGAGCAAAACACCAACAACGCCCGGACTGCTACTATATGTGTGGTATTGTAGCAAAAAAGAAGAAAAATAGAGAAGAAAAGATAACAACCCACTCCAATGCCATGTCAAAAGCTAGGTGTTTCATTTGTTATTTCCTTTATTTAAAATGAGCACAAATTTAATGCATATATAATAACTTTTAGGGGTAAGCACAATAGGTGCAGCCCATGTGTGACTAATACCTATACATATGTCTATTCCAACATAATTATTTGGCACCAAGTAAATTCCATGGGAAAATGAAAGGCAAGTCCATATCTAAAAAATTTCAAACAAATAATGCCATATATGATATATCTGAAACCATGAATAATATATTCCTAGTAGCCTCTGATACTCAATTTGGCAATTTACAAAATCCGTCCACGTCAATGGAATTTCATTCTTGGTTTTCTATACATTTACTGATATAAATAAAAAAATACTAGTTTTAATAACCATCACTCTATTAGAAAGGAAAGATACCAACACATTCCAAGGAGTAGGTAATCAAAGAATGAGGTATCCAATTTCAATGCCATTTCGACAGGCATGGAAACCAAATTTATTGAAATTTCGACAGAAATTCCAATAAATGCAATTGTGCCCTTTTCGACACCAAAATATGAACGAATTAAGCCATGAAATTGCATTGATAGAAAATTCTATGTTAATGTTTGAAAAAAGATCCTATGAGAAGCTGAGTCAATTCATTGATAGAGGATCTTAGAAGCACCTAATACAAGATGTAATGCCTCTGCATTGGTTTTATTCTTGTTTGGATGATCTAGATGATATCAAGCAAGTTAGTTTCATGTTGTGTGGAAAAGATATCAAACTAAAGGATATTTGCCATCTACAGCTCGCCTAGTAGTTAAAGAAATTCATCCCTCCTTGAACTGCTAAATTTGGTTGTGCTGCTAATATTATTAAGCAATATCCTATTCATGCCTGGATATGTTGTGCAAGTCAAAGATCAGTAAATAATTGTACTGGCCTTGCAGTTAATATAAGGACTTTTTCTGTGCATAACTGCATATAATATGATTACAGTATACCTTTATTGGTTACAACTCTTTCTATAATATGTAATGCAGATTCATTTATAAAAAGGCACAAAATTGCAAATTTGGGAAAACTATCTCATGCTTTAGAATTGTAGAAAGGAGAAGTGTTGTTTATTTGATGATCTTAAAAGAATACATAGGAGTCTCTTATATAGCAAACATAACAAGAGACTAAACTAAGCGCTACCCATATGGGACTAAACAACATAAGAAAAGGAGTAAGTGAGGCACATGCTAAGCACATGACACTCAAGATAAAGGAACAGAAAAACACATGAAAAATACATGAAACTACATATCTCTATACTCCCCCTCAAGCTGGAGCGAAGATGTCGAAGAAGCCCAGCTTGGAACACAGATTCTGAAAGCGAGTCTTGGATAGCACTTTGGTGAAGATATCCACAAGTTGTTGTTCTGTACTGATGTATGGAGTGTAGATCTGACCAGAAAGAACCTTTTCCCGTACAAAGTGGCAGTCGACCTCAATGTGCTTGGTTCTTTCATGGAAGGTTGGGTTGCTCGCAATGAAAATGGCCGCCTTATTGTCACAGAACATGGGCATAGGGCTAGGAGGAGAGATGTCAAACTCCTTCAGAAGACTATGAACCCATAGCAGCTCGCATGTAGTATGAGCCATCGCTCTATATTCTGCCTCAGCGCTTGATCTTGCCACAACGGTTTGTTTTTTACTGCACCAGGTGACTAGATTGCCGCCCACAAATGTGCAGTATCCAGAAGTGGATTTCCTGTCAGACTGACTCCCTGCATAATCTGAATCAGAAAAACCAGATAAGTCACAGTGACCATTTTTCTTATACAGAAGGCCTTTTCCAGGAGCACTTTTAAGATACCGAAGAATATGAATAATAGCATCCCAGTGGCATTGCCTTGGTTTATCAAGATAGCGGCTAACAAATCCCACAGCAGCAGCTAAATCAGCTCTAGTGACAGTCAGATAAATGAGTTTGCCCACTATTCTTCGGAACTGGTGGCGGTCAGCATATGCAGGAGATGAATCACTGTCCCAATCCATATTGGGATCCAGAGGAGTGGTGGCTGGCTTGCATCCCAACATTCCTGTTTCTTGTAATAAGTCAAGTACATATTTGCGCTGAGAGAGAAAAACGCCTGCAGAGGATCGAGCAACCTCAATTCCCAGAAAATAACGCAATTTGCCAAGGTCTTTTGTAATGAAGTGTTGGGCGAGATAATGCTTGGTTGCTTGTATCCCTGCGGGGTCACTGCCAGATAAGATGATGTCATCTACATACACAATAAGAATAACCAGCCCTGCTGTGGTTTTGCATATGAAAACAGAGTGATCAGCCTGCGACCGTCGAAATCCAAAGGACATTAAGATTTTGCTAAGTTTGTCGAACCATGCGCGTGGACTTTGTTTTAAACCATAAATCGCCTTGCGAAGCTTGAAGATTTGAGAAGCAGACTCCCCCTGAGCAACAAATCCTGGGGGTTGCTCCATATAGACATCCTCCTGAAGGTCGCCATATAAGAAAGCATTTTTCACATCCAGTTGATAAAGAGGCCAATCTTTATTGACAGCAACAGATATCAGAATACAAACAGAATTAAGACGTGCGACTGGAGAAAACGTCTCAAAGTAATCAACGCCATAAATTTGCGTATATCCTTTCGCCACTAATCGAGCTTTCAAACGTGCAACGGTGCCATCTGGTTGATATTTAACAGTAAAGATCCACCGACAGCCAACTGGATGACAAGAAGAAGGCTTATCAACTAGATCCCAGGTATGTTGTTCATATAGAGCTTGCATTTCTTGTTCCATGGCATGTCTCCAGGCAGGGTGTCGAAGAGCTTCATCAGCAGTTTTAGGAATGTGCACAGCAGATAATGCAGATGTAAAGTATGCAAGACTGTCACTCAGATGAGCAGTAGAACAAAAGCGACTAATAGGATGATGAGTACATGAACGAACCCCTTTTCGTAAACTAATAGGAATATGCAAATCAGAAAATACCTCAGCCTGTGGTGGATCCTCCGCTGACGCATGATTTGGTTCGGCCGGGGCAGTGAGGGGCTTTGGTCTTCGCTTGTACACCTGTAGTGGTTTCTCTTGTGAAGTAGGAACAGAAGGTATTTCTTCAACCAAAGGAAGAGGAGTGCTAGCCAAAATATCAGTAGTCAGGCGGTCCCCAGCAGCAGAGTAGAACGGCATGTGTTCAAAGAATATCACATCCGCACTTACAAACCAATGTTTCCTATCTGGATCGAAACAGCGATAGCCTTTCTGAGTCCGGGAATATCCCAAAAACACACATTTCACAGACCGGGCATCCAACTTCGTGAGACCAGGGCGAAGGTTTTTAACAAAACACGTACATCCAAAGATGTGAGGCGGCACAGAGAATAAGGGTTTATCAGGAAATAACAGAGTGTAGGGAACTTTGTTTTTCAAAACAGAAGAAGGCATGCGATTAATAAGATAGCATGTCGTCGAAACTGCATCAGGCCAAAAACAGTGAGGCACCTTGTAATGAATCATGAGAGTGCGAGCAACCTCAAGAAGATGTCGATTTTTCCGTTCCGCTACACCATTATGTTGTGGAGTGTATGGGCAAGTGGTTTGGTGGAGTGTGTCATGGAAGGTTTCTACTGCTTCTCTACGGCGTGGTCCATTCTGCAGCCATGGCATATTCTGAGCCCCCCAGATCTCTGTGCGTTACCACCGTCAAACTTGACGGCGGTTCCAACTACCATCTTTGGTCCGCGTCGTTTGTGCTATATGTCAAAGCACAAGGTCGGTACCATCATCTCACTACCGATCCCCCTGATGCTCCTACTGCTGATGCTGACGACAAGACTAAACAGGGCTACATTCAGTGGTCCAAGGATGATTCGGGTGTCATGTCCTGGATCCTCAACAGCATTGAACCTAGGATCAGCCAGTCTCTACTTTGCTTTCATGATGCCAAGACGATGTGGGACCAATTGGCACATGTTTATTCACACCAGGAGAATCCCAAGCGGGTGTTCGAGATTTTCAAACAACTCGCCAAGAAGGAGTTCTCCAATGACTTGTCAATTGATGACTTCTACAATCAATGCTCTGCTCTATGGAATGAATACGAGATGTATCATCCGTTGACTGCCGATATCAAACTTGCACAGCAACTGAGACGATGTGGGACATGCCATGGATCTTTACTGCATCTGACAATTCTATTCCTTTGCTTGCATGATGCCAAGACGATGGGGGGGGGGGGCTGGAGGAGGGGGGGGGGGCTGTTAGGTCATGGGTGGGAAATTAGGGTGGGAGAAAATGAGGGCCTGCTCTGATACCATGTAGAAAGGAGAAGTGTTGTTTATTTGATGATCTTAAAAGAATACATAGGAGTCTCTTATATAGCAAACATAACAAGAGACTAAACTAAGCGCTACCCATATGGGACTAAACAACATAAGAAAAGGAGTAAGTGAGGCACATGCTAAGCACATGACACTCAAGATAAAGGAACAGAAAAACACATGAAAAATACATGAAACTACATATCTCTATAAGAATGAAACAATTTTTCCTCCATGATATCAACTAGAAAAACACATTTTCTAATGTTAGGACAATTGAATGTTAGAATAATTGAATCAGTGCTTGAACACAAAAAATAAGATAAAGGTTATAAAGTATATTAAAATATTGCTATTTCCTTCACATAATGGAAGAAAGTTATTAATTTTGATGCCATTTTAACGCGCACAAAACAAAAATTTTGAAGAATGCATTCCTGGTATTTCAACATCAAAAGGAACGAAATAAATCAGGAAACTTTACCATATTGATCTACTAGTATAAATATACTTGTTTATGCAATAATATGTCATATTAAACGTGGTGGGGGGGAGGGTCTCCATATGTGTGAGTGAAGAAAACTAAATTGTTCTGATCAACAATTTGATGTCAATTTCAATGGTGAAATTAATGAAGTCTTGATAGGTTGCATTTCCACTTAAAGACACAAAACTAAGCAAAAAAATTAATGAAGTCATGATAGGTTGCAATCCCACTGAAAGATACAAAACTATGCAAAGAAGTTATGGTCTAGGTAGTAAATAGTACATTAAGGGGTAAAAAAAGAATTGGTAGTCAGTGCATCTCGGTATCTGATGGCGACAGGAACAGAAATTATGATGAATTTTGGACGATTTCGACAATTATATTAACAATGCTTCACATTGACAGATGAAGGGACTATTTATTCTATGTACCATCACCGTTTGTCAGTGTTGTGCGCCTTCCGTTGGGCTGAAACGAATATGACCTGTAATCTAAAACTTTACAGGATATACCTTGCCCGTTGGTTTTTTTATTAAAAAGGAGTTTTTTATATTTTTTATATATACCTTGCCCATTGGTGTACTATGTGCATGTCAACATGTAAATTTTCACACACTTAAAGTGACAGCTATTCCATTTTTGGGTTGGTTGGTGGTGGTAGGGATCATAGTCACAATATACTCCGACTTTTTGAAAAAGTCGCGTTTAAAACGCGATTTTTTCCCTAGACGTATCAAACAGACGAATAATTCCCAATTTGAGTATAGTCACAATATATTACGTTTTATTCCCGTATTATTCACGAATTTGACGTTTTCTTCCCGTTTTCTACTTTTTTTATGTACTTTCTCATTTTATACTATTTAAGACTAACTTGATTTGAGTGTGTCTATATATATGCGTGTTTGTATATTTAAATACACACATATATATGTATGTATGTGTTATATGTGTTGCAATAGATGTATAGATATGTACTTATATATTGTGCACCATATGTATTGTGTTATATATATGTGCAATATACACATATACACAATATATAAATATATATATATATATAGATATATATATATGTTGATATGTATATGTAGGGACCTACTTGTAAGTGTAAGAAAGGTCAGGGGGCTATGTGTAAAGTATGTAAAGCTTCTTGTTTATACAATACAAGCACCCCGACAGTAACGTTAAGTCGAGGGTTTTCCTCTGTTGTTTCTTCTTCTTCATGGTAACAGAGCGGGGAAAACCTTAGGAGAGCTATCAATCTCTCCAAGGAAGTGCTAGTGAGTGGTCATCACGATCTGGGAGTTTGCAAACATCTGAAGCGGCAGAAGCTAACACTTTTCCGTCCGCGCTACAGTACACGTACTGTAGCACGACGGCCACAAAAGTGGCTTCTGCTCTCTCTCCGGTTGGAATTGGATATTGTCATTTTAGGGCGTCATTTCTCTTGGTCCTAGCTGCCGCAAGGTGCTTGCGGCTAGCCACTACGTCTCCGTTTCTTCTCCATGTCAAGCGTGCATTAGGCTGCTGTCAACAGCGTTTTATTGCAGCAGTTTTCGGCTTCAATAAAGACGGTGCGAGGGGTTGGTTCCTCCCTTGAATTTGGTCTAAAGGGGGCGTCCATACCTTAACTTCGTTGTCCTAGAAGGTCAAGGGCAGAAGGAATTCAAGGAAGACGCAGTGGATCTTTGTATACCAAGTTGTCCCGGCGGACTACTGTAGCACAGTACTGTAGCACTGCGGGTTTTGGTCTGGTTTCATCATTTCCAGTTCATTGTTGCTTCTAAAGTCAAGATAAAAGTCAAGATATTAATACTAGTGCACCCCTCCACGTGCAAGTGGTCTTAAAACGTGCAATTTTTCAGTTTTTAATTCGGAATGATGTCAAAGGAGAAAGAAGTTACATATCAGGTGATACTGTCAGAAGAGGAGTACTCACAGTTGATGCGCATCCGAGCTTCACAACAGTCTACATCTTCAGTTGCCTCTCTTATTCCCGGAGTTACTACTTCAGCATGTACCTCTCAGGCTTCTAATGCAGCTATGTCCAAGTCTGATTGGGTTCTTGATTCAGGTGCAACTGATCACATCACGGGGGCATTAGAGATGTTCAACACCTATGCCCAAAAGCCTAATCTACCCGGTGTCACCCTTGCAGATGGCTTTGTTGCCTCCGTTAAGGGAACTGGGATGGTGTCACCAACTCCACAAATATCCCTTCCATCTACATTTTTCATTCCAAATTTTCCTTTCAATTTATTATCAATAAGTAAATTAACTCGTGCTCTTCAAGCATCTGTTACGTTCTTACCAGATACTTGTCTGATACAGGACTTGAAGACAGGGGACACTATTGGCGAAGGGTATGAATTGGCCGGTCTATATTACTTGCAAAGGTCGCCTATAGCATGTGTCACGACTTCTCCTTTGGTGGTACATAGTCGTCTTGGTCATGCATCTTTAGATAAGCTCAAAGTCTTGGTTCCAGGTCTGTCCAACATGAAGAGTTTGCAGTGTGAGCCATGTCAGTTAGGGAAACATACAAGGTCCGTCTTTAGGTCCAAAGAGAGTCAAAGAACCAAGTCTACTTTTGAGTTAATTCATTCAGACATATGGGGACCAAGTCGTGTTATTTCCAAGCTCGGCTATAAGTATTTTGTTATCTTTGTTGATGACTACTCGCGTGCTACATGGCTTTATTTGATGAAAGAGAGATCTGAACTCTTGTCTATATTCAAATCATTCTGTGTGGAAGTGGAAACTCAATTTAAGAAGAAAGCGTGTACCCTTCGATCGGATAATGCTAGAGAATATTTCAGCCATGACTTCACTCATTTTACTACCACCAATGGCATCATCCACCAGTCATCTTTCCCACATACACCACAACAGAACGGAGTGGCTGAAAGAAAAATTCGCCATATTGTTGAGACCGCCCGCACTCTTCTTCTTCACATGCATGTACCTAAGGAATTTTGGGGTGATGCTATTCTTACTGCTGCTTATCTCATTAATCGCATGCCGTCATCTGTCCTCAAACATCGCATACCTGTTCAGATTCTTCATCCTATGAAGCCATTGTACCATGTTCCACCCAAGGTGTTTGGTTGTGTTTGTTTTGCCCATTGCCTTGGTCCTGGAGTGGACAAGTTGGGTCCCAAAGCCACCAAGTGTGTCTTCTTAGGTTACTCTAGGGTGCAAAAGGGGTATAAGTGTTTTAGTCCTACCTTACGTCGCTTCTTTGTGTCTGCTGATGTCACCTTCTTTGAAGACACACCCTTCTTTGGCGACAATGCATTAATGACACCAGTTGTTGTAGAGGAGGTCTTGCCTCTTCCTGTTGTTGTTCAGTCTGTTGTTCCTTTGTCTCATGCTAGTGGTTGTCCGCATGATGTTATTCCAACCAGTTCCACTAGGCCACCGATCACTCAGGTTTATACTCGCCGTACAACTACAGGTGGACAACCCGATTTAGGTACCAATGCAGGAGTAGAGGCACATGCCAGTTCATCTCCTTCTCCAGATGCTTCCTTGTCAGAAAGTCAGGTAGAGACAGTTCCTTCTCCACCTTCACATCAGGATCTTCCTATTGCTTTAAGAAAAGGTGTTAGATCTTGCACTCTTAAAAATATTCAGCATTCCATTTCTAACTTTGTTTCATATAGCCATCTTTCACCTTCATATTATGCCTTTATCTCTTCTATATCCTCTGTCTCTATACCTTCGTCTGTTTCAGTTGCACTTGATCACCCAGGTTGGCGCCATGCTATGGATGAAGAGATGTCAGCTCTTCACCTTAACAAGACATGGTCTCTTGTTTCACGCCCACATGACAAGTCTGTTGTTGGATGTCGTTGGGTTTATACTGTCAAAGTGGGTGCAGATGGTTGTGTTGATCGACTCAAGGCACGTTTGGTTGCCAAAGGTTACACTCAAGTTTATGGCGAGGATTATTGAGAGACCTTCTCTCCTGTGGCAAAAATGGCATCTGTTCGCATTTTCTTGTCTCTAGCTGCTTCTCACTCTTGGCCTCTACACCAACTTGATATTAAAAATGCATTCTTGCATGGCGATTTAGATGAGGAAATTTATATGGAGCAACCGCCTGGATTTGTTGCTCAGGGGGAGTCAGATCTTGTATGTCGTCTTCACAAGTCTCTCTATGGTCTGAAGCAGTCGCCTCGTGCTTGGTTTGGAAGATTCAGTAGTGCTCTTTTTGAGTTTGGACTCCATAGACGTACCACAGATCATTCCGTCTTTTACAAGAGACAGAGTTCTGGGAGCATTTTTCTGGTGGTATATGTTGATGATATTGTGATTACTGGGGATGACAAGCATGGCATTGCACAATTAAAACTCTTTCTGCAGGGTCAATTTCAGACAAAGGACTTGGGAAGTCTTAAATATTTCTTGGGGATTGAAGTTGCCAAGTCTAAGTTTGGAATTGCAATTTCACAGAGGAAGTATGTCAAAGTGGGTGCAGATGGTTGTGTTGATCGACTCAAGGCACGTTTGGTTGCCAAAGGTTACACTCAAGTTTATGGCGAGGATTATTGAGAGACCTTCTCTCCTGTGGCAAAAATGGCATTTGTTTGCATTTTCTTGTCTCTAGCTGCTTCTCACTCTTGGCCTCTACACCAACTTGATATTAAAAATGCATTCTTGCATGGCGATTTGGATGAGGAAATTTATATGGAGCAACCGCCTGGATTTGTTGCTCAGGGGGAGTCAGATCTTGTATGTCGTCTTCACAAGTCTCTCTATGGTCTGAAGCAGTCGCCTCGTGCTTGGTTTGGAAGATTCAGTAGTGCTCTTTTTGAGTTTGGACTCCATAGACGTACCACAGATCATTCCGTCTTTTACAAGAGACAGAGTTTTGGGAGCATTTTTCTGGTGGTATATGTTGATGATATTGTGATTACTGGAGATGACAAGCATGGCATTGCACAATTAAAACTCTTTCTGCAGGGTCAATTTCAGACAAAGGACTTGGGAAGTCTTAAATATTTCTTGGGGATTGAAGTTGCCAAGTCTAAGTTTGGAATTGCAATTTCACAGAGGAAGTATGTCTTAGATCTTCTCACTGAGACAGGGATGCTTGGGGCTAAACCTGCTGATACTCCAATGGATCCTAAAGTCAAATTATCCATAGAGCAAGGAGAGTTACTTGATGACCCTTGGAGGTTCAGGCGACTTGTTGGGAAGTTAATTTACTTGACTGTCACTCGACCCGACATTGCCTTTGCGACTAGTGTTGTTAGTCAGTTCATGGATAAGCCATGTACAGGTCATATGGAGGCTGTTATGCACATTTTGAGGTATCTCAAGAGGTCTCCTGGCAAGGGACTTCTTTATCAAAATCATGGACATCTGCAAGTGCAAGGTTTCTCAGATGCGGATTGGGCTGGATCTAGCATTGATAGAAGGTCTATTTCTGGTTATTGTGTGTTTGTGGGAGGAAATCTCGTGTCTTGGAAGAGCAAGAAGCAAACTGTAGTAGCAAGGTCCTCTGCAGAATCTGAGTATAGAGCTATGGCCCTAGCAACATGTGAGTTGTTATGGATTCACCACTTGTTAGAGGAGCTTGGCTTTATGCAGGAAGTTCCCATGGACTTAAAATGTGACAATCAGGCTGCTGTCCACATTGCCCAAAATCCTGTCTTTCATGAGAGAACCAAACATATAGAAGTTGATTGTCATTTTCTGCGGGAAAAGATTCAACAAAAGTTGATTAAGTTGTCACCGGTCAGATCAGAAGACCAGTTAGCTGATTTATTTACAAAGTCCCTGAATGGTTGTCGAGTCCGATACTTATGTAACAAGTTGGGCACATATGATATATATGCTCCAACTTGAGGGGGAGTGTTGATATGTATATGTAGGGACCTACTTGTAAGTGTAAGAAAGGTCAGGGGGCTATGTGTAAAGTATGTAAAGCTTCTTGTTTATACAATACAAGCACCCCGACAGTAACGTTAAGTCGAGGGTTTTCCTCTGTTGTTTCTTCTTCTTCAATATATATATATATGAATCCTCCGATCTTTTGCCGAATTTTTCCCGAATCGTTGACCGTATTTTTACCGTACGTTGACCGCTTTTTACCCGAATTTCCCGCATAATTCCCGAATCCCGTATTTTTCAGCTCGACCGAACGTATCCCGAATATCGAATTTGTGACTATGGTAGGGATTACAAGGAGAATCAACAAGCTAGGCATGAATGTACTTATACATCAAGAAACTTACAATATGAAAAGAAAAAAAATCGAGTTGAAGCTATCTTGATGCAAACTGTAACTAAAATGTGGTATTAAAGAAAAACTGTGCCAAATAGTTCACTGCTAAACAAATACAAGTATAAAAAGACACTATAAACCAAAACAGGTATCAACAAGCCATATGTCACATGATCACTAAAACACTTATGGATACATCAAATTGAACTAGATCACCAAATCGACAACAAAAGTAATATTATACCAGGAATAGAGATAAGGTCAGGACTTCCAACCATCGATCTGAGCCATTGTATTTTGCTTTTTCCCTCTATCCCCCCACTGTAAATGCCACGCACAGCGTATAAATTTGTATGGAATCCCCTTCCCTCTATCTCAAGCTTGTCAATCCTCGGTATCCCTGAAACAAGATATTCGAGTCTATGAGAAATAAATTAACATCTCAAATGAAATGCAAGCCCATATTAAAGTTTAATGCATCAAGAAAAGATTCAGAAGCTGCTACAAACATAAAGGGATATAAATAACTTGCTAGTAAAAAGGCATGCATTGCAAATAGAAAATACCAAGTTTCAAATTGCAGAGCAATTATTAGACTACAACATACTTATTTATACCAAGTATAAAGATGCAGGGAGCACAAAACCACATTTTTACTTTGATGCATTCTAATTGAAATAGTTATTCAGACATTAAAACTGGACAGGAAAGCAACATTCAATTTATCGTAAAACAAACATATTATTCAGAGGATGGAGCTAGATTGACTCTTATCGATAAATTAGGACATGGTCCTTCGAATTAAAGACAAACACTCCAGAAGAGCTATTTTAGTTGGGCCAATGAAAAGAAAAGAAAAAAGGCAACAGCATCCATAGACATCATTACACGTCATTTTATGCATATGTACCTGGTAGAATTGGTGAACTTAGAGCAGTTGCGACATTACTTGACCTTCCAAATATATCAGTTATGATACAATCACATTTGAGGCACCGTCCAACATCTTCTAAACGTAGCTTATATGAACAAGAATGTTGTGAATTCACCGACTCAAAAGACTGGGTATCCTCAACTTCTGAGTGAAACCTGTTCAGACAAAAGTCATACAGTGTATTTTATTGATTTCATAGTATCAAAAGAAATTAGCATGGTGGAAGATGTGGAATTACCATTGAAACTTGACCTCTCTTTTGTAATTATTCCATACTTTTCTCTGAGCCTCACTATCCGGCATTATTTCTTTAGCTGTGAGTTTCTCACCCTCAATGGCCTTGCCCACAAATGAGAGTAACTCTATTTGAGGAAGCGCTGAAGTGCAAAAAGATGACAATCGAGAAGACATAAGAAGCACATAAAGACAATCCGTGTATGGAACAAATAGTCTCCATATGACTATCTATAATCTTTGCAAGTTAATGTAGCATAGTATATAGAATTTATGCTGGACAGTAACAGCTTAATAGTGCACAAGGAATCACATGGGTGGGGGGTGGGGTGGGGGGAGGTGATGTGAAACACATTGTGAAGAAGAAGATAAACCAAAATAATCTACTTCTCAAATCATATTCAACTGCCTGGACAAAGGCCCCAACGCTGGCTTTTATAACATTACATTACTTGACCCATAAGCAATGGAAATAAACTCCTATTTAACAAAATTCGTAATTAAATAAAACTTAAATAAACAAAATTCGGAATTAAATAAAATCTAAATAAAGAAAAAGCATAAAAGATCTATGACTATGTACATTAACTAGATTATTTGCACTTAGGTCCCTAAATATAAAAACAAAGCAAAAACAAGTAGAATAAAGCCTAATATGTCCTACATCAGAAGGATTACTTTGTTTGGATAACGAAAGGATTACTTTGTTTGGATAATCATTAATGGTTGGAAGGGAGGGGAAAGACCGGCTGTTTTTACATCAAATTTCAAAAAGAGATCCATAAAGCGGCCTATCAAAGCTAGGCAGTCAATAAAACAGCCAATTAAGCGAGCCAGGAGGCAAAGCGGGTGCATAATTGCAGCTACTACTCGGGAGCCGGGGTCTAAATTAGGTGCACATGGGTCTTTGGCGCTTAAGTGAGTTCCTAGGCCGCTTTTTGAAATAGTGCCATCAATATATCAAAAACCTTAGATCTTATTGATGTGCGCACACAATTGAGTATCCAATGAAGTCGAAATCAAAATACCAAGAAAAATTTCACTATTTCAGTGAAACGTCGTTCTTTGATCAAAACTTTTATCAGTGTATCCCTGAATACCTATTATAGAACCATCAAAAATTATTAGTGTTATAAACAATCTTCGTTGCTCCAAGAAGTGGTCTACTCTACTAGCACCACATGCATATATATATTTAGAGCAACATTGGCCGCAAGTACACCTGTGTATGGACATTAATGTGGCTTAGAAGGGCAAGAAGCACGCAACAGTAACCAGATCTAATACTAAAGTCGAATATTGGACTACAACTTAAACCACCTATGAACTGCTATGAGTAAAGACTATTCTACATAATTGTAGAGATCATGTTCCTGACTCTATTCCAATGTTCTATGATGATGAGGTTACTATCTTCATTGCAAATGATATTGTTTTTCTTGAGAGAAAACATATTCAAGTCAATTGCCACTTTGATTGCGAAGCCATCCATAAGAGGTGCATAAATGCCAAGGATCAAGTTGTTGATGTCATTAGTAAGTGTTTTCCTACACATTAAACTTTTTGCATGCTGCTTGCAAGCTAATCATGTTAGACATATATGCTCCAGCTAGGGGAGTTTTAAAAAACCTGTCTTTGTTATCTTATTGTATTGTAACTCTATGTACATTTTCTCCTAGTTATAAACGGAATGCACCGTAAGCATGAACGTGTGTAAATAGTTCACCTGATTTCACATTTCAGCCTTCATCAATTTTTTTTTTTAAAATTGGCAATTCATCTTATTGTCATGGGATTTCGAACTTGTGACCTCTCGGTCATACAACATTAACTTTACCACTTGGGTGCCACTACATTGGCCTAGGTGCCACTACATTGGCAGCCTTCATCAATTTTTAAGAAAGAGAATATGATTACCTAGAGGGTTTAAAAGTTGGTTCTCAAACTGGGAATTTATTGTCTAGACCTCAGGCTAGGGTGTTAGTTTCTTAGAACATCAAGGACCACTTTAACATTTGAAGTCACATGCCTCAATCTAGGACAATGAGGCCTAAGGACACAAATATAATAAATTTATCTCGAGTTATACACCTCAGCGCCACGAGGGACGGACTTAGAAACTACATAGTAAATTTACTATATAGGAAGACGAGATTCGAATGGATGGATCCATGACTATGGGATAACTCTATATGAAATAGGAGAACCCCTTGGCTACTCGAGACTCAAGAAGACCTCCTTGTTAAGCAAAAATGACCAACTAATGATCGCAAGATCCTAGTACATGACCAATGTGGGCGGGAAAGCATGGCCAGCCATATCATGCATATTTGTGTTTTCAGACAGCTAGCCATCAGCCACAACTCAGAGTTTGGCTATATCAAGTGCATGCGTTGACCTAATGCTTACCCAGTCACTGCACTTCCCACTGCAACATGGGTGTTGATAGTCACTGAAAGCTATTCAGCGGCATGTCGACAACCATGATGCACTGTTAGACTGCCTGACATCCACCATGTGTCACATAGTCACAAATTCGGCATTCGGTAATTATTCGGCAAGGTTGAAAAATAATTCGGCAAAGATTCGGTAAAAGTTCGGTCACCCATTCTAAAAAAATTCGGATGAAAATCGGATATATATATATATATATATATATATATATATATATATCGAGAGAGAGAGAGAGAGTCAGGCTAGTGTACACTCGAGTGTACCGGAGGCACCGTACACCTCAGTCATTTTTGAAGATGCAATAATTTTTAAAAAAATCTAAACCGTTGATCTTCTTAATTATCATAAGAACATACTATATAATAAATTTTAACTCATTTTGACACTTATAGGTCATGCATCTAAAGGAGGCAAAAGTCATGTATTTTAAATTAGTTTTGTGCGTCGATTTTGTTGTCCTTGGATGAGTGACTTACACTCATACAAATGGGTTCAAATTTTGTATGTGACCTATTATTATTGTAACCAAGAAGATCAATGGATTAGATTTTGGAAAAACATAATCTAGATAGGCAAACACTATTGGGGTGTACAGCGTGATTTGTACACTCGAGTGTATTCCAGCCTGACTCTCTCTCTCTCTCTCTCTCTATCTATCTATCTATCTATCTATCTATCTATATATATATATATATATATATATATATAGAAAGAGAGAGAGAGAGAGAGTCAGGCTAGAATACACTCGAGTGTACGGATCGCACGAATACACTCAAGTATGTTTGCATATCAAGACTATTTTTTTCAAAATGTAAACCGTTGATCTTCACCGTCATACTATAACTAGGCTACATACAAATTTTGAGCCCATTTGGACGAGTGCAAGTCACTCATCCAAGGGCAACAAAATCGACGCGCGAAACTAATTTGAAATGCATAATTTTTGCGGTCTTCATAACATGAGCTATACATATCCAAATGTGCTCAAATTTAGCGTATGAGTTGTTCACAAGATGTTTAAGAAGATCAACGGATTAGATTTTCAAAAAAAATATTGCATCATGAAAAACTACTTGAGTGTATTCCGCTCCGGATACACTCGAGTGTATTCTAGCCTGACTATATATATATATATATATATATATAGAGTCAGGCTAGAATACACTCGAGTGTACGGATCGCACGAATACACTCAAGTGTGTTTGCATATCAAGACTATTTTTTGCAAAATGTAAACCATTGATCTTCACCGTCATACTATAACTAGGCTACATACAAATTTTGAGCCCATTTGGATGAGTGTAAGTCACTCATCTAAGGGCAACAAAATCGACGCGTGAAACTAATTTGAAATGCATAATTTTTGTGGTCTTCATAACATGAGCTATACATATCCAAATGTGCTCAAATTTTGCGTATGAGTTATTCACGAGATGTTTAATAAGATCAACGGATTAGATTTTCAAAAAAAATATTGCATCATGAAAAACTACTTGAGTGTATTCCGCTCCGGATACACTCGAGTGTATTCTAGCCTGACTCATATATATATATATATATATATATATATATATATATATATATATATATATATATATATATATATATATGAATCATGTATGTTTAAGAGTTATAGGTACAAATTTTACTTGGTGGTTTGATCAAGTCAAAGAGGAGCAATTAACAACTATCAACATTCATGCATGTACATAAAAGCACCACGGTACCACAATAGTCAATTTGGTAAAGTTATAGGTGTAGAGCTTATTTGAGAAACAAAGCTAGAGCAATTGATAAACATTGGCCTTTAAGTGTCAATTCAGTTCAAGTACCACATTAGTTAAATCCCACATTGAGCTGCTTAAGTCAAATTAAATGAAGTAGAAGACAAAATTTAATGAATCGAGGAGAAATAGGCTTCAGAAAATATTGAAACAGGAAGCAATCTTAACTGACGATTTTTTCCAAAAAAATTGGCAAAAATTCATTTTATTCGGGAATGATACGTGAAAATACGTGAATGACGAATAGAACCCAAATAATTCGTAAAATACGGGAAAATACAGGTTTAGTGCAAAATTTGGGTGTAGTATACGTCCGATAAAAAATTCACGAATTATGCGCGCAAATAATTGAAAAAATCAGAGAATTATGTGACAGAGATCTGTCAGTATAAGGAATAGGCATAGGCAAGTCAGCAGCAATCGATGCACGGAAGAAATTGAACATTTGAACCTGATATAGGCTAGATTGTATTATGTTTCCAGTAGCTTCAGAAATCTGACAACATGCATCCATTTGAATGCTCACTCAATCGATTGGAATGACATAGGCAGAACCAGTGTTTTAAAAAGCGGCCGCTCAGGCGGATGTGACCCTTGGCCGCTCCAAATAGGCCTTAGGCGGCTGGTCAGGCGGTTTTGCATTAAGCGGCCGCTTCATGCCCGCTCAGCCCGCTCAAGCGCCCGCCTGGACACTGTTTCTGAGCGCCCGCCTGAGCCCGCTTAAGTGAAAAGCAGGACCTAGACCCACTTCCTAGGCCCAAAAGTGAAATGTAATGATATTTTCATTATGTAATATTACACTATTGATATTGTATAACATAAATTAACATGTTAATATGATATTATTGTATTAAGTAACTATGTATGTATCTAAATACTGTATAGTAGTTAATCAGTGTGTAATACTATCCTGATTCTGCTGCTATATACAGTAGTGACGACTATGTACCTAGTAAGTCTGTTATAGCAAGTAATACTAACATAAAACTTACCATGTATATGTAATATAAAACTATGTAATTGTCACAACTCAGTAATATTGTACTGCTGTATAGTACTAATTACTAACTATAGAACATTAATCTAAGAAACAACCAGTGTGTAAATGTAATACAAAATCAATGCATATTTCTGTGAAGTATAGTACTATTATATTACACTAACTACTAACTACTAAGTGCATTTATCATGGCTTGATACTAGTATACGACTATATGTGATAAATTTATCTATAAATTGTACTAACTATTAAGTAGATCACATTATTACATGATAGTATGATACTAGTATACTGTTATATATAAGAAATGTTTTTATATTTTCATGTTGGTATGCTGTGACGTATTTGCAATTTGATCAACTAATTATTTACGGATCATGCTCCATCTACAGGTACAACAGTAATTTATATTTATTTTCTTGATCTTCTTCATGTATTTTTACTTGAGTTATATTTATTTAATGGCAATTTGTCATAATGTCATCCATTATTTTATAGTTATGACTTGTGTAATAATTCATACACTGTTTGGGTGTTTCATTATGTTGTATAATGTGTTTTACATAAGTAAAATGTCTAACTACAATATGTGATTTATATAGACTTATGTGTAATTTTATGAAAAATTGTATAAAAAATTAGAAACCCGCCTTACCAAAAAGCGCCCGACTGAGCGGCCGCCTGCCGCTCAAGCGGCCAGCAGTTGGCATCCGCACGCCTCCCGCTTCCCGCTTTATAAAACATTGGGCAGAACAACTAGGACCACAAGTCTTCCAATTGCTCAAACCAGGCATCAAGTGCATTTAACGGGATAGATAGTGTAATTTATAGGATCTTGAATAACAGTGTAAATTACTTTATGCAATGTTTCTATTTTAGTAATGCAAGCGACACATTCGGAATACTTATGACAAAATACAGTCCTAGTATACAAACCAACCTACAGTCAGCATTCAAGTGCAACTAGTTCTTTACTTTATTTGATATTATAGTGGTGACGTGTGTTATCATGCCCTTTCCAAGTTATGCTGCAGCAATGACGCCTTACTCATTACTCACACTAAAAAGGCATGATATTGTACATACCGGAGAAAAGAACTGACTTCAGAATGGTCACAACTCACCTGGAAGTACAATCGAGCTAGGATCAGACAGACAAAGATCACCAACAACTGAATCTGAACGAACAGGAGTATAACTGCAAAAAGAGTGGAAATGTAGAGTTGTCAGTCATTCAAATGAAAGCAGTCACATATATTGACGTTTTTCACAGTTGTAGGCAGAAAAGCATAAAGAGAGAAGAAAAAAAGAGACTGTCTCGATGTACAGCATCTTCAGCAGCTGCAACAGAACAACTTCCGATAATTTATCATTTTATACACATATGTAACCAATCTCTGGTTTTTAGAACTTTTTGTTGGTTGATAAATAGATGAACTTTTCATACTAATAAAAGCAATGTCATGTGAATGTCAATACCAATGTCAGTGTAAATTACGTTTTAGAACTTTTGTTAGTAATTGTTCGACATGAATGTCAATACCACAATTCTATAAGATTATGTCAATGTCATGTCGGCCATGGTACCGAGTAAAATTTATGCTTCCAGTATCCACAACTAAAATCAATTGCAAGTGAGAAATGAGCTAATCTAATACAATATCTATGATTCAAATTCAAAAACTGATGCGTGAAAAAATGCCATTTTCATTCAAACATCATGCCTTACTTCTATATCTAGTTGTCAGGAATATTTGGTTTTTAACTACAGGCAAAAGGATAGACAGATATATTTTAGCAGTTAGCAGCCCATTGTTTGAATATTTTTTATAACAGTGGATTAAACACAAGTTTCTCAGTGAGATAGAAATTAGACAAGTTACAGTAGTCTTGATTTAGAATCTGTGTCTTAAATAAAATCAGAAAAACATAATTTGGATGTGACTATGTTCATCAGAGTCAAATTCACGACCTCAAATCCCACACTGGAAGATCTATTAATAAATGGCAAGTCAATGTACTCTTCATGTTACAAATCTCAAGATTATGAGTACCATTTACAGAAGAAGAAATAGTATATCTGCAGTTAACAAGAATTTGCCCATCTTTGGAAATGGAACGGACAATATTACCCAAACAACAGACGACAGTTGTAATCAGAGTCTGTAACTTCATAAGAAATTGAATTAGCACCATCTATGAGGGCAATTCCATCATTGCTTTCTCTATACCAACTGTATAAACTGGATCCTTCATGTCCACCATAATATTTTCCTTCTCCAGTGTATATGCCAAAAGATTTTTCCCTTATATGAACATTTGAAACAGATGGAGGGGCTGTTAACATCAAATATTGAAAAGCCACGTCAATTGAGCAGAATCGATAGCATATCATAACAAAGAAACGTAGTTTGTTTTATAACCTGGTGAGACCGGAGAGTCGCAAACTGCCATCAGTGATTCACCAGATTTTCCATCAGAACGAATGGGCACCCAACGAAGGGCCAAAAAAGAACCGACGTCTTCTAGAGACGGTGTGTAGATTCTATCCCAACATTATTTTCATTTCAGGGAAACATGTTAGATGAGGATGGGAGTGAAACAAAAGATTCATGGTTTTAAGGTAACGTACAAGCTTTTTCCAACAACAATAACACCTTCACAATTGGATATGTTATCCAGAATTGGCATCTCCAGCTTTATAGCAGTTCTGTACCATACATACTCGCCATTCCCCTCCTCTCCGCCATAGTAAGCTTTCTTGGGTAAGATTTTCTGGTCCTCACAGCACTTTGGAACAATAAGTTCAACACCCATGGGTTCCGCTGAAGCAATCAAAGACTGACTGGTTACTGATTTGTGCTATATGTTCTGTTTTACATTTAATTTGAAACCTAAGGACGAAAATCTAAACTAACTTATTTATCCAATGATTGGAGCAAATAAAAATATCATTTCGATTTCGATCACCAGTTTTACTTGTAAAGTCGCATGCAATGCCTATGTATAGGCGTCTACGAGTAGCCCATTTGAGCGGTTGTCAATGTGGGACTAATCTACAAGGTTTAACAAAAGCTCAAAAACACAAAAATCTCCTTGAAAACTAGTTAACATGCACTCATCTTACATTAGTATTGCTATGTGATGACAAAGATCAGACAAGTTAAACAATTGTTCTTCTGAAAAACGTACTTTCACAGGATTAAAAACTTCAAACCAGTATATTGTCATGTGTGATTGCATTATTAGGAGAGTCCTACGAAAAATAGGAGAAGAATAAAATGAGAGAGAGATGCCCTGTATAAAATCAATTGAATCAGTTACTAGTTGACTTGAAAGGGACATGGCTTCTTATGAATAGGGATTTCCAGACAATTCCTACACTCCCAACATAATCATAATAGGGGAGAAAATGAAAAGCTGGTAAGATATCACAATATAATATGGCACCTAAGCACAAGTCATCTATTAGGGCTGGTTTGATAGGGTGTATATGGGCTGCAAACTGTAACTTTAATGCATAGAATTACATGCAAATTCACAGTTTACCATCCGACCACATCCAACCAAACAGGCCTGAAGATCATCATGCAGTTTAATACAACAAAACTAAATAGTTCCAAGCTGGGCCAATACTAAATCCCTCATCCCCCCCAACCAACTAGCCCACCCCCACTTCCGCATGACTTATGACCAAATGCCTCACAAATGGGAGTCAGCTTAAGTTGTGAGGCAACATCAACATGTCCTGCAAGAATGTATATGGGTGTTTGTCGAGTGAGAACATTATATAAGTTTAGGGGTTGCATTACTACCCTCTACCCCAATGCCTTGATTGATACTGATCCATTTCCCCAAGATTGCTGTGCCCTTCACCAACGACCTTGTCTTCAGAGAGCCCTCATTTCGTGACTTGCAGTTCTCCTCAGATGCCTTGGAATGCACATGATATCATTTAGATGACAACCATGAGGAATCTCCAAAAATGAGTCATAATCAAGGGGATAATTTATGGATAGTCCTCATACTTCAATTAGATTATTATTTGTTTTTCAAAGGAATGCAGTGCTATGGGAGAGCAAAAAATGTTATACAATGGCCATCCCAGGTATTGACATTATATAGAGATCCATAGTATGTATTATGTGTGAGTTCTTTGAGTCTACTTTGTTAGAAAACCTGATTTGTCACACCCAAGGCCCAAAAGTTTGCAAAAAACCTGATTTGTCACAGCCAAGGCCCAAAAGTTTGCAAGTAACACTAAACTACAAAGCATTATTATCAACCCAAACTCTCATGATAGAATGAGCTTGTCGAGGTAAATTTTTGATTAACCATAATATCTTCAAATGGTGAACGGGTTCACCTTAAGTAAAAGTAGGTGAGATAATGGAACCTCAGCCTATGATATATCCACTTCAACATTGGTGGAAGGGGTAAGAAGGATATTTTTGTATGTATAAATGTGAAACTGTGAAGTGCATTTTTCTTTCACAATACATAAGCATCATACATACTAAACAGTGAAATAAGGTGGTCTAATTCTCCCAACATCTCACAAATGGTTTGTGTATGAAGGTGGAGATATCCTATATTGCAACAAGTGTTTTTGACTGTCACAATACACAAGAGCATTATACATACGAAATTGTTACATTCTCCCTACTTCTCATTGCAGTGTTGTATGTATTCATTTTGGCAGAGACTAATATTTTCTATGCATGCTTGTCCAATCTTATATAAAGGTTTATGATCATAACACTTCCCCACTTCTCCAATTTCTGGGACTGCAGTTCATGTAATAGCATCTGAATCCCAAACACAGAGAAGCAAATATGCAGGATGCTAATGCCTTGACTTTTGTTCAGAACTGTCTGAAAGAAAACAAGATTAATACAGAACAACCAGTTATGAAGAACATGCATCCAGATAAATTCCCAAGAGGCCAGGACATATTGACTCTTCTATATGCTTAACTGTTATCTTGTCCTATGTATAACCGTGACTTCATAATAATTTTATCTATATACATACAAAACTGTACCTGGGGCAATAACAGAAGAAACAACACCCTTTGGAGACCCTTTGAATCCGTCACCGCGAATTGGTGTATAGACAAGCTCAATACGTTTACCAACATCCTTAAGAGAAAGATCCAGATAGTCTGTTGAAATCACGAGAAACGAGTTAACATAGAGTTTTAAAAACGAAGAATATTTTCAATGCACAGGGCTAACCATTGTTGCTTAATATCTCTTTCAACCCACTACTTCGGACCCTATACCACTCTTGAGTGCAGTTTCCTTTTTCTCTGAGAGGTAACATGTAGAAGAATTACTACAGCAGTGCAGAAAATGCAATAGGATCTAAAACAATTAGCTTACCCCCCAACATAATCTGCAATGAATGTTAAACGTGTTCCTTCAACCATTGATCCAGCAAATTCAAGGGTCTTGCAAGTAGGCAACCCTGTAAGAACACAAGTCAAGGACCATGTTAGCATCATTATCTAGATATATAT